>JASVEL010001318.1:0-381646 GCA_032618575.1 Nicotiana noctiflora | reverse complement strand
GCCGAGGCACAGAGCAGTGACAAGAGACGGGAAGTAGAATCCCTTGGATTTGAGGGGTCCCCTCAGCACCATATCGTCACCTATCACGTGGGCAATGTTAACATCCCGCTGAGTGACAAAGCACCATGTCAGCAGTGCCCTATTAAAGTTCACATCTGTTGTGTTGCTTGAGGGCAGAAACTGGTTACATATAATCGTGAACCAGCACTTAGCAGTATGGGTGAAGCTGTTAGAATGCAGTGTATTTTGTCGTATCCAGACGGGATGACCATTGACACATAAGGCCTCAATCAAGGTGTCCTAAGTGACACCAGGCCTATCGTGGTAAAAGTCCACGTCACCAGAAAAAGCGGGCAGTCTAAGAACCTGCCTAATAGTCTGTACATGAGCCCAGACATACAAACCTCTGACGAAGACTTCTCTGGTCATTCCATAGGGTGCGTTCTCATAGAACTCCGTAACTAGCATTTTGTTGACGAGGGTCGGTTCATCGAACAGGAACTCCATCTCTCGGCGTCGGATCTCCTCATACATATCTGGCTTTTGTGGCCGAATAGCCATCCTGTCAATTTCGATCTCCTGTAGCCAAGCTTTAGTAGCCTTGGAATGAAAGTCTGCTTCCGCTTTCTCGCCTGTGAATCGAGACTCGTCATAGGTCGGTCGCCTAGACGAGCTTGCTGCTTTTCTGGATCTTTTAGGAGCCATAATCCTGCACAAAATGAAACAACCAAAAATTTCCATCACGTTAGTACATCGGTTGGCTATTCAGACTTCACCATCCGTGGACTATAACAATATTTCCGTTAGTGCTATCATACCATAACTCCTACTATTGACCATTTCTCTAAAAACTTCACCAAGTTACCTAGTGCACCCAAACACTTATTTCTTGTGGCATTCCAACATGATCCAATAATATATACACCATCTCAAATTATACACAACAACAAACAACCAAAAATTTAGGCAATATCTCCCCCAAAAACACAACATCCAAATACTACAACAAATGTTTGACCAATTTGGCCAACCCAATCACCAAATAAATCAAACACCCCATTGGGTCTCCAAAAACAACATAAGTTCCACAATGAAACACAAAGGAGACCCAACAACTTCAAATATACCAACATCCCATAACTTAATATACAACATTCATACTAATAATACACTAAAAAATTATATCTATATATATTCTACTAAATACTACAATTAAAGAGTGGTAAACTAACACTTGCTAAACTAATTATTCTATAAAAAGTAAGGAGACAAACTAACAAAAAAAACTAAAAAGAAAGATAGAAGAGAAAACTTACAAGTAGATGGTGGGGATGTGGAGAAGATGAAGATGAAGGGATTGGGAAGTGGTGTAGGGGGGTGGGAGAAGATTGGAGGAGAAAGAGTAGAGAGAAGGAGGAGAGAAAAAATGATTTTAGAGAGAGAAAGGGGTGGAGCGGCTGTTATTTGGGATAATGAGCGGGGAAAGATGTTGGGGAAAATAAAGGGGGGGGATTTTAGCCGTTACTACCTGATTTTCCGCCTTGTCAGGTCTGACCGCGGTCAGCCGCGGTCGATCCGCCATTACGATAAAAAGGGGGGGGGGGGGGTAAATCTAATGCGGTCTGATTCACGTCCAAGCAACGATCGTAGTCAATATAATCCGGTCAATTAAGTTCCGAGGCGATCCCACACGGAATTAACCTATCAACTTCAACTTTCACAACCCAAGAACACTTCTGAAGTAGTTTCCCAAACTTTGAATATATTTTTGTGGAATATTTTCTACTAACTAACTTTTGCAAGAATTTAAAGAGTTGAAAGAAAGAATTGAATGTTGGGTAAAGAATAACAAGAAAGCCTAAGGTATTGTTTTCCCCTATTGATGGAATCCCTTCTGTTTATGCTCATACAAATTGTCAATATTATTCTATCAATCATGAACTCTATTTTTACCGTTATTCTCTCCCAGGGCAACTACAATAATTTACTAGTGCACTCTCCCGAGCTACCTAGATAGCTTTAATTTGCACAGTTCACTTTAGATTTTACCCAAGGTTTCGTTATTCCTAACCCCACCTTTACGCCTAAAATTATAGATTCCTCCAATAATCTAGGTGTGGTTTGTTCAATAATATACCTAAATATGCACTCTTTTCTAAGTTATGCACACTAAATAGGCACAACTAATTGAGAGCTCTATCAATTAACTGCAACAAGAACGAAGTTGAACAAATAGAAATCTAGCTAACAATTTGTAATCACATAACCTAGAAGTTCATCACTTAATAAGTTCCATCAAAACCTTAGATAAAGATTTAGCTACTCATAATCAAGGGAACAAGATAGATAATTGAATTCATAATCAAAGATTTAATGTAAAAGAAAGAAAGATGTTGAGAGAGTTCTCTCTTACTAGTTTTCTTGCAAAAGTAATGAATAATACAATACTTGCCTCTCTTGGGTGAATCCTATAATTATATAGAGTGTTTAGGTTACAAAAATTACATATTGACAAGTTTATCCTTCAGAATTTTGGCGTCGCCCGCGGTCCGTCCGCGGTCGCGGATGGACCGCAGAAAATCAACTCCTCTAAATCTGTTGAGATTCCGCAAGCCCCTTCAACCGCGGTCCGATCGCGTTCGCAGTTGGACCGCGGCTGAACAGTGCTGTGGATTCTTCTTTCTATTTTTCGATGCAAACTTCACTCTTGCTCTACATTTGGCCTTCTTACCATCTTATGACTACAAAATTGCTCTTTTAGTCTCCAATAGCTCATGTGTATCTATAACACACCAAAAACACTAATAAAAGCATTTTTGTCATCATAAACAATATCAAATAAAGTGTGATTATTTAGGGCATAATTATAGTCAAATTCACCTATTATCACGGTCGCATTGCCCGTTGGCCTGCAAATCAAATTTCTGAACCTCACTTGTGCGGACCGCACAGAATGGTGTGCGGCCGCACTGGCCCTTTTTTCCCTAAGCTTTTTATTGTTTTGGTACTTGTGCAAGATTTACTCCTTTTTTTGCTGATATTTGACATCTTGTCACTTAGTTAATATAACATACAATCAAGCACAACTTGTGAGCCTTTTGGGTCTTTTTTGTACAAACTTCTAATCAAAACATAAGCAAGAATGAGTATAAAATACATCAAAATCCCTAGTTATCAACTCCCCCAAACTTAAGCTTTTGCTTGTCCTCAAGCAAACAAAATAAGACTCACCCCTTAAGAGAAGATCCCAGACAATTCAGTTATCTGAAAGTGACCTCATGTAGCATCAATTGGAACTAACAATTGCCCTCAATACACATGAATCACTAGCAAAATTTACTCTTTTAAACACCATGGATCTAGTGCGACACACGAGCATCAAGAGTTGACACAACACATCAAAGGAACTTTTCTATTACTTTAGTCATTATGGAATCCAAACTCACACATCCTCAGCTTTCCTTAAGTAGACCTCACCTTTATAATAGTGGCACTCATAACGAGGTTAATGGGAATTCACTTATCTCTCTAAAAAAGAAAAGTCACAAGTCCAGCTCTAAGTACCATATGCTTTCCCCCTATGTGAGTCTCTACTAATGTAAGCTTCATTCAACTAGAGATCATATAGGGTTTTTGTGGAGAGATAGTGAAGGCTTTTGGTTTCAAGTAGGCAATGTTTGGTCTATGTAGATTCCATCTTACCTTAAGCACTTCTTTTGTTTTATTTTGTCACAATTTCAATTAAGTCTTTGAGTCTTTTCACTTCTTCCAAGGGGTTAGAGAGACACACTGTCACTCTTTCTTAGATATTTCAACTTCTTTTCTCATTTCTTACTTTTCCATTTCTTTCATTCTTTGCTTTTATTGAGTCCCTTTTATTCATTTCTGCATTGAGTATTCTTTTTGTCTTTTTTCTTTTCTTTCTTTTTCATTGCCTTTCCATTTTCTTCATGTTTGCACCTTTTTACCACTTTGTTGCGATCCTCATCTCTTCCCCCCCCCAAACTTATACTTTTTCCATGTGATAAGAAAAGATCGGGTGCCAAGAGAGGGGTATCTTTAAGAATGGGTAAAGGCTTGTATCACGGTTCTTGAAGGAAAAACGTTTAAGGCTAAAAAGGGTTGACTAGGGATTTTTATCTTTGGTATGCTATGGACGTGTTCAAGCTATCATTTGGACCAAGGAGAGCCTATAATCCTGTCTGAAGTCAAAATTCTCTTAGTGTATCGCCTCAACAAGCATTCAGGGCAAGTTCTAGACCAATGGCTCGGTACTTGGACTTGCAATGTAATTTATCACCACACACGCTATGAGATCACTAAATACATAGAGTTAGGGGCCTACAATGACCTTTGATAGGATTTGAGCACACAATGGTCCCGAAAAAACACTTAATTATTATCGGTCAACATAAGAGTCTAAAAGTCACGACTTTCACCGTCCTAAACACAACATATTGGTTTTTACCATAAGATCAAAGGAAAATGTGCTAGACCTCAGTGAAGCTTTTCCTAAGGCACCCTTAACCACTAACTACTAAAAAGCAAAAAGAAAAGAAAAACGGACTCAAACCCTTAAGAAGGTTGTCACTCCATCTATTATTGGGAAGTGCCACCCTGTTTACACAAACTCCACCTTTGGAAAGAACGTGTCACTAAGAAAACAAAATGGTTATTGCAAACGTTCAAAACAAGAAGCTATAAACATGAATAACAAGCTAAAAATGAAAAATTACGGAAAGTAAAATGAATATGTACAAGAGGGGATTTAATCGAATATACAATAGATGGGGTGAATATGTGCAATAAAACATAACTTTTTATACAGACTAAGAGTAAAATAAAAGTACGATAAATGTAATGAAATGTTAAAATTAAATACAAATCAAAGATGAAAAATAAAGGTTTCACAAAAATAGTCAAATATAAATATATATATATATATACACAATCATCCAAATCCACAAAAGTATGGACTACTTCCTCAAATGAAAGTTTTCATTGTCCCCAATGCCAACTAAACAAACTAAGCACCAAAAAGAAAATGCAAACGGATATAGAGACTCCATATTGCTCGTCTGTCTCCATGAACTCTTGACGGGTCCTAGAGTCCTCACTGTGCTCGGTAACCTCAGGCTGGTTGCTTGTGGCATGCTGATCTACTGCTTGGACCTGGGCCTGGACCTGGACAGGCTCCTGAGGTGCATCTTGTGACTAACTGGAGGAGGCCTTCGGTGGGTCTTCCAACTGGATGATTGAATCGTCTGCTCGAGGAATCAACCTCTTCCTCTTGGGAGGCCTTTCAGACTACTCTGGCTGGGGATAAGCTATTGGTCCAGTGTCATGAAGCAATAAATCAAAAGGCAGTTCCTCAGCCTTCATCCTGTTAACATCAAGCCTCAGCTCCTTCACGGACGCCTTGGAGGCCCACATATTTTTCAACTTTTTATGCTCCTTAGCAAGCTCCATGAGAGCCTTGCTATGTGAATCAACAACATAAGTGAGCACTTTTTGGCTTTCAATGTTTTTCTTCTGGTTGACCAGAATTTCCTTAAGAGCATCCTCAATAGACTGCAAGACCTGCAGAGGTAGAGGTGCCGACTGAACTTCCACTATAGTAGTGAGGATAGACAACTTGGATGAAGTTTTATGCATCCAATTGTTGATGTTGAGAAGAGCCTAGCTAAGTCGCTGAGCAGTCAGTGGGTAGGCTCGGGAAGAGGGAATCTCCGGATCTACTAAGCTTGATGGGCCCAAAAGAATGTCTATGGAGGTGGGGGAATGTTGAGTTGGAGCCATTACCGTAATTAGCTCTTCAGACTGTCCAGTTGGAGCAGTGACTGTTCCCTCGAAGTTCTTGCTTTTTGGGTTGTCATCCCCTTGCTTGCTGTACCATGGGAATGGGGCCTTCACTTTGACCTTGATATCAAATGGCCTCTTTTCAAATTTGAGGTCCATGAAGTACATAGTCAAAAAGCTAGGGAAAGGGTAGTTTCTGTCATTGTCACTGCCTATAAGTGTAATTACCCGAGACATTACATTCCTGACATTTATCGGGTACCTCGCCATGATTGATGCCACCAAAATTGCCCGTAAGAGGGAGGGAGTTTTCATGAGTAGTGGGATCCAATCTACTATACACAAATGTTTCCCACCCATTGTCCTTGAAGTTCAAACTTCTTCTCAAAATTTGTATGCCCGTATTAAACCAAACAGGGGTAATACCTGGGATTGACAGATAATGTGCCAACCAGTGACAGACCTCCTCGGCTAATTCCATCTTTTCCATATATAGTGTTTCATCCTCCTCATCAAAGCCTAGGTAATTATTTATTGTCTTCTCGTCAAACAACACTTTCATATTTTGCACCATGGTCACCTTTATGCCCTTTTTGATCTGCGCAACATTGGTGTAGAATTCCATTACCAAGTGCTCATTGGCATCTACATATTAACCCAAAAAGTGCTACCAGTCAATTCTCTCCCTAAACTGCCTCCTCACATTGGGGTTGTGAGATAACAAGTCTCTATCAACGAAACTCCTCGTTGAGATTAACTTCCTCGCTAGTCACCATTCCCTAAATATGTGATACGCTACCTGTCACACCTTCTTTTTACGCACATAAGGTAATGTGCCGCTATTTACTACTACACCCCGGGAAGAGATATAATAATAATCAGGGAAGGAGTTTTTCCACTTAAAGGACAGTCGGAATGGGATCAATTTATTTAATTCAGAGTCGCCACTTGGGAGATTTATGGTGTCCCAAGTCACCTGTTGAATCCCGAATCGAGGAAAAGAATGACTATGTTTAATAGTCTGCACACCAAAAATCCGGATAAGGAATTCTATTAACCCGGGAGAAGGTGTTAGGCATTCCCGAATTCCGTGGTTCTAGCACGGTCGCTCAACTGTTATATTCGACTTATTTATCTGATTCATATCATGCTTTTAACCTATGTGCAAATTTCAACTTTCGACTGCTTTTAATTATTAATATTTTTATAAGAATTGCAACGTAACAAAAATGTACTTCGAATCACGTCGTACCAGTACGCCCGTGGTTGTCAGCACATTTTGACTAAGTTGAGATTTAGATTTGGGTCACATAAATGTGCATCCGAGTTTAGGGAGATAATATTGTTAAATATACGCCTAAGGGTACTAACACGTTTTTCGTTTTTTGGAAAAAAGACCGTGAAATTCGCTAAACGACATGTCCCGAAATCTAAAAATTTGTAATAATCATCTATTGAGGGCCCTGCAATTTTATGTGTTATTTGGCAAACCTCGTTCCATTTATTGTTTGACCCGTTTATACTGCACTATTGTGTTGCTAACGATAGCCAAAAATGCAAATGAATTAATTAAAACTATTTACTAATATTTAACAACTTATGCCTTCCAAATGATGCTTTAAACTCAACCTTATATTGGCCAATCAAGTATAAATCCCAGCCCTCCTTATTAACATCTAACTTTTAATTTTTTCTTTAAGAACAACTACTGCAACATACAAATCGTTTTGAAGCAAATAAGATTGAGTGTTCATCGAGTAACGGTAATGGCTTATACAGTTCACTTATACCTCTAATCAATTTAATACATAGAATCTATGAAAAATACTCTAAACAAACTGTTCGAATATTAAATTCGATGGTAGAACATAACAAATCAGACATCAAGTTTGAGCATCCTTTTATTTTAATTAACATGATTTTGTTTTCTTTTTAGTAAAACTCATATACAGCATTTTATTAACATCAATATTCCAATACCGAGATTAGACAATAATATGACTACTCAAGTATTAAACAACTAATAATATGTATTACTTTATTCTTATTCTACACCAAACATGTAAATCACCTGATGATAATATTTAATAATAGTCCTGTTAGCAAAGATAATTGACTGTAATGTAATTTATACATTTCGTTTACCAAAAAATAGACTACCAAAACTTTAAACCAACTCTATTATATTTCTTCATTGTAATCCTTCAGCATGCCATATGCAAGTTCTTTCACAGATCATGGGTGATTGAGAAATAATACCTGGAAATGGTAATACAAGAAGAAGAAGAAAAAGAGGAAGTCAGTGGCGCAAGGCAAACAGCAGCAGAACAGCAACAACTAACATCAACACGGAAGCAGCCCAGCCAAATCGAGTTCAAAAATAACAGGAGGCCAAATCACTCGAACAAATAACAGAACAAAACTTCTGAACTAAACCTCCAAACCCAGATTCAAATCATTTTCTTTAACATAAAACTCTTCAGGGAGCAAGAACTTAAAAAAAACTACAAAGATTGACAGTAGAACAGTGAGCTTTTTTCCAATTTCAGTTGTTTCTTTTTCTGTGATTCTCTCAAACTCTCTTCTCCTCTCAATACTCAATTTCAGTATGTTTATTTTTCAATCTCCCTTTTGTATGTCTGTTCTTTCCTAAAACTCTCTCTCTATATCTTGTATCTCCCTCTCTTTGCCAGAATTGGCCCCCTTATAGCCAAAAGCCAGGCTCTTTTCCAGCCTGTTTTTCCTTTCCATGTGCACCCTTTAACCCTTTTATCACACATCCCATGTGAATTTTGATTTTCCAGCTCTTAAGAGCACTTAATGAATTTAGAATTCAATCCCTGACCATTATATTCCCTGGCAGCCCCTTATTATTAAACAACATGTTAGTTTAATAGTCTGCAGTACTTATTTTCAGACTAACAAATCTAAACTATCCTCAGGCTGATTTAAACCATGTATTCACTGACACCACTGCCCTAAAACTAATCCCCTTTCACTCTCTTTCAAAATCAGCTATAACCAATTCGATTGTGTTTAAATCAAAATTCTACTAACACATAAACTCACACAGAATCGCTGAGATTGAAGCTAACAAACAAAAACAAATTTTCAGTCAAGCAAATTCAAGTTCACTGTCACATTATTCTATTCAACAGACTTATGCGAAACTACGTGCCGACATTCGATTAATCGATTACAAACACGCATAATTGATAAACAATAATCGACGACCCAATAATCCAAGATTCTCGGTCACACAAACAAAAATGCAAAAACCAACCAATCGACAATATTAAAATCGACATGAACTCAATTTACAATGACACATTTACGATAACGAACAGAAAGTAAGCAAATCGACCAAATAAAAAGGTCCCAAAGAGATGAGAGAAAAAACAACAGAACAATCGGAAATATCTGAAGAAAAACCAACTAACGAGAACTACAGAACAATTAAACTAAATTGACGAATACAATTAAACAAGAACATGAAAGAAATACCTCGAAATAGAGGAATTGGAGATCGGCCGAGTTGGAATTTGGTATTCAAGGTCGAACGGACCTTAATCGAGTTCTCTCAAATGGGAGCACCTCAACAAAGGTTGATTAGACCCCAAATCTTCATTAATTTGGACAGATTCCATGGTTCACCATTTCTAGTGTTCTTAGGCTCAAATTGGGGTTCGAACGTTTCTAGCCGGATTCGAACCAAAACAAGTTTGGTTCGGTTACGAGGAAGGTCAGGGGAGCAATTGGTACGAGTTTGGGGTCAATCGGAAGCGGCGAAGTTTGACGGCCGTTCTTTGATTCAATATTTGAGGCATTGAGGTGAAATTCGAAGGAAGCTAAGCTCGGGAATGGAATGAGGAGGTTATGGGGGTGTTGTGGTGTAAAAATAGGGAGGTTTGGCCCACCGGAACCGCCGTGAGGCGATTTCCGGTGGGTGGAGATGGCGGTCTGCGCCGGGGCTTCTTTGTGAGAGACAGGAGAGGTCTGTTTGGGCGAGTGAGGCGGGGGTGAGGGTTTGGGGTGTTTTTTTTTGTATATTAAAAATGAAATAATCAATCTCAGCCGTTAGATTAAAATATCCAACGGCTGTGATTAATTTGTCAAACAAAACTGGGCTGGGCAGACGGGTATTGGGTTGGGTTCCGATTTGGGCTTGGCATTTTGCTTTAGCCCAGTCCAATTTGTTTTCTCCTCTCTTTTTATCATTATTTCTTTCTGTTCCTTTTAACTTCTAATAAACAAAAATTCTAAATATACTACAAAAAATCAAATTATTTTAAAAAAAATATTAACTAGGTTCTACTAACAATTAACACATAAAATTAAATACCAATAAAAATTATAAATTACACAACTTTGACTAAAAATACTAAAACACAAAAAAACATATTTTGATTTTAATTTTTATAAGACAAATTACTTAATTAAATTATAGGTTCAAATGTAACATATACACATTAATTTACGAATAATTACGCACAAACAAACGCTACACGGAAAAAAATAATAATTAAAATTTAAAGAAATTCACAGAAAATCACACACAGCACTAAACTATATTATTTTGAATTTTTTGGGAGTAATTCTCATGTAGGGCAAAAATCACGTGCTCACACCTGCCCCTCTTTGCGCGAAAACATGAAGAGTTTTCGTGCAAAGATAAGTGAGCGGATACGAGCGATTTTTGCCCGTTTGAGCACTCCGTATGAAGCATTTTTTGGAAATGTTTGACCGAATCCTTGCTTCAGAAGGTCTCCTACATATCCCTGGCTAAAAGGAAATCAGGTCAATGTAGTTCGGGAAGTTTTGGTAGCTGGGACTACCATGACTGTTGCGATCTTGCTGTTACTGCTGTTACTGCCGTCGCCACTACTTAACTGACCCCCTTATTACACCGTGCTAAAACAAAAAATAAGAAGCTAGACTAAGTTACAGTACTACAAATTCTTATCTATCCTTTTTAACTTGATCTTGTCATGCTCCTTGCCATCCTGCTGGCTCTGATGTTTCTTCACATGTTTCTTCTCTTCTGACAATTGTTATTTCGGCCTATCTTTATTACCGAACTCCGACCATTGGTCCCTTCCTTGTGATCTTCGAATTATTCTGCTTCGAAGTCTGAATCTATCTTTCTGATCCTTGTTGCCTTCCTTCTGATTTTTAACTTGGATTCCTGCTGGGGATTTCCGTTATACTCTACTGCTTTCCTTAACCAACTTTGAAAGTAAATCGCCACTCCATTCTTCAGGCGGGCTCCCTGACTTCAACTCTAACTTCAAAACTAAATCGCCACTCCATTCTTCAGGCGGGCTCCCTGACTTCAATCACAAACTTTGAAAATAAATCGCCATTTCATTCTTCAGGCGGGCTCCCTGACTTCAACTATAACTTCAAAACTAAATCGCCTTCCTTTGCTTCTTGTACCATTTTATTCTTGCTGCATCAACTCTTGAACCATTATTTCTCCTAAATTACCTTATTTCAGAACTGCTTTCCTCCTGGGTCGTGTTGCTTTCCCTCCTGACTGCTGGGGATATCTTTAGAACTGTTTACTTACCTGCTGGGGATGATGCTGCTGGGGGAAGTATTCGTTGCTTCCTCTTTTTCTATTTCCTTTACCTTTCGTTCTCTCTTGGACTCGCCGGGGATTGAGGGGTCATTAACTGAGGATTATCCTGGCGGGGGACCCCTTTTCCTTTTCCTTCTTCCCAGCCCTCCTCCGGGACTCACGCTTTTGCTTCCTCGAAGAACTTATGGGATATGATGCTGCTGCGGGAATCTCAAAGTTAGTGTTTCATTTTCCCAACAACTGCTGGGGATGATACCAGGCTCAAAGATCACCCCCTCGTGTTGTCTGGCCTCTCTCAAAACTATTCTGCTGAGAACTGGTATTTCCGAGATCTCGTTGTCCTTATCCACTGGGTATTTGTTTTCAAGAAAATTTTCGCAATGGGAGAAAATTTTCTGCCCTAGTTTGATGACCTTCTACGCGGCATGCTTTTCCGCCGACGAACCCTCTTTTCCTGCTTTAAATCAAAGAAAAATTGTTAGTTTCAAAATGCGGTGAGTGGTCGTGCCACTTTTGTTGGGAGCCATTTTCCTTTTCTCTTTCAGCTGCTTGGCCTCCCTCGCTCTTTTCGCAGATGGTCCCTCATCTCTCCTTTTATTCCAACCTTCGGTTTGGTCCGACCCTTTTAGTCGATGATCTGTTGTGAGAAATCGTCTTCTGGATGTGTAATATGTGTCTATCGTACTCCATAATTCCCGTGAACCTTTCAATCAACTTGTCATTCCAACCTTAATATCGGAATGACTTTTGCCTTATTGCCTCGTTCCACGCCTATTCATCTTCATTGTACCGCTTTAGGAGACTTGGTAGTAAGCTTTGAGAAAGAAAAATCTTTAAAAGGAGAGAAAAATGATAGATAAAAAATGAAATAAAGAATGCTGACTGCGAACGACAAAAGAAAGGGAAAACGTTTTTGAACTCAAAACTGGGAAAAACTTATCTGAATGTATAACTGATCCAATGGTTATGCCGTACCTTTGAGACTAATCTACCCAGTCTATTTATGTCAATCACTTTTCTGACGGCTGCATTTTGCTAGAAGCAAACGAATGTCCCAACCTCGCCTCATTCAGACACCTTGCAACCATCTCGCCATGTCACCTCATAGTGCCCTTCAAAGGGTTTTCACTTATGAGATTCTCTCATTTCTCTCTATCTCCTGTCGCCTTAGGGTGCCCGTAAAGGTTTTCACCGTAAGACTCTCTCATTTTATTTCTCTCAACTTTCTTCGCCTTAAGGTGCCCGCGAGGGTTTTCACCGTTAAGACTCTCTCATTTCGTTTTCTTTCCATGCGGTGGGCTGGGGTATTATCCATAGAATTTCCTCTAAAGGGGCTATCCCTTTTCAGCTTGTGAGTCCTAGATTCAGTCGAGGATCGAAGTGTCATTCGTAGTTTCATTCGCATGACTTGGCATTTCTCAAATACTGATCGAGAGGTCTTTTTTGGTCCTTAATGTGGTTTCTGTGCGTGAGGCTAAAGAACAGAGGTTTCACCTCAACGGTTAGCTCATTACAACTTTCGGAATCCATACCATCTTTTCAAACGAAACAATGACTTCTGCCCCAGTTTTGTTGCTTGGGAAATCTTTGATTTTTATTTTATTATGACCGAGTACGTATCCGCCTACGTATCCTTCTTGAGGAATCAGGTCGAACGTAGTTCACTTTTCTTGTGTTTTTTCTTTGTTTCTTTTTCTATTTTGTTATACATCTTCCTTGAGGATTCCAAAAGAGGGTATATGAAAGAATAATTAAGGCTCAATGGGGAAAACAAGGGTTAAAGTGTTTGGGTAGTAGAAAAATTGCCTCTGTCATTTCGTTCTCCGAAAAATGCCAAATACAAACGAACGAAACCAAAGCGTTGACAAATGCATTAAAGAATTACACATAATATCTCTTGATCGCATCGGAATTGATAGCCATATCAGTGCATCTCCCCTCAACATCAGTTAAACATAGAGCGCCGTTGGATAACACTCTAGTCACAACAAATGGTCCCTGCCAATTTGGAGCGAACTTGCCTTTCGCTTCGGCCTGATGTGGTAGAACTCTCTTCAGCACATGTTGTCCCACATCAAATTTCCTGGGGCGTACCTTCTTGTTATATGCTCTTGCCATTCTCTTTTGATACAATTGGCCATGACATACTGCTGTCAATCTCTTTTCATCGATCAAGCTCAATTGCTCTAATCGGGTTTTGACCCACTCATCATCGTCAATCTCAGCTTCAGCGACAATTCGGAGGGATGGAATCTCAACTTCTGCGGGTATTACCGCTTCAGTCCCGTACACCAACAAGTAAGGAGTTGCACCTACCGAAGTCCGGACGGTAGTGCGATAACCCAACAGTGCAAATGGTAACTTTTCATGCCATTGCCTAGACTCTTCTACCATCTTCCTCAATATCTTCTTTATATTCTTGTTTGCTGCCTCAACCGCACCATTTGCTTTGGGACGATATGGCGTGGAATTTCGGTGTGTAATCTTGAACTGTTGGCAGACCTCTTTCATTAATCTGCTGTTAAGATTGGCACCGTTATCTGTGATGATTATCTTTGGAATTCCAAACCTGCAGATGATGTGGGAATGTACGAAGTCCTCCACCGCCTTCTTGGTCACGGATTTAAAGGTTTTGGCCTCCACCCACTTTGTGAAATAATCGATCGTTACCAGAATGAACCTATGACCATTGGAAGCCGCAGGTTCTATAGGTCCAATAACATCCATACCCCATGCAACATGGGGTATGGATGTTATTGGACCTATAGAACCTGCGGCTTCCAATGGTCATAGGTTCATTCTGGTAACGATCGATTATTTCACAAAGTGGGTGGAGGCCAAAACCTTTAAATCCGTGACCAAGAAGGCGGTGGAGGACTTCGTACATTCCCACATCATCTGCAGGTTTGGAATTCCAAAGATAATCATCACAGATAACGGTGCCAATCTTAACAGCAGATTAATGAAAGAGGTCTGCCAACAGTTCAAGATTACACACCGAAATTCCACACCATATCGTCCCAAAGCAAATGGTGCGGTTGAAGCAGCAAACAAAAATATAAAGAAGATATAGAGGAAGATGGTAGAAGGGTCTAGGCAATGGCATGAAAAGTTACCATTTGCACTGTTGGGTTATCGCACTACCGTCCGGACTTCGGTAGGTGCAACTCCTTACTTGTTGGTGTACGGGACCGAAGCAGTAATACCCGCAGAAGTTGAAATTCCATCCCTCCGAATTGTCGCTGAAGCTGAGATTGACGATGATGAGTGGGTCAAAACCCGATTAGAGCAATTGAGCTTGATCGATGAAAAGAGATTGACAGCAGTATGTCATGGCCAATTGTATCAAAAGAGAATGGCAAGAGCATATAACAAGAAGGTACGCCCCAGGAAATTTGATGTGGGACAACATGTGCTGAAGAGAGTTCTACCACATCAGGCCGAAGCGAAAGGCAAGTTCGCTCCAAATTGGCAGGGACCGTTTGTTGTGACTAGAGTGTTATCCAACGGCGCTCTATGTTTAACTGATGTTGAGGGGAGATGCACCGATATGGCTATCAATTCTGATGCAGTCAAGAGATATTATGTGTAATTCTTTAATGCATTTGTCAACGCTTGGTTTCGTTCGTTTGTATTTGGCATTTTTCGGAGAACGAAATGACAGAGGCAATTTTTTCTACTACCCAAACACTTTAACCCTTGTTTTCCCCGTTGAGCCTTAATTATTCTTTCATATACCCTCTTTTGGAATCCTCAAGGAAGATGTATAACAAAATAGAAAAAGAAACAAAGAAAAAACACAAGAAAAAGTGAACTACGTTCGACCTGATTCCTTAAGAAGGATACGTAGGCGCCACACGGCTCGGTCATAATAAAATAAAAATCAAAGATTGCCCAAGCAACAAAACTGGGGCAGAAGTCATTGTTTCGTTTGAAAAGATGGTATGGATTCCGAAAGTTGTAATGAGCTAACCGTTGAGGTTAAACCCCTTTTCTTTAGCCTCACGCGCAGAAACCACATTAAGAACCAAAAAGACCTCTCGATCAGTATTTGAGAAATGCCAAGTCATGCGAATGAAACTACGAATGACACTTCAATCCTCGACTGAATCTAGGACTTACAAGCTGAAAAGGGATAGCCCATTTAGAGGAAATTCTATGGATAATACCCCAGCCCACCGCATGGAAAGAAAACGAAATGAGAGAGTCTTAACGGTGAAAACCCTCGCGGGCACCTTAAGGCGAAGAAAGTTGAGAGAAATAAAATGAGAGAGTCTTACGGTGAAAACCTTTACGGGCACCCTAAGGCGACGAGGAGATAGAGAGAAATGAGAGAATCTCATAAGTGAAAACCCTTTGAAGGGCACTATGAGGTGACATGGCGAGATGGTTGCAAGGTGTCTGAATGAGGCGAGGTTGGGACATTCGTTTGCTTCTAGCAAAATGCAGCCGTCAGAAAAGTGATTGACATAAATAGACTGGGTAGATTAGTCTCAAAGGTACGGCATAACCATTGGATCAGTTATACATTCAGATAAGTTTTTCCCAGTTTTGAGTTCAAAAACGTTTTCCCTTTCTTTTGTCGTTCGCAGTCAGCATTCTTTATTTCATTTTTTATCTATCATTTTTCTCTCCTTTTAAAGATTTTTCTTTCTCAAAGCTTACTACCAAGTCTCCTAAAGCGGTACAATGAAGATGAATAGGCGTGGAACGAGGCAATAAGGCAAAAGTCATTCCGATATTAAGGTTGGAATGACAAGTTGATTGAAAGGTTCACGGGAATTATGGAGTACGATAGACACATATTGCACATCCAGAAGACGATTTCTCACAACAGATCATCGACTAAAAGGGTCGGACCAAACCGAAGGTCGGAATAAAAGGAGAAATGAGGGACCATCTGCGGAAAGAGCAGCATCCCCAGCAAGTGACAACGTCATCCCCAAAAGTTCGAGGGAGGCCAAGCAGCTGAAAGAGTGGCACGACCACTCACTGCATTTTGAAACTAACAATTTTTCTTTGATTTAAAGCAGGAAAAGAGGGTTCGTCGGCGGAAAAGCATGCCGCGTAGAAGGTCATCAAACTAGGGCAGAAAATTTTCTCCCATTGCGAAAATTTTCTTGAATACAATACCCAGTGGATAAGGATAACGAGATCTCGCGAAATACCAGTTCTCAGCAGAATAGTTTTGAGAGAGGCCAGACAACACGAGGGGGTGATCTTTGAGCCTGGTATCATCCCCAGCAGTTGTTGGGAAAATGAAACACTAACTTTGAGATTCCCGCAGCAGCATCATATCCCATAAGTTCTTCGAGGAAGCAAAAGCGTGAGTCCCGGAGGAGGGCTGGGAAGAAGGAAAAGGAAAAGGGGTCCCCCGCCAGGATAATCCTCAGTTAATGACCCCTCAATCCCCGGCGAGTCCAAGAGAGAACGAAAGGTAAAGGAAATAGAAAAAGAGGAAGCAACGAATACTTCCCCCAGCAGCATCATCCCCAGCAGGTAAGTAAACAGTTCTAAAGATATCCCCAGCAGTCAGGAGGGAAAGCAACACGACCCAGGAGGAAAGCAGTTCTGAAATAAGGTAATTTAGGAGAAATAATGGTTCAAGAGTTGATGCAGCAAGAATAAAATGGTACAAGAAGCAAAGGAAGGCGATTTAGTTTTGAAGTTATAGTTGAAGTCAGGGAGCCCGCCTGAAGAATGAAATGGCGATTTATTTTCAAAGTTTGTGATTGAAGTCAGGGAGCCCGCCTGAAGAATGGAGTGGCGATTTAGTTTTGAAGTTAGAGTTGAAGTCAGGGAGCCCGCCTGAAGAATGGAGTGGCGATTTACTTTCAAAGTTGGTTAAGGAAAGCAGTAGAGTATAACGGAAATCCCCAGCAGGAATCCAAGTTAAAAATCAGAAGGAAGGCAACAAGGATCAGAAAGATAGATTCAGACTTCGAAGCAGAATAATTCGAAGATCACAAGGAAGGGACCAATGGTCGGAGTTCGGTAATAAAGATAGGCCGAAATAACAATTGTCAGAAGAGAAGAAACATGTGAAGAAACATCAGAGCCAGCAGGATGGCAATGAATATGACAAGATCAAGCTGAAGAGATAGATAAGATTTCGCAATGCTGTAACTTAGTCTAGCTTCTTATTTTTTGTTTAGCACGATGTAATGAGGAGATCAGTTAAGCAGTGGCATCAGCAGCAACAACAGTAACAGCAAGATTACAGCAGTCATGGTAGTCCCAGCTACCAAAACTTCCCGAACTACATTGACCTGATTTCCTTTTAGCCAGGGATATGTAGGAGACCTTCTGAAGCAAGGATTCGGTCAAACATTTCCAAAAAATGCTTCATACGGAGTGCTCAAACGGGCAAAAATCGCTCGTATCCGCTCACTTATCTTTGCACGAAAACTCTTCATGTTTTCGCGCAAAGAGGGGCAGGTGTGAGCACGTGATTTTTGCCCTACATGAGAATTACTCCCAAAAAATTCAAAATAATATAGTTTAGTGCTGTGTGTGATTTTCTGTGAATTTCTTTAAATTTTAATTATTATTTTTTTCCGTGTAGCGTTTGTTTGTGCGTAATTATTCGTAAATTAATGTGTATATGTTACATTTGAACCTATAATTTAATTAAGTAATTTGTCTTATAAAAATTAAAATCAAAATATGTTTTTTTGTGTTTTAGTATTTTTAGTCAAAGTTGTGTAATTTATAATTTTTATTGGTATTTAATTTTATGTGTTAATTGTTAGTAGAACCTAGTTAATATTTTTTTTAAAATAATTTGATTTTTTGTAGTATATTTAGAATTTTTGTTTATTAGAAGTTAAAAGGAACAGAAAGAAATAATGATAAAAAGAGAGGAGAAAACAAATTGGACTGGGCTAAAGCAAAATGCCAAGCCCAAATCGGAACCCAACCCAATACCCGTCTGCCCAGCCCAGTTTTGTTTGACAAATTAATCACAGCCGTTGGATATTTTAATCTAACGGCTGAGATTGATTATTTCATTTTTAATATACAAAAAAAAACACCCCAAACCCTCACCCCCGCCTCACTCGCCCAAACAGACCTCTCCTGTCTCTCACAAAGAAGCCCCGGCGCAGACCGCCATCTCCACCCACCGGAAATCGCCTCACGGCGGTTCCGGTGGGCCAAACCTCCCTATTTTTACACCACAACACCCCCATAACCTCCTCATTCCATTCCCGAGCTTAGCTTCCTTCGAATTTCACCTCAATGCCTCAAATATTGAATCAAAGAACGGCCGTCAAACTTCGCCGCTTCCGATTGACCCCAAACTCGTACCAATTGCTCCCCTGACCTTCCTCGTAACCGAACCAAACTTGTTTTGGTTCGAATCCGGCTAGAAACGTTCGAACCCCAATTTGAGCCTAAGAACACTAGAAATGGTGAACCATGGAATCTGTCCAAATTAATGAAGATTTGGGGTCTAATCAACCTTTGTTGAGGTGCTCCCATTTGAGAGAACTCGATTAAGGTCCGTTCGACCTTGAATACCAAATTCCAACTCGGCCGATCTCCAATTCCTCTATTTCGAGGTATTTCTTTCATGTTCTTGTTTAATTGTATTCGTCAATTTAGTTTAATTGTTCTGTAGTTCTCGTTAGTTGGTTTTTCTTCAGATATTTCCGATTGTTCTGTTGTTTTTTCTCTCATCTCTTTGGGACCTTTTTATTTGGTCGATTTGCTTACTTTCTGTTCGTTATCGTAAATGTGTCATTGTAAATTGAGTTCATGTCGATTTTAATATTGTCGATTGGTTGGTTTTTGCATTTTTGTTTGTGTGACCGAGAATCTTGGATTATTGGGTCGTCGATTATTGTTTATCAATTATGCGTGTTTGTAATCGATTAATCGAATGTCGGCACGTAGTTTCGCATAAGTCTGTTGAATAGAATAATGTGACAGTGAACTTGAATTTGCTTGACTGAAAATTTGTTTTTGTTTGTTAGCTTCAATCTCAGTGATCCTGTGTGAGTTTATGTGTTAGTAGAATTTTGATTTAAACACAATCGAATTGGTTATAGCTGATTTTGAAAGAGAGTGAAAGGGGATTAGTTTTAGGGCAGTGGTGTCAGTGAATACATGGTTTAAATCAGCCTGAGGATAGTTTAGATTTGTTAGTCTGAAAATAAGTACTGCAGACTATTAAACTAACATGTTGTTTAATAATAAGGGGCTGCCAGGGAATATAATGGTCAGGGATTGAATTCTAAATTCATTAAGTGCTCTTAAGAGCTGGAAAATCAAAATTCACATGGGATGTGTGATAAAAGGGTTAAAGGGTGCACATGGAAAGGAAAAACAGGCTGGAAAAGAGCCTGGCTTTTGGCTATAAGGGGGCCAATTCTGGCAAAGAGAGGGAGATACAAGATATAGAGAGAGAGTTTTAGGAAAGAACAGACATACAAAAGGGAGATTGAAAAATAAACATACTGAAATTGAGTATTGAGAGGAGAAGAGAGTTTGAGAGAATCACAGAAAAAGAAACAACTGAAATTGGAAAAAAGCTCACTGTTCTACTGTCAATCTTTGTAGTTTTTTTTAAGTTCTTGCTCCCTGAAGAGTTTTATGTTAAAGAAAATGATTTGAATCTGGGTTTGGAGGTTTAGTTCAGAAGTTTTGTTCTGTTATTTGTTCGAGTGATTTGGCCTCCTGTTATTTTTGAACTCGATTTGGCTGGGCTGCTTCCGTGTTGATGTTAGTTGTTGCTGTTCTGCTGCTGTTTGCCTTGCGCCACTGACTTCCTCTTTTTCTTCTTCTTCTTGTATTACCATTTCCAGGTATTATTTCTCAATCACCCATGATCTGTGAAAGAACTTGCATATGGCATGCTGAAGGATTACAATGAAGAAATATAATAGAGTTGGTTTAAAGTTTTGGTAGTCTATTTTTTGGTAAACGAAATGTATAAATTACATTACAGTCAATTATCTTTGCTAACAGGACTATTATTAAATATTATCATCAGGTGATTTACATGTTTGGTGTAGAATAAGAATAAAGTAATACATATTATTAGTTGTTTAATACTTGAGTAGTCATATTATTGTCTAATCTCGGTATTGGAATATTGATGTTAATAAAATGTTGTATATGAGTTTTACTAAAAAGAAAACAAAATCATGTTAATTAAAATAAAAGGATGCTCAAACTTGATGTCTGATTTGTTATGTTCTACCATCGAATTTAATATTCGAACAGTTTGTTTAGAGTATTTTTCATAGATTCTATGTATTAAATTGATTAGAGGTATAAGTGAACTGTATAAGCCATTACCGTTACTCGATGAACACTCAATCTTATTTGCTTCAAAACGATTTGTATGTTGCAGTAGTTGTTCTTAAAGAAAAAATTAAAAGTTAGATGTTAATAAGGAGGGCTGGGATTTATACTTGATTGGCCAATATAAGGTTGAGTTTAAAGCATCATTTGGAAGGCATAAGTTGTTAAATATTAGTAAATAGTTTTAATTAATTCATTTGCATTTTTGGCTATCGTTAGCAACACAATAGTGCAGTATAAACGGGTCAAACAATAAATGGAACGAGGTTTGCCAAATAACACATAAAATTGCAGGGCCCTCAATAGATGATTATTACAAATTTTTAGATTTCGGGACATGTCGTTTAGCGAATTTCACGGTCTTTTTTCCAAAAAACGAAAAACGTGTTAGTACCCTTAGGCGTATATTTAACAATATTATCTCCCTAAACTCGGATGCACATTTATGTGACCCAAATCTAAATCTCAACTTAGTCAAAATGTGCTGACAACCACGGGCGTACTGGTACGACGTGATTCGAAGTACATTTTTGTTACGTTGCAATTCTTATAAAAATATTAATAATTAAAAGCAGTCGAAAGTTGAAATTTGCACATAGGTTAAAAGCATGATATGAATCAGATAAATAAGTCGAATATAACAGTTGAGCGACCGTGCTAGAACCACGGAATTCGGGAATGCCTAACACCTTCTCCCGGGTTAATAGAATTCCTTATCCGGATTTTTGGTGTGCAGACTATTAAACATAGTCATTCTTTTCCTCGATTCGGGATTCAACAGGTGACTTGGGACACCATAAATCTCCCAAGTGGCGACTCTGAATTAAATAAATTGATCCCATTCCGACTGTCCTTTAAGTGGAAAAACTCCTTCCCTGATTATTATTATATCTCTTCCCGGGGTGTAGTAGTAAATAGCGGCACATTACCTTATGTGCGTAAAAAGAAGGTGTGACAGGTAGCGTATCACATATTTAGGGAATGGTGACTAGCGAGGAAGTTAATCTCAACGAGGAGTTTCGTTGATAGAGACTTGTTATCTCACAACCCCAATGTGAGGAGGCAGTTTAGGGAGAGAATTGACTGGTAGCACTTTTTGGGTTAATATGTAGATGCCAATGAGCACTTGGTAATGGAATTCTACACCAATGTTGCGCAGATCAAAAAGGGCATAAAGGTGACCATGGTGCAAAATATGAAAGTGTTGTTTGACGAGAAGACAATAAATAATTACCTAGGCTTTGATGAGGAGGATGAAACACTATATATGGAAAAGATGGAATTAGCCGAGGAGGTCTGTCACTGGTTGGCACATTATCTGTCAATCCCAGGTATTACCCCTGTTTGGTTTAATACGGGCATACAAATTTTGAGAAGAAGTTTGAACTTCAAGGACAATGGGTGGGAAACATTTGTGTATAGTAGATTGGATCCCACTACTCATGAAAACTCCCTCCCTCTTACGGGCAATTTTGGTGGCATCAATCATGGCGAGGTACCCGATAAATGTCAGGAATGTAATGTCTCGGGTAATTACACTTATAGGCAGTGACAATGACAGAAACTACCCTTTCCCTAGCTTTTTGACTATGTACTTCATGGACCTCAAATTTGAAAAGAGGCCATTTGATATCAAGGTCAAAGTGAAGGCCCCATTCCCATGGTACAGCAAGCAAGGGGATGACAACCCAAAAAGCAAGAACTTCGAGGGAACAGTCACTGCTCCAACTGGACAGTCTGAAGAGCTAATTACGGTAATGGCTCCAACTCAACATTCCCCCACCTCCATAGACATTCTTTTGGGCCCATCAAGCTTAGTAGATCCGGAGATTCCCTCTTCCCGAGCCTACCCACTGACTGCTCAGCGACTTAGCTAGGCTCTTCTCAACATCAACAATTGGATGCATAAAACTTCATCCAAGTTGTCTATCCTCACTACTATAGTGGAAGTTCAGTCGGCACCTCTACCTCTGCAGGTCTTGCAGTCTATTGAGGATGCTCTTAAGGAAATTCTGGTCAACCAGAAGAAAAACATTGAAAGCCAAAAAGTGCTCACTTATGTTGTTGATTCACATAGCAAGGCTCTCATGGAGCTTGCTAAGGAGCATAAAAAGTTGAAAAATATGTGGGCCTCCAAGGCGTCCGTGAAGGAGCTGAGGCTTGATGTTAACAGGATGAAGGCTGAGGAACTGCCTTTTGATTTATTGCTTCATGACACTGGACCAATAGCTTATCCCCAGCCAGAGTAGTCTGAAAGGCCTCCCAAGAGGAAGAGGTTGATTCCTCGAGCAGACGATTCAATCATCCAGTTGGAAGACCCACCGAAGGCCTCCTCCAGTTAGTCACAAGATGCACCTCAGGAGCCTGTCCAGGTCCAGGCCCAGGTCCAAGCAGTAGATCAGCATGCCACAAGCAACCAGCCTGAGGTTACCGAGCACAGTGAGGACTCTAGGACCCGTCAAGAGTTCATGGAGACAGACGAGCAATATGGAGTCTCTATATCCGTTTGCATTTTCTTTTTGGTGCTTAGTTTGTTTAGTTGGCATTGGGGACAATGAAAACTTTCATTTGAGGAAGTAGTCCATACTTTTGTGGATTTGGATGATTGTGTATATATATATATATATTTATATTTGACTATTTTTGTGAAACCTTTATTTTTCATCTTTGATTTGTATTTAATTTTAACATTTCATTACATTTATCGTACTTTTATTTTACTCTTAGTCTGTATAAAAAGTTATGTTTTATTGCACATATTCACCCCATCTATTGTATATTCGATTAAATCCCCTCTTGTACATATTCATTTTACTTTCCGTAATTTTTCATTTTTAGCTTGTTATTCATGTTTATAGCTTCTTGTTTTGAACGTTTGCAATAACCATTTTGTTTTCTTAGTGACACGTTCTTTCCAAAGGTGGAGTTTGTGTAAACAGGGTGGCACTTCCCAATAATAGATGGAGTGACAACCTTCTTAAGGGTTTGAGTCCGTTTTTCTTTTCTTTTTGCTTTTTAGTAGTTAGTGGTTAAGGGTGCCTTAGGAAAAGCTTCACTGAGGTCTAGCACATTTTCCTTTGATCTTATGGTAAAAACCAATATGTTGTGTTTAGGACGGTGAAAGTCGTGACTTTTAGACTCTTATGTTGACCGATAATAATTAAGTGTTTTTTCGGGACCATTGTGTGCTCAAATCCTATCAAAGGTCATTGTAGGCCCCTAACTCTATGTATTTAGTGATCTCATAGCGTGTGTGGTGATAAATTACATTGCAAGTCCAAGTACCGAGCCATTGGTCTAGAACTTGCCCTGAATGCTTGTTGAGGCGATACACTAAGAGAATTTTGACTTCAGACAGGATTATAGGCTCTCCTTGGTCCAAATGATAGCTTGAACACGTCCATAGCATACCAAAGATAAAAATCCCTAGTCAACCCTTTTTAGCCTTAAACGTTTTTCCTTCAAGAACCGTGATACAAGCCTTTACCCATTCTTAAAGATACCCCTCTCTTGGCACCCGATCTTTTCTTATCACATGGAAAAAGTATAAGTTTGGGGGGGGGAAGAGATGAGGATCGCAACAAAGTGGTAAAAAGGTGCAAACATGAAGAAAATGGAAAGGCAATGAAAAAGAAAGAAAAGAAAAAAGACAAAAAGAATACTCAATGCAGAAATGAATAAAAGGGACTCAATAAAAGCAAAGAATGAAAGAAATGGAAAAGTAAGAAATGAGAAAAGAAGTTGAAATATCTAAGAAAGAGTGACAGTGTGTCTCTCTAACCCCTTGGAAGAAGTGAAAAGACTCAAAGACTTAATTGAAATTGTGACAAAATAAAACAAAAGAAGTGCTTAAGGTAAGATGGAATCTACATAGACCAAACATTGCCTACTTGAAACCAAAAGCCTTCACTATCTCTCCACAAAAACCCTATATGATCTCTAGTTGAATGAAGCTTACATTAGTAGAGACTCACATAGGGGGAAAGCATATGGTACTTAGAGCTGGACTTGTGACTTTTCTTTTTTAGAGAGATAAGTGAATTCCCATTAACCTCGTTATGAGTGCCACTATTATAAAGGTGAGGTCTACTTAAGGAAAGCTGAGGATGTGTGAGTTTGGATTCCATAATGACTAAAGTAATAGAAAAGTTCCTTTGATGTGTTGTGTCAACTCTTGATGCTCGTGTGTCGCACTAGATCCATGGTGTTTAAAAGAGTAAATTTTGCTAGTGATTCATGTGTATTGAGGGCAATTGTTAGTTCCAATTGATGCTACATGAGGTCACTTTCAGATAACTGAATTGTCTGGGATCTTCTCTTAAGGGGTGAGTCTTATTTTGTTTGCTTGAGGACAAGCAAAAGCTTAAGTTTGGGGGAGTTGATAACTAGGGATTTTGATGTATTTTATACTCATTCTTGCTTATGTTTTGATTAGAAGTTTGTACAAAAAAGACCCAAAAGGCTCACAAGTTGTGCTTGATTGTATGTTATATTAACTAAGTGACAAGATGTCAAATATCAGCAAAAAAAGGAGTAAATCTTGCACAAGTACCAAAACAATAAAAAGCTTAGGGAAAAAAGGGCCAGTGCGGCCGCACACCATTCTGTGCGGTCCGCACAAGTGAGGTTCAGAAATTTGATTTGCAGGCCAACGGGCAATGCGACCGTGATAATAGGTGAATTTGACTATAATTATGCCCTAAATAATCACACTTTATTTGATATTGTTTATGATGACAAAAATGCTTTTATTAGTGTTTTTGGTGTGTTATAGATACACATGAGCTATTGGAGACTAAAAGAGCAATTTTGTAGTCATAAGATGGTAAGAAGGCCAAATGTAGAGCAAGAGTGAAGTTTGCATCGAAAAATAGAAAGAAGAATCCACAGCACTGTTCAGCCGCGGTCCAACTGCGAACGCGATCGGACCGCGGTTGAAGGGGCTTGCGGAATCTCAACAGATTTAGAGGAGTTGATTTTCTGCGGTCCATCCGCGACCGCGGACGGACCGCGGGCGACGCCAAAATTCTGAAGGATAAACTTGTCAATATGTAATTTTTGTAACCTAAACACTCTATATAATTATAGGATTCACCCAAGAGAGGCAAGTATTGTATTATTCATTACTTTTGCAAGAAAACTAGTAAGAGAGAACTCTCTCAACATCTTTCTTTCTTTTACATTAAATCTTTGATTATGAATTCAATTATCTATCTTGTTCCCTTGATTATGAGTAGCTAAATCTTTATCTAAGGTTTTGATGGAACTTATTAAGTGATGAACTTCTAGGTTATGTGATTACAAATTGTTAGCTAGATTTCTATTTGTTCAACTTCGTTCTTGTTGCAGTTAATTGATAGAGCTCTCAATTAGTTGTGCCTATTTAGTGTGCATAACTTAGAAAAGAGTGCATATTTAGGTATATTATTGAACAAACCACACCTAGATTATTGGAGGAATCTATAATTTTAGGCGTAAAGGTGGGGTTAGGAATAACGAAACCTTGGGTAAAATCTAAAGTGAACTGTGCAAATTAAAGCTATCTAGGTAGCTCGGGAGAGTGCACTAGTAAATTATTGTAGTTGCCCTGGGAGAGAATAACGGTAAAAATAGAGTTCATGATTGATAGAATAATATTGACAATTTGTATGAGCATAAACAGAAGGGATTCCATCAATAGGGGAAAACAATACCTTAGGCTTTCTTGTTATTCTTTACCCAACATTCAATTCTTTCTTTCAACTCTTTAAATTCTTGCAAAAGTTAGTTAGTAGAAAATATTCCACAAAAATATATTCAAAGTTTGGGAAACTACTTCAGAAGTGTTCTTGGGTTGTGAAAGTTGAAGTTGATAGGTTAATTCCGTGTGGGATCGCCTCGGAACTTAATTGACCGGATTATATTGACTACGATCGTTGCTTGGACGTGAATCAGACCGCATTAGATTTACCCCCCCCCCCCCCTTTTTATCGTAATGGCGGATCGACCGCGGCTGACCGCGGTCAGACCTGACAAGGCGGAAAATCAGGTAGTAACGGCTAAAATCCCCCCCCTTTATTTTCCCCAACATCTTTCCCCGCTCATTATCCCAAATAACAGCCGCTCCACCCCTTTCTCTCTCTAAAATCATTTTTTCTCTCCTCCTTCTCTCTACTCTTTCTCCTCCAATCTTCTCCCACCCCCCTACACCACTTCCCAATCCCTTCATCTTCATCTTCTCCACATCCCCACCATCTACTTGTAAGTTTTCTCTTCTATCTTTCTTTTTAGTTTTTTTTGTTAGTTTGTCTCCTTACTTTTTATAGAATAATTAGTTTAGCAAGTGTTAGTTTACCACTCTTTAATTGTAGTATTTAGTAGAATATATATAGATATAATTTTTTAGTGTATTATTAGTATGAATGTTGTATATTAAGTTATGGGATGTTGGTATATTTGAAGTTGTTGGGTCTCCTTTGTGTTTCATTGTGGAACTTATGTTGTTTTTGGAGACCCAATGGGGTGTTTGATTTATTTGGTGATTGGGTTGGCCAAATTGGTCAAACATTTGTTGTAGTATTTGGATGTTGTGTTTTTGGGGGAGATATTGCCTAAATTTTTGGTTGTTTGTTGTTGTGTATAATTTGAGATGGTGTATATATTATTGGATCATGTTGGAATGCCACAAGAAATAAGTGTTTGGGTGCACTAGGTAACTTGGTGAAGTTTTTAGAGAAATGGTCAATAGTAGGAGTTATGGTATGATAGCACTAACGGAAATATTGTTATAGTCCACGGATGGTGAAGTCTGAATAGCCAACCGATGTACTAACGTGATGGAAATTTTTGGTTGTTTCATTTTGTGCAGGATTATGGCTCCTAAAAGATCCAGAAAAGCAGCAAGCTCGTCTAGGCGACCGACCTATGACGAGTCTCGATTCGCAGGCGAGAAGGCGAAGCGGACTTTCATGCCAAGGCTACTAAAGCTTGGCTACAGGAGATCGAAATTGACAGGATGGCTATTCGGCCACAAAAGCCAGATATGTATGAGGAGATCCGACGCCGAGAGATGGAGTTCCTGTTCGATGAACCGACCCTCGTCAACAAAATGCTAGTTACGGAGTTCTATGAGAACGCACCCTATGGAATGACCAGAGAAGTCTTCGTCAGAGGTTTGTATGTCTGGGCTCATGTACAGACTATTAGGCAGGTTCTTAGACTGCCCGCTTTTTCTGGTGACGTGGACTTTTACCACGATAGGCCTGGTGTCACTTAGGACACCTTGATTGAGGCCTTATGTGTCAATGGTCATCCCGTCTGGATACGACAAAATACACTGCATTCTAACAGCTTCACCCATACTGCTAAGTGCTGGTTCACGATTATATGTAACCAGTTTCTGCCCTCAAGCAACACAACAGATGTGAACTTTAATAGGGCACTGCTGACATGGTGCTTTGTCACTCAGCGGGATGTTAACATTGCCCACGTGATAGGTGACGATATGGTGCTGAGGGGACCCCTCAAATCCAAGGGATTCTACTTCCCGTCTCTTGTCACTGCTCTGTGCCTCGGCCACCGGACTCCGGTACTACCTACGGATAGTGAACTTCCTCTAAATGCTCCATTCAAGGCCTCTCACATCTGGTTGGGTAGAGGCAATGACCCAATTGATCTAGATAATGAGGATGACCCTTTGCCGATTGTCCAGTCACGGCATTCCACGAACTCGCCAGCCCTTCTAGGCACGCTCATCATGGAGCGAGCATATCTAGGTCCGAGTCCACTAGACCTATGCTTAGGTCTTTGGAGGAGGAGGTTGCGGATTTACGCACCTCAGTGGATGGTTTAGACATGCGCATGGACGCGATGTCCCAAAGGCAATATAGGACTGAAAATAGGTTCATGCCATGGTTTCGAGCACTGGGTCGAGCATGTAATGTCGACCCCGCCACTGTCTCCGACTCTGAGTGAGTCATAAGTAACTTTTCTCACCCTTCTGAGCTATACTTGTATTATTATGCCATGAGGACATGACATGATTTTAAGTGTGGGGTGGGAAACTTATCTTGTATATGTTGTACATATTAGTTATAGTTGTAAACCATATTAGCTGACTTGGCCTGATGATGGACACTTGGCGACGGGTTTCTTAAGGGTCTAAGTCGGAATAAAAACATACACAAAAAAAATCAAAAATTGAAAAAAGTCCAAAAATATGAGTAGAGGACTCTTCCTGATGACGGACTATTTGGACAAATACTCTTGAGAGAAGTAGTCCACGTAGGAATTTTTCTTTCTTTTCTTTTCTTTTTCTATGTAGTGTATCACCTCCCCCTTGGTTTTTCTTTTGACCACGGTTATTTTCCAAGGGTTTTTTCTTTAACTGGGTTAGGTAGATTTTTCTTTTTAGGATTAGAGGGCAAAGGTTTACATGTAACCCTAAGTGTGCACATTAGCAAAACTAAAATGAACTTCAGAATATATGATCTAAGCTTGACTGTAGATTCTAGGATATGCCTTAAATTACACAATACAGCTTGCTTGAACTTTGATAGGACTTTGTAGATGAACCTGATTCTAAATGAGTTGCATGCTAAGTGTGTGTGAGATTTTACTTACATTATATGTTTTACATGATACCTAGAACTTGCCATGTGTGTTTGCAAAGCGAAATGGAAGTTGTTTGGTTGTAGAGATGATAAAGGCATTTCTTTGTGTAACCCCATAAATTAATAGTCTATGAATTAACCTTTACATAATTTCCTAGTTAACCCTTTGAGCTTAAAGCCTATTCTTTGATAACCCTTGAATGTTCATGAAAAATCAAAATCATATATTGTTCTACTTTACCTCCTAGAAGCACTAATGTTGTAATGAATTTGCAAAAGTCTAAGTGTGGGGTGCAGGGAAGTTGAAAAAGGGAAAATCAAGAATGAATGATAGAAAATGGTGAACTGGCAAAATACTATAAATGCTACAAGCTTTGAAACTATATATATATATATATATATATATATATATATATATATATATATATATATATATATATATATATATATATATATATATATATATATATATATATCAAAGGTATATATGTAAAATAGAAAGGCCAATTACACCAACAGAAAATTGGGGATTAAAAGTGAATAAACGGTGAAGGAATGTTTAGGGGATGCATAATGAAAAAGTTTGAAGGGAAATTGTGAAAAAGAAAGTGCTTAGGGAGGTTAGCCACTATAAGCAAAAATATCCTACCCGTCCCTTAGCCAACATTACAACCCTTAAAGACCTCTTGATCTGTGATTGAATAACTTGATTAGTGGAGTATTACACTAGGGGCAAGCCTATGGTGTATCTGTATGCATATGAATGTTCTTTGTTGAGAGTGAGTGAATTATTCATATATCTATAAGTTCCATGTTCTAAATTGTTTATGTGTGGGAACTTCTCTCAATAAATTGTGTGAGGGCATGTAACTCAGGAAGAAAAAGGTAAATTTGCAAGTCTGTGAAAGTAACTAGAGTAAGCAATAATGTGCTGGCATTTGAGTTTACGGTTAGGTAAGGATTGTGCATGTCTTAGGTTAATCATGAAAGATAGCTTTTGTGATATATTATGGGGGAGACATTCATAAAAATTGGCCTAAAGTGTGATTAATGTTGCTCGAGAACGAGCAAAGGTTTAAGTGTAGGGTATTGATAATAGGTGAATTTGACTATAATTATGCCCTAAATAATCCCACTTTATTGTTGATTTGATATTGTTTATGATGACAAAATACTTTTTTAGTGTTTGTGGTGTGTTATAGGTACACATGAGCTACTGGAGACTAAAAGAGCAATTTTGGAGTCATAAGATGTTAAAAAGGCCAAGTGTAGAGCAAGAGTGAAGTTTGCATTGAAAAATAGGAAGAAGAATCCGCGGCACTGTTCAGCCGCAGTCCAACTGCGAACGCGGACGGACCGCAGGCGACGCCGAAATTCTGAAGGATAACCTTGTCAATATGTAATTTTTGTAACCTAAACCCTCTATATAATTATAGGATTCACCCAAGCGAGGCAAGTATTGTATTATTCATTACTTTTGCAAGAAAACTAGTAAGAGAGAACTCTCTCAACATCTTTCTTTCTTTTACATTGAATCTTTGATTATGAATTCAATTATCTATCTTGTTCCATTGATTATGAGTAGCTAAATCTTTATCTAAGGATTTGATGGAACCTATTGAGTGATGAACTTCTGGGTTATGTGATTACAAATTGTTAGCTAGATTACTATTTGTTCAACTTCATTCTTGTTATAGTTAATTGATAGAGCTCTCAATTAGCTATGCCTATTTAGTGTGCATAACTTGGAAAATAGTGCATATTTAGGTATATTGTTGAACAATACCACACCAAGATTATTTGAGGAATCTATAATTTGAGGTGTAAAGGTGGGGTTAGGAATAACGAAACCTTGGGTGAAATCTAAAGTGAACTGTGCAAATTAAAGCTAGCTAGGGTATCTCGGGAGAGTGCACTAGTAAATTATTGTAGTTGCTCGGGAGAGAATTACGGTAAAAATAGCATTCATGATTGATAGAATAATATTGACAATTTGTATGAGCATAAACAGAAGGGATTCCATCAATAGGGAAAATCAATACCTTAGTCTTTCTCGTTATTCTTTACCCAACATTCAATTCTTTCTTTCAAGTCTTTAAATTCTTGCAAAAGTTAATTAGTAGAAAATATTCCAAAAAAATATATTCAAAGTTTGGGAAACTACTTCAGAAATGTTCTTGGGTTGTGGAAGTTGCAGTTGATAGGTTAATTCCCTGTGGGATCGACTCGGAACTTAATTGACCGGATTATATTGACTACGATCATTGCTTGGACGTTAATCAGACCACATTAGATTTATTGTTGTTCGCATTGGAGTCACTGCGGCAACACTTTGTTTAGTGCGGTCCGCAGAGCCAAGAATCTGAGAATTGCTAGTTTTGAGTTCGAAACAGATGCGGTCCGTGCTCCATTTCTGGCGGACAGCACTAGAAACCAACGCAATCGCATTTGAATCTTTTTGGTTCGCATTGGCCAAGTTCAGAGAGCCGTTTATTCAAGTTCGGAGTCCTTGGGCTACCACTCGTGATTTTGTGCGGTCCGCACTAACCCCGCAAGGGTATTTTTGTCCCGATTTTTTTTAGCTTAGTATAAATTGTATCTTTTCCCCTTTTAAGAAAAACAGATAGTTAGCACTGAAGGCTGCGCTCGTGGGTTCGAATATTTTAGCCGTTTTGAGTAATTTTAGCTATTTTTTAACATTGAATCATCAAGTTTAATTTAGCAATTAATTAGTATGAGTTTTTCTTCATCTATTTCTTTGTTTTCTTCTCTAATTATGAGTAGCTAGACCCATAATCTAGGGTTATGGATCAACCCTAGCAAGGGTAATTGATGGGTCTTGTGTTTTAGGGCTTGATTGACTATGGGTGTTCGATAGTTTGACTAATTTCATGTTTAATTGCTGAATTAGTGGTTGCAAACACTAGTTTGTGTTTTGTTGATTTTGAATCTTCTTAAGAAAGAGAGTCCAAGTCTCTGAAATTGGTCCAACAAGGAATTAGGGCGTACTCAAGAGATTGATAGCCTCAATTAAAGGGTTAAACCTAGAGATAGTAATATCCGACTTGAATCCTGATTGCTTTTGCAAATTTGCATACCCAATTGGTCTTGAGAAAGTCAATTCGGACAAAATCATTCGAACTACTAAGAGGTATAGAGTGAGTATAATCGAGAAATGGTTATACCATACTCCCCAAATATGACGATCTAGCTTTAGACTCAATGATTATGCCAATTGATTACCAAGGCGGAATTCACTACCCTTGTGTCTTTTTAACTATTTAAATAACCCATAATATTTTACTCTTAGCTTATTCTTGTTCAATTAAGCATATTGTAGTTGATAAAATTAGAAGCGAAAGAAACCTAAATATGTTTATAAGTGCAATATGGAAGACATACACGAATATAAATTAGATAGATACCCGACTCCAACTTCTATCTCTCTGCGAAATCGATCCCGACCCTAAATTGGGTAAAAGTTGCATCGACCCTCCACTTGCCTCAAATGCCAATTAGAAATACTGAATAAGCTTTTACCACTTTGGGAAGATATATCGGCACGATTACCTCAGTCGTTCCATAATCATGTCATGCAATTAATGTTGCCATACTACATTTTGAGGATCAAAACCACTGCATCAACAACTCTGGAGATGGTACCCGATCTCGAAGACCTCTATCAAAAAGAAGATAGGCTCTGGGAGCCATTCATATCATTATGAGCATCGAGATGGCACCCGACCTCGTGGACCTCTGTAGAAAGATGATGGGCTCTATTGAGCCATTTATATCATTATAATCCTTGAGATGGTACCCAATCTCGAGGACCTATGCCAAATAAAATATAGGCTCTAAGGAGCCATTTATATATTATAAGCCTCTAGATGGTAGCCGATCTCGAGGACCTCAACCAAAAATAAGATAGGCTCTAAGGAGCCATTTATATCATTATAAGCCTCGAGGTGGTACCCAATCTCGAGGACCTCTACCAAGAAGAAGATAAGCTATAAAACCTACTCATTTGGGCTTGACCTCGATGTGGTACCCTACCTCGAGAATTTCTACTAGTGCAATTGAGGATCATTTACCCGATTTTCAAACCCTCGAGCTACCTAAGCTCGAGCTCTCTCCTACTTTAAAAATACTAATAAAGCCTTAAGTCTATCTTTAACCTTAGAATCAAGTTAAATATTCTCACGATCACGTTAACCTAGGAGCTATCCCAGTACATGTGTACCCTCATCCGAGGTCTATCTCAAACACGTTAAGGTTATCTTTTCTCTAAGTTTAAAACAAGTTTCCAGGTCGCCCGAGCTTGAGAAAACTGTCACTCGGGGACTCTTCTCAAAAGCCTAAAGGCTATCTTTATTCGGAGAGTCCGATCAAGTTCCCCTTCGAGGACAATCAAAGGGGCCTAAAAGGCTAAGTTTCGTTCTAACAATTTTGAAGCCCTATTTCTACTTAACCTAAAGTTGGTGATCCCAACGGCCTAAGTTTTTAATCCAGTTCGGCCTCAGCCCGAGAAACCTAAAACGGTTCAAATGGGTATTGTATTAATCAACTACGAACCAAAGAATACTTACACCAGGGCTCGATACTTGTACCGATCGATAGGGTCATGCATCAGATTCTTGGCAAATGTGGATAAAAGGAAGTATAGCATAAATCATAGGCAAATTGAAGATCCATTTTTTTATTCATAAATGATAATTACAAAAAGACCATGAAAAGACCTTACACATGATTACAAAAACCCACGAAGGAACACAGAAACCAAAATATGTATAACAACTACAAATGTAATCTTCTTTAAGGGGTACAACCTCGGGGGCAGTGTTTTCAAGAACCATTCCCTCAGGGCCTCATCTTGGCCTTCCCAACTGCGTCTTCAAGGACGAGGAAGAAGCAGTTGTAAAAGATGAAGAAGAAGCAAAAAAAAGATGAAGAAGTGGCTGGGTATGGGTCTTGCCAGCGCCACTATTGTAATCCCATTTCTTGAGATGTTGCACCAGTGCGGGATGCAATAATTAGTAGATAGTACCACCTCACTCCACGAAAAGCAAAAGGAGCGAGGCACCGTATTAGGTTATTAGGGGAGATGAGTAGAAGTTTTTGGTCCACATATCCTTTAATACAAAGATAATTTGAGATTTCTCTCTCATTACCCCGGGCCAACAACAAAAACAACATGTTAGTACAATCTTGCTCAGGAAAGGAAATATCTAGAAAAAGTCCATGGTGCAACTAATGAGAACACTTCCATGTAACCTTAAGGCCATGAGCCTCAAACATGAGAAATAAAAACAGATAAGGATGAAGAAAAGAAAGGGGTAAATGGCTATTGAAGAACATTCGAATAAAGTTTTGGTTCAAGAAAGCTTCAATTTATAAAAAGAGTGGTCGCATAACCGACATCACAATCAATGTCTTTGAAAGACGTACCGATAGATGCAATCAATGTGCTTTGGGAACTAGACCGATGATGATATTGTTAGTTTGGAGAATATGATTCATTTTAATACTATTTATTTTTGAGCTAATTGTGTCGTCCGAAAATAAAACATTATCGATATAGGAAAAAGATGTGTACAAATTGCATAATACTAGAAACGAACCGGCGGTACCTTGAATTAATCTAGAATGATAAACCGACAGCATGCCTCAATTATAAGTTATCGCAAAATCTGATGTCATGTATGTGACATCGTGACAAGAGGCTCGAGGCGATCAGTGTCAGAGCCATTTCTTAAAAATTTTATCTAAGAAACGTAAGGACTATCTAGTTTAACATGAAAATGGTAACAATTGTTAAATTTTTAATGGGATTTGAAAAATACGTGATTTATTCTCGGGCTAGTTTGAAACGGATTAGTGCTAAATGTTAAGTAAAATAATAATGATCAAGCTAGCCAAAATGATAATCAAACTAGTAAGGGGCATTCCTGATCTTAAGACAAGCCAATAGATACCTCGGGGCCAAACCTCGAGCCTACCTCGGGCCTATCGAGGAATATCTTATATAAGGTAGTTTGGAAGGAAATAAAAAATAAATATACAAGTAAATAAGGCTTTGTACGATCAAGTTTGAGTGAAATGTTTGAATAATAGATTATGAAATAATAAAATGCTAAAGATGATCTCGAGATATAATAGAAATATTGAGATAATAGCTATCGGTGAATATGACTTAAAACCGCAGAGGAATTTAGAGAATGAGAGAGATAATATTATTTCTTTCTTTTTAAAGCCAACAAGAGATTTCTGACAAGGTGCCGATGACCCTTCTTTTATAGAAAGAAAGGGGGCGTCCAAACCTAATATAATAAACAAATACAAAAAAAAGAATGAGATGTGATAGCCTGTATTTATTTGTAAGAGAACTAGCATCGAGCCATTTGGAGAAGTCTCATGGGCCTCAGTCACATCACTCGGGTAATATCTTCGCCCATCAGGATCTTAATCGATGCTCGATCTGGGCAAGGCATCGGCTAGGTCTCAAGGGGGAACCAAACTGAGATTTTGTGCCTTCGGGTTTTGCTCTTCAAAGCATATATTGAGGAAAATTGGTCTCCCAATTTCCCCGTATATAGATAGTCTCCGCGTTTCTTAGAGGGAAGTGATAAGAAAACATTTTGATGCTCCTTCTCGAAGTCCTAGATATGCCATTATGCCGATGGCCCAACCTTTCTCCACAGAAGTATTATGTCCCTTGCTTTTCAGGGCCGCATCATCGTTGTTGCTACTCTATGCTGCCATTTGGCCGCTATTTTCATCTACTAAGAACGCATTAATTTTACCTGTCCTTACGCTTTTTGAGGGTGATGATGGTTCCATCGGTTACTTTGTTTTTCCCTCTATATAGATGGGCTCCCTTTTTCATTTGGGAGGCCACCTTAAATACATGATTTTCTTGCTTTCCTCACCACTTTTCTGGACTTTGTTACTCTGCAATTTTTGAGGCCTATGGCCTTAAGATCTTTCATTGGTCAAGTTGTGGGCCAACCATCGATCTTTCCTAGGTAGGACGGGCTTGTCCTATTGTGATGTCGTTGTTGTTTTTATTCTTTTTATTGTTGTTTTTGTTACTATCATTGCTGGCTTGGTATAGCGACATAGAAGGTTGGTGTTCCCTGATCTGGAGAATGATTTTGGATTATCCACTGCTACTCAAAGGGGGCTTGAATTACATACCGCTGCTCACCCTCTTTCATCGGCCCGACGTGTTACATCCCCTTTAGATTCTGGGGGTGTGGTTATTAGTTCCACTCGGCCATTGCATTCTGAGCCGAGGCGACATCTCCAGAAATGGCTTCATGAGAAATATGCAGGCAGAGTCCGCGCTAGCTGAATTGTTTGCGCCACTTCTCCCTTTCCTCTGGTATCCCTTCGTCCTTACGCTTTTCTCCCAGATTCCTTTTGAAAATGCCATTTCGGGAAGGTAGGGATGAGATCATGGTGGGGGCCAGACTTGGAATATATTGTCTTTCAGGTCAAATGACCGGAAGGATGACTTCGGAAGCACTACACATAGGATGCTCTCTTTTGGACTTGTATGTTGCATGTATTCTTTCCCTTTTTTTTTTTGTAAAAGAAGCTTTTGTAATTATGTATGATGCAATTGTATACAATGATATATACTAATATAAATATGTTTTCTTACTGGTTTTCGACATTCAATCCCTGCCCTTTTGCTGATATATCCTTATGTCTGTTGAAAGCCATCATTTGTTGTCGACCACTAATGAAGCTTTTTCCCGAACCTCATGTTGGTAGGTGTGATTTTCATTGAACCCAACAATAAATCTTTCGGCTAAGCTTAAGTTGACCCTACATATTCAGGTCGTCGACTTCATCGAGTTATGTGGAGATAGTTGACGGCATCTTCGGTTCCTCGGGAGAGGCGTTGAGAGGTGGTCATATGGGGGCCCCTTTTGGACTATAGATAATTCTTTGGAATGTGTTTGAATTTTCTTCGGAGATTCTCCCATGCGGTTGCGCTACTTTGATTTTCTTGGGAGCTTTTGATAAATGTGAAACAGCATTGTTACTTTGCCACTTGACACGAGTTCTTTTTGGTCCCTCTGTTGGTCGGCCCGAGAGACCGGTGCTATGAGGGTCTCCCGAATTATGTTGCATTCCGAGTCCTATTGAGGTATTGCCTAAAATATAGGACATCTTTGGGTACCCTAGAGACTTTATTGATCTGGGTGTGGATTATCCTCTCAAGCTGCCTGAGATATATTTTTGCTTCCTTCTTGGAGTTTGTTTGCTCTTGCGCCCTTCGGGGCTTTTGGGGATGATACCCCGGATGGAGGTCATCCTCGAGTGCACTAGTAAGACATGTTGATGTGGGTAACTCCTTCAGAGACTGTAAGGTTGGCTCTCGGTGTCTATTCCAACAGAGTGGAAGTCACGAACTCGAGTGTATGTCTTTGTTGTCCAGCGTTAGTGCTTTGGGACTCATCGGGACCTCTTTCATTATGGAAGGTACATACTGGACTTCAGGTGAGACGTCCTCTCCAGCATTGGCCGCTGACGTTATTCCCTGACACATTCTTTACTTGTTTTCAGATGGACAAGGAGATGTTTCTGTAGGGGCACATCTCATGTTTTCCTTCTTGTACACGAAGCTCCCTTTTGTGGACTTGCGATGGCCTTAGATCCGGGATGGTTCTGTTAGGACCTGAGCCTCGGATAATCTTGAACTTGATCTTCGAGGTTCACCTTAACTTGTCCTGTGAGAATGCCCTGGTTCAGTTGAATGTGATTGAGAGACCTGAGTATGGACTTTCAACGTTCGGGGATTGGGTAATAGATTCGGAAGTTGTATCATGCCAAACTAGGGCTAATCGAGAGGTGAAGACTTTGTATAGAGAAAGTTGCTTCCGTTCAGTCCGAGTTGACTCGATCCCTTGACCACGACGAGAGGGTTGAAGAACGTGTTTGCTCTTTGAACCTGGAGGGAGGTGTTCGAGGAAGCTGGAGCAATGGCCTTGACTTTTCAGAGGAGTTGACCTGAGCCAAGGTGGATGAAGGCGATGTCAAGCCACTACTTGTGGATGCTACAGAGGGCACTCTTTTTGACGATAAATAGAGCTTCCGTCCTTTCGTAACTTCGTTTCTAGCGCGTGGGGCATGACTATAGGCGAAGAATGTTTTTTCATGTAATATAAGAATTTTTTAAAGGCTTTTGTTCCTTCTGTACCTTTTTCCTTTCGCTGCTCTCGATCACACAGATCGGTTTTGGAGGTAGTCTCCGAGTTGCACCTTGGCTCGAGCTTGGGTAGGTCCTACGGCTCCCATGTGACTTTACGGGTGGAAGGAGGTAATCCCTCATGCTTCTAGGCCAGAGCTATTTCATGGGTGCATATTCTGGGGATTTTCCTTTTCTACCAATGGCTTATTGATAACGCTCTTTGGGTTATCTCTTCAGGCGTATCCGCCATTTAATTATTCTCGGGTTCCAACATCGGGTGTGTTGAGACACATTAGGCAAAGCGGGAAAGCTAAAATAACCTTCAACTACATGGCCCAATGGTCAAAGGGTAACTATTTCATGGCTTTTTACCGAGGAGTATCCCGATCAGGTCGATGCGGGGGGCTCATTTTCCTAGAGGAATTGGCCCAATCTAGGAGGACAATTGGGGACCTTGGTTGTCTTTTGCCGAGGCCATGGAAGGCATATTTTGATAAGCTATTTTCCTTTTAGTGCGGGGAATAGACTTGATTGTTCTATAGTTGCGAGTTCCCTACAGAGGGAGAGGGCACCTTGCGTGCTTGAATATATATATATATATATATATATATATATATATATATATATATATATATATATATATATATATATATATATATATATATATATATATATATATATATATATATATATATATATATATATATACGAAAAAAAGGTTATCGTTTCTTTGGTAACTTTTTGATTTGGGCAGAGAGAATGATAGCGTCATACTTTAGTTGTTGGGGCCGAGATGGAGAGGGCCCTTGACTGGGTAGGTAGTACTGGGGAATATGCAGATAGGGGGATTCCCATGGCGATTCAGGCTAGAGGCTTGTTTATTTTTGCTCTGACTTGTTGATGCGATATATGTGTTGTCGAGTTTGCTCGACCGATTTTTAAGACGATTCGGTCTATTTTGCTGATTTTCACCTTGCATTGTTTTTGTTTAGGAGCCTTTCGTTTCCTAAAAGAAGGTGGAGTGTTTTTTGATTGCCTGATATGATATTACATGTTCTCATTTTAACGAAGTTTGGCTATTTTTACCGCTTTGGCCTGATACATAATTTCCCGGTATGGATCTTTATTTAGCCCTCCTCTGAGTCTGGTGGATTTTAGGAGAGATGCTCCTAGCCGCTTCAGTGGTTGTCCGTAAAGACGGCTTAGAGAAATTTGTGCGTAGTTTTATCTCTTGGTGGCTTCGTGGGCGTTGCCTCATTAAAAACCTTGCCGGTAAAAACCCTTCTTCTTTTTTGGGATAAACTCGATCTAAGGAAAAGAGTGCAATGGGTTAACCTTTATTGGGGTGTCTCGAGATCTTTGGATAGTGCTATAGGAGTTTCCTATGGATGGGTGGATTAAAATCAACACTGCTGGAGCATGTAGGGGAAATCCTGGAAAGAGTGTTAGAGGATTCTATATAAGGGATGGATATGGATATCATATATGATGCAGGAAGGGAAAGTGATAAGGCTACAAATACTAAGGCAAAAACGTTGTCAATCCCGGAAGCATTGAGATATAGTAGGTTGCATAAATATGATCATATTTGGCTCCAAAGAGTTTACAAAGGAAGTCAACTAAAAGGCGGCTTAGCAGGAGAAAAAGCAAAAATAGGAAGACAATAAAGGCAGGAGCAGCAAATGCCAGTTGCCAGCAGTTTATAACTAATAAGAATTGTTTTGTGATTTAGACAGGAACAAATTGTCACTAATCACTTTAAAGTGAATGTGACCAATGTAAAAAGAAAGAAAACATAAAAATAAAGTTCAGCAATAAATGGAGGAATCCATAGAGGAATCACTCAATCAAGCAAGAAAATACCAAAAAACAATAGTAAGATATCATCTTTTTAAATTTACACCCCAGTTATCAAACTGGGGGAATATTTTTCTACATTCACATTTCATGCATCAGGCACCCACCTGGATAACAAGGGAATACTTTTCTGCATTCGCATTTCATGCATCAGGCGCCCACCTGGATAACAAGGGAATATTTTCTGCATTCGCATTTCATGCATCAGGCGCCCATCTGGATAACAAGGGAATACTTTTCTTCATTCGCATTTCATTCATCGGACTCCCACCTGGATAACAAGAGAATACTTTTCTGCATTCGCATTTCATGCATCAGGCGCCCACCTGGATAATAAGGGAATACTTTTCTGTATTCGCATTTCATGCGTCAGGCGCCCACCTATATAACAAGGGAATACTTTTCTGCATTCGTATTTCATGCATCAGGCGCCCACCTGGATAACAAGGGAATACTTTTTCTACATTCGCATTTCATGCATCAGGCGCCCACCTGGATACCAAGGGAATATATTTCTGCAATTTTAATTTCTGTTCAGCCATCCACATGTATAACAAGGGAATACATTTCTGCAATTTTTAATTTCTGCAAATTTTGATTAGTGTTAGCTAACATGAGTAACACTGTAACATGAGAAAAACCCACACTGGGGCAGAAGAAAAGTTTTGTTGTTTTGTTCTTTTTTAAGCATGTATCAATTTGAAGGCAAGGAGTATCATTGAAAATCACAAAAAGAAAGGAAGCAAGAAAAGAAAAATAAAAAAAAAGGGTAGTAGCACAGAAAATCAAGGAAAAAGAGACAAAGAAGAATAAGAAGACAGAAAGTAGATAGGAACAAATGTAATTCGTAGCATTATAGCTTAGAATAGCTTCTTCATTTTACACTTTTCACCCCTGGTGTAATAAGGAGTAGGTCAGTAGTCATAGAAATAGTAATGCAACAGCAAAGTCTTGGTAGTTTTAAACTACCAGACCTTCCCGAACTACACTGACCTAATTCTTGTTTAGCCCAGGCTATGTGGGCAACCTCTGCGGCAGGGTGCGATCAAAAGGTTTTCAAAATGCTTCTCACGGAATATGCCAATGGGCAAAAATCTCTCATTACTGCTCACTTGTCTTTGCACTGAAACTCTTCGTGCTCCCAAGCAAAGAGGGACAGCTGTGAGCGCATGATTTTTGTCCTAAGCAATAAAATTCCAAAATTAAAATAAATAATATTTTTGTGTGCAATTATATGTTTGCTTCAAATAAGATGCATTTGTGTGTGTGAACAATTAGAAATCAAAATTAGAAAATTAAAAAAAATAGGTTAAGTACAACTATCACAATTAAAGGAATTAAAAAGGAAAATTAACAAAAAATACAATAATACTGGAAATTAGAGAAAAATAGCAGAAAAATGTCAAAAAATATCAAAAAATTAGAGAAAATAGGAAATTAAATAATTGAAAAGAATATAAAAAGAGAAAATGAAATACAAAAAAATACCATAAGAAATAATTAAAATACAAAGTAAATACACAAAAATACAGAATTGGGCCAAATATGTAAACTCAATACACATTGGCCCAAACCAAAAAGAGGTCCGGTCCAGTTTTTTGAGGAACAACAAATCTCAGTCGTTCATCTCTTTAAATCCAACGGTCGAGGTTTTATCCGGAATTAATTAATTAATAAGGTTTTATGATCAATCTAAGTCGTTCATATATCTGATCTAACAGTTGAATTCAGGTCTTTGAATTAAAATGAAACAACACAGTTTTAAAGAATTAATCTGGGCCGTCCATATACGAGATCTGACGGATATGAATCAGCATTCATTTTAAGTGCAACGACAGCATTTTGGAGCATTCAATCCTGGCCATTGATCTCAATTGATCCAACGGCCAGGGATCACTCGAGCATTATAAGTATAAAAGCCCGGTCTCTCAAAGAGACCAGCCATTCTCTTATACGCATAACCCTAGCCGCCCTTCTCTCTACTTCATCTCATTTATTCTTCTCGAAGCTTCGCCGGCCATGGAGACTAGTCGTCTCTCATGGCTATCTCCGGCCATTTCAGACCCCCAAACCTCTCCTTTCTTGTTTCCCCACCACAAACCACCACAGACCACCCAAGAAATCCGGAAAACCCTAGCTTCTTGAAATTCTGGTCATCGGAGTTCTTCTCCGGTGACCACAATCTATGAGACCAGCTCCCAAATTAACACTGTTGAACCTTCATCTCCTGATCTATCACCCCACAGAAGCCGTTTCCCTCGATCTCACTCCATCTGTTCAAATCTTCAGAAACATGTCGCCGGAACCCTAACTCCGGTCGACCCAAAACCTAACCCCAAAACAAAACTCCTCTCTCTAATACCCTGAACTTGTTTCTTTTGATTAAAAGACAAATAAAAGACTTCAACTTGAAGTCTGAGAAGAAAACTGGAAAAATGAAAGGAAAAGAAAAGGAAAAAGAACAAGAAAAAAGAAAAGATAAATGGGAATAGCTCAAGAGACATATCCTGCAAAGCTAAGTTTCCCTCCCCTTTTATTTTCTGTCTTTATGTTTTGATTTTTGTGTTCTGATTACATGATTAGAGTTCTCTTCATCTTCATCTCTCTTCTATTCTGTTTTAGCATGCTTTTTATGTTTAAGTTTTATTTATTTGCTTTAATCGTTTAACTAGTTGCATGTTTAGATTAGTTTCATTCCTTGAAATGATCTCTGTTATAACTCTGTTCCTCTCTTAATAGCATGTTTCTTTGGTCTTTTTGATAAATATTTTCTGTTACACCTAGATCAAATATACCCGAGTATGTTAGGGCTTCTATTAGTTTTTGACATGAGAAAATTCTGATTATGCCTTCTTTGTGTTTAATTGACATGCAATGCTTGAAATTTGAATTATGAGTACGCTTGATTGAAATTCAACAATATTCAAATTTCCCCTCTGAGTTTTGGTTAAATGGCAAGTGATTCTGATTTTGTGGCTACGTGTGCAATTTAATGTGAAACGGCTGTATCTGTAATATTTTTTGTGTTATTTGACTGTTATTAAGCCTAATGTGATTAGGGGATATTGGTTATAGCTGTAATAGAGAAGTATTAGATCAATTGGTTAATTTTGAAAGTAAGTTAGAGTAGTTTAATAGGCTAAAATTGAAAGCAACATAAAAATGATTACAATTGAAATAAGTAATAAGAGTGGTTAGTTTTGTAACTGGCCAATTCTGTAATTCTTTAGGTCTAAATTCAAATGGCTAAGTTCTAAAAATGGCCAATTTTGTAATAATAAGACTTAAGTCTGAAACTGGCTAAGCTCTGCAAGTCTTATTTAATTCTAATTGGCCAGTGATAACTAATTGACTAAATTTGCAAAGCTAAGTCCAAACATTGGTCTGGCTAAACTTTAAAGAGTATAGACTTAGGTAAATAAGTAGGCTAGTCCTGCAAATCAACTCTAATACAGAAAAATGAAAAGAGAATAGGCTAAAATTGAAATAAAATTGAAGTTCAAATCAGGACAAGTCTTAAATGGTTTATAAATATTGGCCTGGAGTTAAATAAGAGCTGAAAACAGCATACCTAGACCTGGACAAGGTCAGGTAAATAGTAATTACCATCATGGGTATAATAAAGAATAGAAAATGGCATAATTGTGGATTTAATAGAGCCTATGAGGACCTTCAAGACATTTAGGCCTATGATTTCTGCAATATTGCACAAAACTAAGGGTATAATAGACCCAAATAAAAGGCAACTTAGTAAATAACCTTAGCAAATGGGGGTATACTAGTAAAACACCCCAAAAAGAATCAAATAGAACCTTCGAGCACATGCTGGAAGGCAAATTCAAATCTGAAAATGGTATCAAAGTGTAACAATTGGAAGAATTCAAGGGAGGAAATCATAAATAACTTTTCAAAATTCCCCCCAAAATTTTCACCAATCCCACCTATAAATAGACACCATTAGAGATTGATTAAGGGCTGGATTTTTGGACTAAAAATTCTGAGATATACATATAGATACATATAACAATTCTGCCTAGGTTTAGTCGAAGCTTATTCCTTAAGCTGTAGGAAAACTCTTGCTATGTTTTTACTGGTTTCCTACTGCTTACTGCTGGGTATTTACTTTGCTGTTCTCTGGGGATTCAATTTGATAGCTGAAACTCACTCGCGTTGCTGTGAATTCAATCTCTCTTACTGTTGTTGTATTGTTTGCTGTGGTCTACGTGCTATTTCCTGCTTCTTCTCCCCTAGACTCATTGATTTTTCTGTTGCTGAATCAGGTACACAATTCGAACCATGTAATTACAATTGGAGTTGAATTGAAGAAATAAATTGTCTATTTGCTACAAGTCTTCGTTACTGATTTCTGGATCTGTTTTTTTTTTTTTTGTAGTTTAATTAGCTTAGTTGAATTTGTAATTTGGTAGGAAATGTTGTCATTAAATCAATGTGAGATACGGATGAACTTCAAACAATGTAACAGAGTAGTATGTAGATTAGAGTAGTAATAGTAATCATAATCACCTAGTTAATTAAATTAGGTTAATCATTAATCTGATATAAAATAAAACAAAAGCACATACAAGTAGATAGATAACAATATTAACATGCAGTAGCTACATTAATTCAGTAATACTTAGTTTAATCAGAACACTGTTAGTAATGAATAAATCCTGCGTTTTAATGATATTCTAGTATAAAGTGACTTGTCACATAATCAATATAGTTTATGGTTTAATCATTCAATTAGTTTTCTGAAAACTACAAATAATTGAATTCAGAATGTTATTAAATAGTAATACTGATTAGCCTTAGATATTAAGTAATTAGATTCAATAGGTTTAAAGTAGCTGTCAAACATAAGAATAAAAACAATCTGCCAATTAGATTTCATTTATACTTAGTGTTTAAAGTCAGTGTTTAGTATTGTAATTCTGTATTTCGCTTTCTGTCACGACCCTAGTTCACCAATCATGAACATGTCGTGATGGCACCCAGTCCCCACGACTAGGTAAGCCTAACACATTGCGGAATATACCAGTTTATGAACATTAAATAAGAAATAGCGGAAAACGATATAAATAAGAATGTAATCTGTGCCGCTTGGCACATACACCCGTCAAACACACTTTATAAACACCACCAAGACCCGAAATCCCACGGGTAACACAGACTAAAAGAAATACAACTGTGGCTCTATGTGTAAAGAGTATCTAAAACAACGAAATGAAGGAAAACATCTACTAGAACTATCAGAATAGAAGGAGGGCCTCCGGATCCGCGGACGTAGCAGATCATACCTCGAGGTCTCCAAGTGTGCTGCCGATATCACCTAGTATGGGCCTGTCCTGATGTACCTGGATCTGCACAACAAAAGTGTGCAGAAGAGTAGCATGAGTACACCACGGCGGTACTCAGTAAGTGCCAAGCCTAACCTCGATTCACGATTGGTGAACTAGGGTCGTGATAGAGAACAATAATATAATGATGATAACAATAATAAGCAGTTTAAATAATAATGAATCCGAAATGACGACAGTAAAGTGATTCTGCAACCGTCTACAATTTAAACTAGCATCAAGTAAATAACTCAATAAATACTCTATCAGCAAGTCCAGGACCTGTGGGAATTGAACCCACAGTCCCACTCTGTAATCAACAATCCAGGAGCTACGGGAATTTAACCCGCAGTCCCAATATCAGTACCTCTGGGTCTCCGGGAATCGAACCCGCAGCCCATGTCTCAATAATATCTCAATAACTCAGGATCTCCGGGAATCGAACCCGCAGTCCCTACCAATAACTCGGGATCTCGGGAATCAAACCCGTAGTCCCTACCAATAACTCGGGATCTCGGGAATCAAACCCGTAGTCCACATCTCAATAAATCTCAGGATCTCCGGGAATCGAACCCGTAGTCCCTACCAATAACTCAGGATCTCGGGAATCGAACCCGCAGCCCTTGGATCTCCGGGAATTGAACCCGCAGTCCACAAACACAGCAAGTAAAGGAATACACAAAGAGAAATATAATATGCTTAACTATAACTCCACCGAGGACTAGTGCCAACAATTATCAAGAAGTTCAAGTAGGACAATTAGGCAATTAGACAGATAAATCCTACCTAATCATGCTTCCCTAACGAATACCAGGTAGATGTCACAATTTAATAAATTAAGAATAGGAATATCACGAATTGAACAATTCAAGTAAAGTGAGTTACAACAACCAGCGCATGTACACGCCCGTCACCTCGCGTACAAGGCATTTAAACTATCACATAATATCCTAGGGGTAAAGGTTCCCCCACGCGAGGTTAGACAAGCCACTTACCTCGACTCCGGTACAAAACCGCTAAGAGACAACTCTCTTGCCGCGAATGTCGGCCTCCACAAGCGTAGTATCTGATAAAAATCAATAGAATCACATCAAAATAGGCCAATTGGGCATTACCCAACCAAAACAATTCAAAATACACCAAAACCCACAAGTTGCCAAAACCCGACTTTCAGTACCTTCTCGAAAAATTACGAAAGTTATATATTCGGGTTCCTTATCTCAACACGAGTCCGTTCATATAAAATTTATCAAAATCGGACTCCGTTTGCCCATTCAAATCAAAGATTTCCTAAAATTTAGGCCTAGGGCTCAAACCCTCCATTAATCCTCCATTAACAGTGAAATAATCATGGAGAAACATCAAAATAAAGTTCTTATATTTACCTCCTTGATGAGACGAGAACAACACCGCAAAAATCACCTCAATCGGAGCTCTAGAACTCAAGATATGTCCAAAATACTAAACTTCTCGGTTTTAAACACTGACCAGGCCCATTTCCGCTTTTGCGGATAATTTTCGCATAGGCGGGACCGCTTTTGCGGTTCTATTTCCGCTTTTGCGGTTCCGCATCCGCGGTCAAATTCCGCTTCTGCGGTTCTGACAGACACCAGCACTTTTCCTCGGCACGGAAATGAGCATAACTTCCTCATACGATGTCCAAATTCGACGATTCTTTTTGCTATGGCTCCGAAATTACGATACGGATCTAATGGTTCAAACAAAACTGAATTTGGAGATCATTTACCTAATATGGTACCCCTTTATGTTCAAAGAAGCAAAGGTTGAAACATCAAATAAGAGCATGATCACAACCCGAAACACACCCGAGGCCCCCGGGACCCCAATCAATCATACCAACCAACCCCAAAACACATTACGGACTTGCTCGAGGCCTCAAACCACATCAAACAACTCTAAAACCAAGAATTACACCCCGATTCAAACTTTATGAACATTGAAGTTTCCAACTTCTATTTCCGATGTCGAAACCTATCAAATCGCATCCGATTGACTTCAAATTTTGCACACACGTCCAAAATGATATATCGAAGCTACAGGAAACTTTCGGAATTCCATTCTGAACCTCGGATCAAAATCTCACCTATCAACCGAAATTCGCCAAAATACTAACTTTGCCAATTCAAGCTTAATTCTACACCGATCATCACAAAAATATTCCGGACACACTCCTAAGTCCCAAATCACCTAACGAAGCTATCCGAACCATAAGATTTGCATTTTGAGTCCGATATCAAAATTTCCACTTCCGGTCAAATTTTCTCAAAAACCTTCAATTTTCTATCTTTAGCCAAACGACTCCAAAATGACCCACGGACCTCCGAATTCACTTCTGATCGCGCTCCCAAATCCAGAATAACCGTACGGAGCTACTCCCAGTCTCGGAATCCCAAACGGACAATCAATAACACTAAAATGCATTTTAAGCCAAATTGATGCAATTTCTTCTAAAATGCTATCTTCCATAATATGCGCCAAAACGCTCCCGGGTTATCCAAAACCCAATCCAGGCATACGCCCAAGTCCGAAATCATCATATGAACCTGGTTGGAACCTTCAAATCTCAATTCCGAGGTCGTATACTCAAAATTCCAATCCTAGTTCATTTCTTCAATTTTAAGCTTTGGAAATGAGAATTTTCATTTAAATTTGACTCCAAACTTCTTGAATTTTAATTTTGACCATACACACAAGTCAATATACTTGAGATGAAGTTGCTCATGGCCTCAAACTGCTGAATGACGCGCCGTATCTCAAAACGACCGGTTGGGTCGTTACACTTTCTTATTTGAATAAAATAGTTTAAGTGCTTATTTTTTTGAGTATCGATCCTTTGTATATTCAATGAGTTCCGATTCTTATTACTCTTTTATGATGACATCTGATCTGGGCCAAATAGACTACGAAGGCCCAGATTTATGTGAAAACGATATTAGGCTGTCTGCTGAACATGTTTCGGCGAATTCCTGGGTTTTCAATACCCAGAAATATAAATTGATACGTTAAATATAAGCCCAGAATATCCAGGCCAGTGTAAATAGAAATAAGGACCTGGACATAAGTTCTGAAAAGCAATGAATTAGGAGAAAAACCAAAAATAGAAACACATAGTATATACATATTAGGATTGGACTGTAAAATCAAAAATGGGACAAGCCTCGCATAGAAAACAAAGCAGCGGGGCCCCCAAATAAACAAATAAATTATATATGCTAGACTCGGGAAGGTTGCTAGATAATTTCACAACCTTTTCCAAAATATTAAAAAGCTGATAGACAATTTAGGCACGACTTAAAATATACTTTTCCTAATACGAGTGCACATTTGATGTGACTCAAATCATAAATCCCAGCGAAGCCGAAATGTGTTAAAGGTCACAGGCATACTGGTTGCGGTGTGACTCGAAATACGGTTTCGCGACGTCGTAATTCGTAAAAAAAATATTAAAGTTAAAACACGTACATATTGTTAAAAGGCATGTAATAAGTCATATAAAAGCAAAAATGACAGTTGAGCGACCGTGATAAAACCACGAAATCCGGGAGTGCCTAGCACCTTCTCCCGGGTTAACAGAATTCCTTATCCGGATTTCTCGTTGCGGGGACTGATAAAAAACAGAGTCAAATTCCTCGGATTCGGGATTAACTGGTGACTTGGGACACCATTATTTTCCCAAGTGGCGACTCTGAAATTATAAATAAAATCCCGAACCGATTGGCCTTTATTTGGAAAAACTCCTTCCTCGTTGTTATTATATCCTTTTCGGGGTATTCGTAACATCGAGGTATACCTTATTCTCTTGATCGGGAATTAAACCAAAAAGGTAGTAAAAAGTGAGGTCTGACAACCGTGAGTGTTGTGAAATTCTAACACTAATTTTTGGTTCCTTTGTGAAGGATCTGATCGTTGGTGTCTTTGATTTTACTGATGGAAAATACGGTTTCTGAAACATCAACATTGAAGTTATATTTCGACAAACGAGGTGCCTCCATCGGCCCTATGTTCCTGTCGAATCCATCTTTGCTGATAGGTCCGGAGGATTCTGGCCTCGTCCATCCTTCGGTCATTGCAGGGTATCTTGCACCTCGGGTCATTTTTCTATCTTTATTGTAACTTTCCTTATTTGGCTTTGGCTCCTTTTCCAGAAGCCTTCTAGGATATACCGAGCCTAAAGAGGCTCCTAGATGGTCATCTATGACCCTGATTTGTTACTGGTATCCATTGTGTACGTCCGACCAAGTCACAGCGGGATACTCAACTAAGTTCTGGTTTAGTTGCTTCGAAGCTACCGAGCTTTGCTCATTTAAACCTTGAGTGAAGGCCTGCACCGCCCAGTCATCTGATATCGATGGTGGTTCAAATCATTCTATTTGAAAGTGAGATACGAACCCGCGCAGCATCTCATTCTACCTTTGCTTGATTTCGAAGATGTTGGATTTTCTTGTGGCTACATTGATGGACCCGGCATGTGCCTTTATGAAAGAATCTGCCAGCATGACAAATGAATCAATAGAGTTAGGAGCTAGTTTGTGGTACCACATCATGGCCGTTTTCGAGAGTGTCTCCCCGAACTTCTTTAGTAGGACATATTCAATCTCATAATTCCTCAGGTCATTTCCCTTCACAGTGCAAGTGTAAGCAGTGACGTGCTTGTTAGGGTCGAAGGTTCCATTGTACTTTGGAAGGTTAGGCATTTTGAACTTTTTGGAATGGGTTTGATAGAAGCTTCCTATGCGAACAGTTTTTGTACAAACTTCTTCGAATCTACACCATTTAGGACAGAAGGTGAACCCCGAATTTGATCAACCCTAGAATTGTAGGTCTCTACTTTTTTATCGTTAGCTTCTATCTTTTTCTCACCCGACTCGGTCCTCTTTGTGAGGTCATCGAGCATCTTTATGAGGTGGGGTTGGCTGTTGACCCGTTTTTACTTGATCTTTTTAGTATCTGCTCAGCTGGGGGAGCCATTCCCGGTGCTACCGTGCTTGGAGTTTTTTGTGTCTTTGTAGTTAAGCAATTGCTAGTTGTTATGCCTATAACATTTCAAAAATGACGTGAAGGCTAATCGCGTGTTCCTCCCTAGGTTTGGTTTTCTAGACTTCTTGTTGGTTTCCTTGGTGCACGCTCCTATTAGTGTGAGAGCTTATATCGATGTGTTGGGCATTGCGTAAGACCACATCTGCGGGGATCGGCTCTGGCATGCCTTCAGAGTTTAGGGGTGATGCGCCAATAATTGGAACGGCTACACCATTCTCTCCATTGTCCTCAAGACCTTTGTTTTCATATGCATTTACTAAGCTAGACATCTTGACCTGAAATCAAAGATCTTGGACAAGAAAAACTGTGAAAGATAACTTGCATTATAGAGTGAAGAAGCAAGAAAATGATCACTATTATTTTTAGCCTCACGCCGGGCACCAAAGTGTTTACCTTGAAAATGGTAATTATAATAATATTTAATTTTGTGGTTCTAAAAATACGTGATCTATTTTTATGCTAGTTGTTTACGCAATAGATTCTAAGTAAGAGATTGGAAAGTGAGATTAAAACTTGCAGATAGCATAATGACCAAATGGAAGGATTGGAAATCGGGGTCTCGAGCTAACATATACGGGCCTCGAGGTCGAGCCGAATGCTTGGTTAAGGGTAATTGAGGGAGAATTAACAGTTAAGAGAGCTGCAAAGGCGGCTCTTTATGATCAATAATGAGAAATAAATAAATAATAATTAATGAGATATAATAAATGTAAACAAAGAAATAAATGTATGCAATAGAGATAAATAGAGAGTATGTTTGAGTTAGAGAGTAGAGAGAATGTTCTTGTATAGAATATTGTGTAGATGTCTCTACAAAGTGACCAGGATCCCTTTTATATATCAGGTGAAATTTCAATATAGTACAAATACATTTATTGCAAAGATATGGGGCTAGCACAATAATTTTAATTCTAGGATACATGTCTAAACTAGCCTACTAGGCGTTGTTAGCTCTACTCACGCGGCTTTGGAACTTCCCACTTTTTCTTCAGAATTTTCGACCTATATTGTCTCAAGAACCTCGAGTGTAAATACCGACCATAGCCTCAAGCCTTTGACTGACGTCCTTACAAAGTATCGTAATGGCTGAAAATTGGTCTCTCCGATTTTGTCGCATACACACCCATATCATCTTATATGCCATCCTAGGTTCATTTCTTCTTCGCAAATAATCCCAGAAAAATATAACACTAAACTTCCCTCGAGTCTTGATTATCTAATATGGCACTTCTAATTTTTCTTGCATCACTTGATGCTTTAACTTCTCCCCAATATGATCTGCATATTCCTCGGGGAATAATTCAGTTAATCTATCCACATCCTAAGCACCATTCTCCATCACAACATATACATTATGAATTGTTTCATCTATCCTAATATCTTAAAGAAGTAGGAAGTATAATTCTCCAAATCCCATACAACTATCAAAGTGATTTGAAGACCAAGTGATTTGATGTTCAGTTAGGTATCTCCATTCCAACATTTTCCTTTATATATGTGATCCAGCCCTCGTCCATGGTACAATCACTGCATTAAGTATCCTTCAATATATCTGGCACATAAATGGCTTCAAAGACTTGGCTTTGTTCGAAAATTCAACCACGTCCTAGAAAAAAGAGCTTTAGATACATCATGAAGAGATCAAAATCCAATCCCACCCTCTTCACATGGCATGCATAATGTTTTTTAAGAAGCCCAATGCCTACGACTACCTCAATGGTACTGCTCCAAAAGAATTGTGCAAACATCTTCTGTAACTTTTTTATCACATTATTGGGTGGGTTAACAGCTGAAAGAAGATGAAAGGGAATGCTTTGTAGGACATGTGAGATCAACATTGTTCTCCCACCTATAGATAACAATTTGTCATTCCAAGATTGTAGTTTATCCATCAAGTTGGTCACCAGTCCTCGATAGTAGTCCAACTTTCTCATAGCATAAATGATTGGGCATCCTAAGTAAGTAAATAAACTCATGCCTTCTCATTCAAGTAATTCTCTCTACCTTTGTAACCACTTTCAACCTTGCTGAATAATGCATATAAATAGCAGATTTACTCTTATTCACCAATTGTCCAGATTCAGCTTCATAAGCACTCAAGACTTCCATCACTATATGTAATGACTTAGCACTTGAGGAACAGAAGATAATGGTGTCATCCACTTATGCTAAGTGATGGATCTTAGGACTCCACTTTGGCAATCTAAAATGACAGAAATATCGGTTCGAATGCAAATCATTTAAACCTCTTGACAGAACCACAACAACTAGAATGAAGAGAGTAGGAGACACTGGATCCCCTTGCTTAACAACCCTAGTGGATTTGAAGAAACTATGAAGTTGTCGATTGATGAGCACTGAGTACCAATTACTTGAAATAATTCCATAAACCAACCCTATGAATCTATCAAAAAAACCCCATCTTCTTTTAACACCTTAGTCAAGAATAACAAAGAAAGTCTATCATAAGCTTTAGTCATATCAAGCTTCATTACTATACATTAGGTCCAGCTTTAGTCCTTAACCTTATGTCAGTAATGATCTCCGGAGTTAAAAGCGCATTATCAACTATTCTCCTCCCTTTCACAAGCCTACATGTTCTTCAGAAATAATATTAGGGAGTAGCCCTAGTAACCTCTCATGGATCACCCTTGAGATAGTTTTATTGGTAAATTGTTAAGGCTTATTGGCCTCATATCAGAAAATGTTGTCACCTCCCTTTTTTTTTTGATGTAACACCAGGTTAGTATGAGTTACACACTTGGAAGATCCTGCTCAATAAGAAAAGATGTCATCTCTATTTATGTCCCAACAAAAGTGATAAAAGAATCGTGTGAAACCATCTGGACCCCTTGCACTCTCTACATTACGGTCAAACACTACTTTTTTGACCTCTTCTTTTGTGAGTTGTTTGATAAATTCAAGGTTCTGCTCCATATTCACCATTGTAGGCACAACTAAACATACCCAATAAAATTTAACTTGTGGGGTCTAGGGGGGAGGCACATGATCTAGTAATCCAAATGCAGTAGGAACTATTATTTCATTGAATTGATCTTTAAAAAATGCACAGCTTCCTCATCTATTTCCTCCTCCTCTTCAGTCTAGTTTCCAAGTCTGTTTTGAATTATATTCAGCTTCAATCTCCTCCTTATCCCATTAACATGTGCATGAAAGAACATAATGTTCCTATCACCATTCTTGAACCATTGCATCTCTAATTTTTGTTTCCAAAACTCCTCCTCCAAAGCAAGGAATTTGAACAATTTTGCCTGGACTCTTTTTAATCTTTCACAATTGTGTTGAGTAGGATGAGCTTCAAATTGAGCTTCATGTACCTGTACAACTTCTTCAATAATTGCTATCTGCTAAAATATGTCTATTGGTAGATTTACTCCATAATTAAAGATGATAAATGGATTGGCAGCAAAGTAGACATGACAATTTTCATGTACTACATCTTTCGATGAATCATGCTTAATCCAAAAAATTAAGAAATCTAAATTGTTTCTTCACTGGAGTAGATCAATATCATACTTCAATTTCATTGGAATATGATCAGAACTAGTGTTAGGTAAGTGAATAACCTCCAAACATGGGAAATTTTGTTGGAATTTCATGTTAGCAAAATAACGATCAAGTCTTTTGAAGATGCAATCTTTATCTGCTTGTCCATTCCACCACGTGAATAGGCTGCCCTTGAAGCCAAGATCAGTTAGATTGAGAGTGTTAATACAATGCTCGAAGTCGACTACCTCGTTTAAGGACACTAGTAAGCCACCAAATTTGTCCTCCTCATCCCATATAACAATGAAATCCCTACTAACAAGCCATGGAACAGTCATATATCTAGCCATCGCATATAATGATTCCCACAATTCTATCCTCCCTATAGCATCACACTTAGCATATACTAGTGTGAGGATGAGCTCTACATGAGATTTAATGTGATATAATCTTAACGTTAGTTGTTATACCATATCATATAAGACAGTTATTTCAAAATTTTCATCAATGAATGCCCAAAATTTATTATAAATATTTGCTACTACTTAACAAAAACCAATCTTTCTTCTATATCTTTCAATTTTGTGGGCTTGTTGCATTAGTTATTTAATAACTATAAACTCAAAATGATGTTGTCTATGCAATGTGACAAGTCTCTTAAAAGCTTGTTGTGTATTCACTGACCTAATATTTCAAATGAGAAAATCCATTACAAATTATTGAATTTAGTTAGGGCTCCGCATATTTGCACCCCAGCTGATGAAACATTAGGGGTATCCTTAGTTGATTTCTTCTTTCCTTTGGTTTCTACTTTGACCTGCTTAACGTGTATTGGAGATAAATATCCTTGATGAGCTGTATGAAGAAAAATTTGGACATTCAATTCCTCATCAAAATCTTTTCCAGCTTTAAAAAAATTTTCTTCACCACCCTTACTTCCCAACGCAGGCACCAAGCTATTTTTTGTAAGTTTAGGTATCACTGAACCAATTGACTGGCTCGCCTTACCCTTATGCTGCTTCAGTACTTAAACATTGCCTATGGAACAGTGTTACATATGTTTTCATGGCTTTGAGCAGGTTCAGTTCTAACAACATGACTATCTTCACTATGTTCAGTAGCTTTCCTTACAATTCCTGGGTCAATTGCCTGAACCTCTACTGCTTTAGGGTTTACTACAGCTTCATTATAGTTCACTATATTTGCATGTTTGGGGCTTGAACTCTCCTCCTCATTGGCTTCACCTTCTTTTTTGTTTTAAATTTCCTTCATTCTTCTTAGCAACACTAATGTTTGATATTAATGTCTTCCCCCCAACACTTAGATTTGCATCATCTTGCTTATCATCTGCTATCTTCCTCACCTTTTGCACCATCACGTAATTCTCATTCTTCAGAATCTTCCTGTATTTGATCAGCCCATAATCTACCACACCACTCTGTTAAACCTTTTCATTGATTGTAGGGAATTCAGCTATAGTGTTTGTATTAATAGTTAGAGGTGGTATTTTTTGACAAGAATTATTAGTATTAACTAGGTTAATTTACACCCAAAAGCTCTTTGTACCTGTTTTGGTGTAGACTCCTTATTCCTTGTTTCATCAATCATTTTCTCATTAGGACTAGTAGTTACACCTTATTTTGCTGCCTCAATCCCAACTAGAGTTGGATTAAACATTGGAGCTGTAGGATTCAAACTTTTCCTATTTCCAGTAGGTGTAGTTTTATGGCTTCGAGTAACATTACCTTGTTTCCCACCTTTAGTATGACTTCCTTTATCTATTTGAATAACTTCTTGAACTTTATTAGAAATTTATTAGAAATTTGTACTTTCTTATCACCGACATTATCCACTGGCACCAACTCCTTTCTAGTCTTTGATTGATTATCTTGTTTTGCAGTTGGTTTAGCTCGATTGTCCCTAACTTCTTGCACTGATCACTCACATTGCCCACAACCTTGCCACTTTTTAGATAATTAAAAGACATTTTTCTTCTTTTTTTTCATTTTGTTTCTCAACTCCAGGCTGCTTATCATCTCCGTTATTCTCCATATACTCAGGGTGTAATCTCCAACAATCTATCATATGATGCCATTGAAGCTTACTTTTCATACAATATTTAGGAAGATAATCATGGTTTACCTTCACCCATTCTGTCTTTGTCACTCCAGTAGCTTCATTCACAATGTCCATGCAAAATTTCTTAAGTAAATCACCTAATAAATCCACAAGAACTTTCACGCGAGCACAACTAGACCTTATTTTTTTTAATAGTTTCCATATACAAATGCAATGGTTTACTAGATGCAGATGATCGTGAAAATAGACACTCCTTGGAAAAGCGTAGGCAGTAAGTTTGGGAAGGAAATCCATGCCATTAACTTAGGAGTTTTTCCTCTAGCTATGAATTGTGCATCATAAATTAATGTACTCAACTGATATTTATAATCATTTAAACACTTTTTGACGTAAAATTAATATAATCCTGCCTTAGTATAAATCTAATTAAGACATTCCTATCACGTAAAAATCCAATGTTGCATTCAATTTTAATTCCACATTGAGCAGGGATTATACGACGTAACTCTTGTAACTCAGGTCATCCATAGGAAAATTTGCGTACCACCGCATATTGCAAACCATCAATCACGTTCATGCTCTCCACTATTGTTTTAGTAAACTTCACAAGAGCTTACCATGAAATAAAGTGACTCATCTAAAAAGAATTGGTTCAACACTATGGTGCGTACTAGGGTTCACTTGAACTGGAGAGTTCATCACGGCTGGTTTTAAGATATTTGAATAATCTAAGAGTTGTTCAGGGTTTGTATGTTTGTTAGAAATAATAGGGGAGGTTTAGGGAGGCAGACCAGCCATTGGGGGTGGCTGGTCGCCGTCCGGAGAGGCCATGGCAATGATCGCGATGGATGTACGTAGCAGTTGTCTCAAGATTAGCGTTTATTTGTCTCACTAGCCCCCTGCCAATTTGTCTCTTATGTGACATATTTTCTTCCAATACCAACTATTGTCCTGTGGTACATTGTATTACCACCAATCTACATTTTTAAAGTAGATATGATTTATCCATTTGACCTACAGAGAGTCGGTCTTTTGAGTTATGTCCCAGACATACTTTCCTTTCGCTGCCTCGTTCCATACCACACACTTATTTATTCCAATCCCTCCTTCTTGTTTTGGTCGACATAGAAGGTCTCAGACCACTAGTGGTGCCCTATTTATTTTCACCATACCATCCCATAGATAATTTTGATGGATTATTGAAATATTTTTGAGAACTGCTTTGGTGAGTATGAAATTTGATGCCCAATATATGTGGATATGCATCAGCACTGCATTGATGATTTGCACTACCAATATATAATAAATTTTTTGAACCCTAATTCCTTATTCTGGTAATTAGTTTGTCCAATATCACTTGAATATTCATTTTTGATAGTTTCTTAGATGATATTGGGACACCTAAGTATTTAAACGAGAGACGTCCTTTGCTATATCTTGTTATTCACACAAATATTCTATCTCATGTGTCTTCATATTCACATCGAATATATTAGACTTGCCTGCATTAGTTGCTAACCCCGAGAATTTGGAGAATGACTGAACACCTCTTAGTATCAATATCACAGACTTACGTGCATTAGTTATTATTCACCGTAATGATATATAGCTTAAACTTTACCTTTAAATGATTATCCCTATGGTTTAAATTAAAACCATGAACAATGAGATTTTTCGATGTAGTGATGCAATTGTGATACCTAATCATTTCTAATTGTTTTGTTCATTACTAAAATGAATCGAATCCTATCAATTATTTATATTTATCATTTGAATTACTCATATATATCCTATGAATTTTATTTCACACTGGAATCAAACAAAAAATATTAAAAATATTTTAAGCAAGAAAATTTTTAGGCTCCCGGGGTTATAAAAATTTGAAAATTTTACTTCGCGGTTAGATCTTCTGGTGATATTAGTATTACTCTTGCCTACGTTATTTATTATTTTCTATCTGTTCTATTATTCTTTAAATTAACATTATTACATATCTCAAAATGTTGTAACACACAATTATAAACACAAATAATTTTACAATAATTTTATGCCATAGAAATCAGATTCCCGTTTTATTTTCTAACATTAAATTTACAGAGTGACATAGCACCGATGTGGGAAAGTGATGTGTCGTAACTCAGATTTTGAAAAGTTGACTTTAAGATTATTTTTATTTTTCTAAATAATTCACATATAGTTCAATTATTGTTGTGTAAAAAAAATACTTTTATAACATTTTCTATTTTATTAAGTAAAGTTAATTGATTATTTCCATTATATTACTTAGTAAAGTTCAATAATTATGTACTCTAGCTATGAATTTCGTCCCACTATTTCATCTTTTGTTTCAAACATTAGAGTATCAGAAAAGTTAAAGGTATAATATCTTGTCTGGATATATTTCTCTTTTTTGTTAAAGGTATGTCATATTCCTAGTACGAAAAGTTCCTGACACAACATTAGATACCATTGTACCGAAACACAAAAATTACGACGTGGCTTGATGAAAATATGGATCTTAAGTAGTGAACAAGATAGAGATACTCCTCAATGGATGGACTTTCTCTCATTGTTGAATGGTAAGAACATATTTTAATTCCAGAATATAATAGAGATGAAAGGAAGCACCTTTTGATTTACACGTTTCGACGTAAGAGTGGGTTGTTGCATCCAAATTCACCTGCTCAGTGATGTTCTTTTCAAATATTCCATTGCTGGTGGCGACAAACATTCAACGCGACAAGACTTAAAAAAAATACTTCGTGTCTTACCATTGGGTTAGCATTAGAATTAGAATTCTTATATATATATATATATATATATATATATCTGAACGTGTGTTGTACGTTTATCTTACTTTATTATTATAAAATTTATATTTTAATATGTTGAATTTTATGTATATGAATATTTTAAGAATTCTTGTTTTAAAATAAAAAACAAAAACAAACACAAAAACCGCATTAGTTACTCCAGCATACATCGCATAAAAATTATTTAGACATAAGAGACATAAATACCACAAATAAGCAGGCATGCAATGATATTAAAACAGTAACTACCAGAAATGACTACCACAAGAGAACACAAACTAATCATCTAAGGGCGGCCCTACCACGCCTCACCCACCCCGGGAAAGGAGTACGAAAAATCTAGAAGCCCCTATCCTACAACCCTGATACTAGACCTCTAGACTTTCCTATCAAGAGTCATGTCCTCGGACATCCCCATCCTGGCCATGTCCTGTCTAATTACCTCTCCCCAGTATCTCTTAGGCCTCCCTCCGCCTCGCCTCACACCGACCACCGCTAGCCGCTCACAACTCCTCACCGGGGCGTCGGGGCTTCTCCTCCGCACATGCCCGAACCACCGAAGTCTCGCCTCTCGCATCTTCTCATCCACTGGGGCCACCCCCACCTTCTCCCGAATAACTTCGTTCCTAATCTTATCTAACCTCGTGAGCCCGCACATCCACTTAAGCATCCTCATCTCCGCAACCATCATCCTCTGGACATGAGATTTCTTCACCGGCCAACACTCCGTCCCGTACAACATGGCAGGTCTAACCACAGCTCTATAAAACTTTTCCTTGAGTTTCTGTGGCACTTTCCTGAAGCAAGCCTCCACTTCGACCATCCCGCCGCTATACGGTGAGTGACATCCCCGTCCCCCTGGATCACCGATCCAAGGTATCTAAAACTATCCTTCTTGGCTATGGCCTGAGATCCAATCATCACGCTCCCTCCCACTTCGCTCGGCTCAGTGCTAAACTTGCACTCCAGATATTCTGTCTTCGACCTGCTTAGTTTGAACCCCTTAGACTCGAGAGCCTGTCTCCATACCTCTAGCCTCTCGTTAACACTGACCCTCGTCTCGTCTACCGGGACTATATCATCAGTAAATAGCATACACCAAGGTACCTCCCCTTGAATATGCCGCGTCAAAGCATCCATAACCAAGGCAAACAAGAGGGGGCTAAGCGCAGATCCTTGATGGAGCCCCATAACCACCGAGAAATGGTCTGAGTCACCACCCACTGTCCCGACCTTAGACTTAGCTCCATCGTACATGTCCTTGATTAGTCTGATGTAGGCTTCCGGCACGCTCTTAGCCTCCAGGCACCTCCATATTACCTCCCTAGGGACCTTGTCATACGCCTTCTCCAAGTCGATAAACACCATGTGCGGGTCCTTCTTCATATCCCTGAACTGTTCCACCAATCTCCTGACAAGGTGGATAGCTTCTGTAGTGGACCGACCCGGCATGAAACCGAACTGGTTCTCGGAAATAGATGTCGACTCCCTCAACCTGACCTCGATCACCCGCTCCCAGATCTTCATGGTGTGGCTTATCAATTTGATGCCCCTATAGTACTAATAAGGATGAACCATTTTTAACAGATAGCATGTCTGGAAAAGACGGTAATTAACATAAACATTTCTCGACAAAAAATAAGAAATAAAGGTTCGAAAACACATCAAGTAACAAAATTAAGGCTAACAAAACAACCCAAAAAAAATATATATACTGATCTACAGAATCTATTTAATAATTAATTATAATAATATATAGTATTTGAGAAAAAACATGTTAATCATAATTCAAATCCATATTTCTTGACTCGAGAATGCTACCTTTTTAATCATTGCACTCCATCCATTTTAAGCTATGTATCTTACATTTTTTTATTTAGTCTGTTTAAAAATATACTAGTATATCACCCGCGCGATGCGCGGATTAATTTTAAGAAAAGAAGAGTTTAAAGAGATAATAAAATTATGTTTATTGCAATTAGAATTAGCGATCGAATACAGAAGGAGTTATTCTAAAATTAATAGATGAATTTTGTTGAGAGTAATATAGGTTGGTACATAAGAATGAATTGCATTATATTAGAATTTGAAGAAAGGTCGGAAAACCTGTGAAGCTACTTAAGATGTATGGTGATCTCCAACAAATATATGTAGATGTTGTAGTAATCTTTTTTTTTTTTCTCATCCTAAAAAATACACTTGATTTTCCATTCTATTAGAAGTTACACTCTTGTAATGAACACAAATAGGTGTTGCAGTTAATATCCTTTCATGGGAAAGAAAACTGTAAAATTAAAGATTTCAGAATGAGTACTAAACAATAATCAAGTACATGTGTTTGCGTCAAAGAGAAAGAAACGGAAATTCGAGGAGCAAATAATAAGCGAAACAAAATATATCAGATAACTTAATTTCAACAATAACTTGTATGATATAATGATATAACAATTTGGATGAGCAAAATAAATGAACCCGAATTAGTAAGGTAAAAAAATAATTAAAATACATTTTCATCTTGTAGAACCAATTCAATCGAGAAAATAGTGCCTGGATTAAAACGATCAGGTACTTCCTACAAACGGACAACACAAACTTTTAACTTCCATTGCATCAAATAGTTATATCTTTGATGAAGTCAATGTGAATAGCCATCTTTTACATAGCACGTAAGTTTTGTATAAATCTTTATATAAGAATGAACATTAGGATTGAAGGTTGTGTAGTTGTGGAAGATATATGTATTTTCACGTTTGTACAGTTGCAACACAGACGTGATCACAGTTGAGGCAATGAAATTCATGGGAAAGTGGGTTGAAGGTATGGTATTTTTCCAGCGTTAATTTAGGTTTACTTTAAAGGAAGATGGAAAGACAGTTAAAAGTCACGGTTAGGAAGGGTTTTGATTTTAATTTTATTTCACCTTCAACAAATTAAATAAATTAAATGAAAAAAATCAGTATAATACAGAAGTAATTCAAAGGTCACGGTTATGAAGGCTAATAAAGCGTTAATTTTGTTTTTTTAAAAATAAATATAATCTTCCTATCCTAATAATACTCAAAATAAAATTACAATTCCTATTTTTTACTTCGTATAAATTTGGAAAAAAGTGACGGTTATAAGGCAAATTTAACCATTTTTAATTAATTTTTTAAAAAAATATTCTTCATGTCCTTGTGACGACCCAAAGGGTCATCACTTGTTTATTTAATCATTCCGAGCTTTTGAGGCCTTGAAAACCTCATTTATAGTTGCCTCGATTTGCGTGCACAGTCCGGCACAAAGCTGGAAAAGATTTATGTTGAAATATGTGAAATATGTGAAAAAGTAGAAGAATTTTGATATTAATATTGATATGGTTGACTTTGGTCAACATTTTTGGTAAACGGACCCGGATCCGTGATTTGACTATTTCAGAAAATCCGTAGAAAAATATGGAACTTGGGCATATGTCCGAAATTGAAATCCGAGGTCTAGAACCCCAGTAAAAGAATTTTTCTGTTAAATTGTTTTCTGAAAATGTTTAAGGAAAATGAAACTGAATTTTTATTAAAAAGTACTGGTATCGGGCTCGTATTTTGGTTCCGACGCCCGGTACAGGTCATATATATTGGTTAAGCGCTTCCCGTAAAGTTTGGTTGAAAACGGACGTCGTTTGACGTGTTTCGGCCTTAAATTGGAAAGTTTGGAAATTATGAAATCTTAAAGAGTTCTTGAGCTTTAAGGCTCAATTCATGGATTTTGATGTTATTTTAGCGATTTGATCGCGCGAGCAAGTTCGTATGATGTTTTTAGGTTAGTGTGCATATTTGGTTTGGAGCCCCGAGGGCTCGGAAGTGTTTCGGAGGTGGTTCGGGGTGTTTTTGAACTTAAGAATAACTGCAGAAATCTGCAGCAGGCATTTCCTCATCGCGTTCGCGATGCCTTGGTCGCGTTCGCGAAGAACATTTCGTTCCTTCTTCGCGTTCGCGTCCTGTTGATCGCGTTCGCGATGCCCAACATTTTCCTTCATCGCGATCGCGTGCCTTAGGCCGCGTTCGCGTAGGCCAAATCTGATGCCCAGCATTTTCCTTCATCGCGATCGCGTGCCTTAGGCCGCGTTCGCGTAGACCAAATCTGATGCCCAGCATTTTTCTTCTTCGCGTTCGCGACTCACCCTACGCGAACGCGATGGCCTGATATTTTCCTTCATCGCGAACGCGGTCGGGGTGTCGCGAACGCGATGAAGAAATTATTGCCCAGTGAATTTAATCCCAAAACAGAACACTTACGGGATTGTTTCCATTTTTCACAAAACACTCTCTTCTCCACAACTTTTTGGACGGTTTTTGAGCGATTCTTCATTAAACTTCTTGGGTAAGTGATTCTTAACTCGTTTTCTTCATTTTCCATCAATATTATTTGAATTCCTAAGCCTAAATAGGTGTAAATGGGTAGAAAAATTGAGAATTTAGTATAGTGAGGGTTTTCAATGAATTTACGATCTAGACTTCGTTTTGGAGTCGAATTTAAGAACAAATTGTATATTTGAACTCATGGAGGATTGGGTGAACTTATTTTGGTTCGAAACTTGAGTTTCGATTATGTGGGCTCGGGGTCGATTTTTACTATTCCGGGCAGAATGTTGTAAAAATCATAATTAGCAATATGAACTAGTTTGTTAAGTAGAATTGATGATATGAAATCAATTGTGTATAGATACGGTTGGATTGAAGTCAAATTCGAAAGGAAAAGGCATTGCTACGGATTGAATCGTTCGTGAACTTTCGAGGTAAGTGTTTGTTCTATCCTAGTTTGTAGGAATATGAATTTGGTTATGAATAAATTGTTGAATAAGAATTATTGGTGTTATACCGGTAATGAAAGTAAATTGTTGAAACTATTATAAATTATTGGTTTAAAAACCGGTAACTATAAATATTGTTGATATAGAGATTATTGGCTAAATGCCGGTAATATATATATATATATTTATGAAATGGGATCGTGTGGTACGCCGACCACTTATATATAATAAGAAATGGGATCGTGTGGTACGCCGACCACGAAGTGATTTAAATCTTGGCATTGGCCATAGTTGCCGGTAGCCTATTGATATACTGGGAGCGGGTGGTACGCCTACCACAAGATATAATTTTGATAGATTTGGGAGCGGGTGGTACGCCTACCACGAGATATAATTATTGATATACTGGGAGCGGGTGGTACGCCTACCACAAGATATAATTTTGATAGATTTGGGAGCGGGTGGTACGCCTACCACGAGATATAATTTTGATATATTTGGGAGCGGGTGGTACGCCTACCACAAGATATAATTTTGATATATTTGGGAGCGGGTGGTACGCCTACCACAAGATATAATTTTGATATATTTGGGAGCGGGTGGTACGCCTACCACGAGATATAATTTCTGATACATTGGGAGCGGGTGGTACGCCTACCACGAGACATGAAATGAAAGAGGAAATTGAAACATGAAAGTAAGAATATTTTTGGATATCTTCAGTTGTTGAATAATATATCAGAGCAGAGTATTTCTTTATAAATGTATTGTATATATATATATATATATCTATATTGCAACTGTACAGGTTTAGGTGGGTGACTGGCCTTAGCCTTGTCACTAGTTCGCTGGGATAGGCCAGGCACTTACCAGCACATGGGGTCGGTTGTGCTGATACTACACTCTGCGCTCTTTTTGTGCAGATACAGGTTACGGACAACAGCAACGGCAGTAGCGATTTGTGGATTTTCCGACTACCGAGACTACGAGGTAGCCTTGCAGGCGTCCGCAGGACCCGTTGTCTCTTCTATCTATGCTTTTCATTCTGTTATCTCATGTAATTGAGATAAACAGCTTATATTTTCTTTCAGACAATTGTGTGTATTATTCTTAGAAGTTCGTGAGTATTGTGACACCAGTCTTGGGTAGTGTATCAGATTTGGAGTTTTCTTTATCATATTTGATTAAGTCTTCCGCTAATTTTGATTGCTCCGCTGTAATTTTTATGTTGTTAATAAGAAATTGGTTATTAATGGAGATGCAATTAATATTTGGCTTGCCTAGCTTCTATTTAATAGGCGCCATCATGACCCCGATGGTGGGAAATCCGGGTCGTGACAAGTTGGTATCAGAGCACTAGGTTGCATAGGTCTCACAACTCACGAACAACCTTAGTAGAGTCTGAAGGATCGGTACGGAGACGTCTGTATTTATCCTCCAGAGGCTACAGAGTTAGGAAAATATTCTCTTTATTCTTTCCGGTCGTGCGACTTGATCTTTTGAATGTTAATTGAACTTCTACTCTGTTCTTCCGCAGATGGTAAGGACACGTGCATCCTCATCTACTGACTAGCAGCCCGAGGTCCCAGCAGCGGCAGCTCCCGCTAGGGGTAGAGGCCGAGGTCGAGGTCGTCCTAGAGGACAAGGTAGGGGCGGAGCTCAGCCCCGAGCAGCAGCACGAGTGGCAGAACCTCAGGTTCATATCGAGGAGGAAGTTCCAGCCCCAGCAGCTCCAGTAGGCCCAGCTCAGGTCCCAGGAGGAGCTTTATTTTCACCGGATCTTCAGGATGCTTTGGTCCGGATAGCAGGTTTTATGGATCATGTCACCAGGAGCAGGTTTATTACCGGTAGCACCAGCCACTTCTCAGGCTGGAGGAGGTAATCAGACTCCTGCTACGCGCACTCCAGAGCCAGTAATTCCCCAGGCTCAAGATCCCGTGATTCAGCCAGCTGAGGCGGTTCGGCCTATTATTGCGACTCCGTCTAATGATGGTGCAGCTATGTCTGCTGATGCGTTGTGGAGATTGGACAGGTTTACCAAGCTGTTCACTACCACATTCAGTGGTACTCCTTCAGAGGATCCACAAGACTTCCTATACAACTGCCACGAAGTTCTCCGTACTATGGGTATTGTGGAGACAAATGGTGTGGATTTTGCTACTTTTCGGTTATCTAGTTTCGCCAAGACTTGGTGGAGAGATTATTGTCTAACCAGGCCAGCGGGATCATCATCTTTGACTTTGGAGCAGTTTGCAGAATTATTCTTGGAGAAGTTCCTTCCGACAACTCAGCGGGAGTTTATGCGCAGACAATTTGAGCGTCTTTATCAGGGTTCTATGTCTGTCACACAGTACGAGACTAGGTTCGTGGACCTGGCTCGTCATGCTGTTGTCATACTTCCCACAGAGCGGGAGAGAGTGAGGAGGTTTATTGATGGCTTGAATCAGCCAATTCGGCTACGGATGGCTATGGGTGCAGGAACTGAAATCACTTTTCAGGAGGCGGCTAATGCAGCCCGCCGGATAGAGATGGCTCTGTCACAGGGAGCGAGACATGGATCAGATAAGAGATCTCGTAATTCGGGTAGATTCAGTGGTACCTCGTCTGGAGATAGAGATTTTTATGATAGAGGCCATCCTCCTAGGCCTTATCGGTCAGCTCTTCAGGTTTCTCATGATGCTTCAGGTGATCGTAATTCTCAGCCACGCTACTCTGATCAGCAGCCTATCAGTGCACCACCACTTCGCCATTTTCAGCAGCCGAGGGCTTGTTTTACGTGCGGTGATTTTAGGCACATTGCAAGGTATTGCCCTCGAGCTTCTGACAGATCTCACCAGCAGGGTTCTCGTGCCATGATTCAGGCCCCAGTTCCCTCACAGCCTGCCCAGCCGGCTAGAGGCGGAGGTAGAGGACATAGAGGTGGAGGTAGAGGTCATAGAGGTGGAGCTCGGACCGATAGAGGTAGAGACCAGCCAGCAGCTGATCGTCCTAGAGATACTTGCTCAGGGTGGTGGGGCACAGCCCCGATGTTATGCACTTCCCGCCAGACCAGAGGCTGAGTCTTCCGATGCCGTCATTACAGGTATTATTTTGGTTTGTGATAGAAAGGCATCAGCATTATTTGACCCTGGGTCTACATATTCGTATGTGTCTTCCTATTTTGCACCATACTTGATTCAGCCCAGTGATCCACTGAGTGTTCCTGTTCATGTGTCTACGCCAGTAGGCGACTCTATCGTGGTTGATCGAGTTCATCGGTCATGTATTATAGTAATTGAGGGTCTTGAGACCCGTGCTGATTTATTACTCCTAAATATGGTGGACTTCGATATTATACTAGGCATGGATTGGCTATCTCCGTATCATGCTATTCTAGATTGCCATGCCAAGACTGTGACTTTAGCCCTGCCAAATTCGCCTCGTATAGAGTGGAAAGGAATTTCAGGTCATACTAGCCGTAATGTTATTTCTTATGTTAAAGCTCAGCGTATGGTTGGAAAGGGATGCTTGGCTTATTTGGCCTATGTCCGTGATTCTAGTGCTGAGGTTCCTTCTATTGACTCCGTGCCTGTGGTTCGCGAATTTCCTGAAGTATTTCCTTCAGACTTGCCAGGTATGCCGCCCGATAGGGACATTGATTTTTGCATTGATTTGGCTCCGGGCACTCAGCCCATTTCCATTCCCCCATACCGTATGGCTCCGCCAGAGTTAAAAGAATTGAAGGAACAGTTGCAGGATTTACTTGAAAAGGGTTTCATTAGGCCCAGTGTTTCGCCGTGGGGTGCACCCGTATTATTTGTAAAGAAGAAAGATGGTTCGATGAGAATGTGCATTGACTATCGACAGTTAAACAAGGTGACTATCAAAAATAAATATCCACTTCCGCGAATTGATGATTTATTTGACCAGCTTCGTGCCAAGGTATTTTCAAAGATAGATTTGAGATCTGGCTATCATCAGCTGAAGATTAGGGCATCTGATGTCCCTAAGACCGCGTTCCGCACTCGGTATGGACATTATGAATTTCGGGTTATGTCTTTTGGGTTGACAAATGCTCCAGCAGCTTTTATGGAATTAATGAATCGGGTGTTCCGGCCTTATTTAGACTTGTTTGTAATAGTCTTCATTGATGACATATTAATATATTCCCGCAGTCAGGAGGAGCATGCGCAACATCTCGGAGTGGCCTTACAGACTCTGAGAGATAGCCAGCTATATGCAAAATTTTCAAAGTGTGAATTTTGGCTAAGTTCAGTTGCATTCCTGGGTCATATTGTGACGGCAGCAGGTATTCAGGTTGATCCGAAGAAAATTGAGGCAGTCAAGAGCTGGCCTAGACCGACATCAGCCACGGATATTCGGAGTTTCTTGGGGTTAGCGGGCTATTATCGCCGATTCGTAGAAGGATTTTCGTCTATTGCAACCCCATTGACCAGATTGACCCAGAAGGGTGTTCAATTTGAATGGTCCGATGAATGTGAGGCGAGCTTTCAAAAGCTCAAGACAACCTTGACCACAACACCGGTATTGGTTTTACCCACAGGTACGGGACCTTATACCGTTTATTGTGATGCTTCCCGTATTGGGCTTGGTGCAGTGTTAATGCAGGATGGCAAGGTTATTGCCTATGCTTCGAGGCAGTTGAAGATTCATGAGAAGAACTATCCAGTGCATGATCTAGAATTGGCGGCGATTATTCACGCATTGAAGATCTGGAGGCATTATTTGTATGGTGTAGCATGTGAAGTATACACCGATCATAAGAGTCTTCAGTACTTGTTTAAGCAGAAAGAGTTGAATATGAGGCAGAGGAGGTGGCTAGAGTTGCTAAAAGACTATGATGTTACTATTTTATATCACCTAGGTAAGGCCAATGTGGTGGCCGATGCATTGAGTAGAAAGTATGCCAGCATGGGTAGTCTTGCATATATTCCGGTCGATCAGAGACCATTAGCTCTAGATGTCCAGGCCTTAGCCAACCGGTTCGTGAGATTAGACATTTCTGAGCCTAGCAGAGTGCTAGCCTGCACGGTCGCTCGTTCTTCCTTATTAGAGCGTATCCGTGAGAGGCAATTTGATGATCCTCATTTGCGTGAGTTGAGAGATACAGTACAGCGGGGAGGTGCCGCACAGGTAAATCTAGATGATGATGGGATATTGAAATTGCAGGGTCGAGTTTGTGTGCCCAATGTCGAAGGGATTCGAGAGTTAATCTTAGCAGAGGCCCACAGCTCGCGGTATTCTATTCACCCAGGCGCCGCGAAGATGTATCAGGACTTACGTCAGCACTATTGGTGGCGCAGAATGAAGAAAGATATCGTTGCGTATGTCGCTCGGTGTCTAAATTGTCAGCAGGTGAAATATGAGAACCAGAGACCCGGTGGTGTATTCCATAGGATTGAAATTCCCGAGTGGAAATGGGAGCGGATCACTATGGACTTCGTTACTGGACTTCCTTTGACTCGGAGGAAATTTGATGCTATTTGGGTCATTGTTGATAGGCCGACCAAGTCAGCACACTTTATTCCAGTATCTGTCTCCTACTCGTCGGAGAGGTTAGCGGAGGTTTACATTAGGGAGATTGTTCGTCTCCATGGAGTGCCAGTATCTATTATCTCTGATCGGGGTACGCAGTTTACCTCGCGGTTCCGGAGAGCGGTCCAGCAGGAGTTAGGCACCCAGGTTCAGTTGAGTACAGCATTTCATCCTCAGACGGATGGCCAGTCCGAGAGGACTATTCAGATTCTAGAGGACATGCTTCGAGCCTGTGTTATTGATTTCGGAGGTTCGTGGGACCAGTTTCTGCCATTAGCAGAGTTCGCCTACAATAACAGTTACCAATCTAGCATCCAGATGGCTCCGTATGAGGCGTTATATGGTAGGCGATGTCGATCACCAGTTGGATGGTTTGAACCGGGAGAGGCTCGGTTGTTGGGTACAGATCTAGTTCAGGAGGCCTTAGATAAAGTCAAGACTATTCAGGAGAGATTACGTTCAGCTCAGTCTAGGCAAAAGACTTATGCGGATCGTAAGGTTCGAGATGTAGATTTCATGGTTGGCGAGCGAGTATTGCTCCGAGTGTCGCCTATGAAGGGCATGATGAGTTTCGGGAAGAAGGGCAAGCTCAGCCCTAGGTATATTGGTCCATTTGAGATTCTAGACGAGTGGGAGGGGTGGCTTACAGACTAGCTCTGTCGCCTAGCTTATCAGCTGTGCATCCAGTTTTTCATGTATCTATGCTTCGGAGATACCACGGCGATCCCACACATGTGTTAGACTTCAGTACTGTCCAATTGGACAATGATCTATCATACGAGGATGAGCCGGTGGCTATTCTAGACCAGCAGGTTCGACGGTTGAGGTCGAAGAGTTATCCTTCTGTGCGCGTTCAGTGGAGAGGTCAGCCTCCTGAGGCATCGACCTGGGAGTCCGAGTCTGATATGCGGAGCCGCTACCCACACTTGTTTCCTGACTCAGGTACTTCTTTCTGTTGTCCGTTCGAGGACGAACGGTTGTTTTAGAGGTGGAGATTGTGACGACCCAAAGGGTCATCACTTGTTTATTTAATCATTCCGAGCTTTTGAGGCCTTGAAAACCTCATTTATAGTTGCCTCGATTTGCGTGCACAGTCCGGGCACAAAGCTGGAAAAGATTTATGTTGAAATATGTGAAATATGTGAAAAAGTAGAAGAATTTTGATATTAATATTGATATGGTTGACTTTGGTCAACATTTTTGGTAAACGGACCCGGATCCGTGATTTGACTATTTCAGAAAATCCGTAGAAAAATATGGAACTTGGGCATATGTCCGAAATTGAAATCCGAGGTCTAGAACCCCAGTAAAAGAATTTTTCTGTTAAATTGTTTTCTGAAAATGTTTAAGAAAATGAAACTGAATTTTTATTAAAAAGTACTGGTATCGGGCTCGTATTTTGGTTCCGACGCCCGGTACAGGTCATATATATTGGTTAAGCGCTTCCCGTAAAGTTTGGTTGAAAACGGACGTCGTTTGACGTGTTTCGGCCTTAAATTGGAAAGTTTGGAAATTATGAAATCTTAAAGAGTTCTTGAGCTTTAAGGCTCAATTCATGGATTTTGATGTTATTTTAGCGATTTGATCGCGCGAGCAAGTTCGTATGATGTTTTTAGGTTAGTGTGCATATTTGGTTTGGAGCCCCGAGGGCTCGGGAGTGTTTCGGAGGTGGTTCGGGGTGTTTTTGAACTTAAGAAAAACTGCAGAAATCTGCAGCAGGCATTTCCTCATCGCGTTCGCGATGCCTTGGTCGCGTTCGCGAAGAACATTTCGTTCCTTCTTCGCGTTCGCGTCCTGTTGATCGCGTTCGTGATGCCCAGCATTTTTCCTTCATCGCGATCGCGTGCCTTAGGCCGCGTTCGCGTAGGCCAAATTTGATGCCCAGCATTTTCCTTCATCGCGATCGCGTGCCTTAGGCCGCGTTCGCGTAGACCAAAATTGAAGCTCAGTATTTTTCTTCTTCGCGTTCGCGACTCACCCTACGCGAACGCGATGGCCTGATATTTTCCTTCATCGCGAACGCGGCCGGGTTGTCGCGAACGCGATGAAGAAATTATTGCCCAGTGAATTTAATCCCCAAACAGAACACTTACGGGATTGTTTCCATTTTTCACAAAACACTCTCTTCTCCACAGCTTTTTGGACGGTTTTTGAGCGATTCTTCATTAAACTTCTTGGGTAAGTGATTCTTAACTCGTTTTCTTCATTTTCCATCAATATTATTTGAATTCCTAAGCCTAAATAGGTGTAAATGGGTAGAAAAATTGAGAATTTAGTATAGTGAGGGTTTTCAATGAATTTACGATCTAGACTTCGTTTTGGAGTCGAATTTAAGAACAAATTGTATATTTGAACTCATGGAGGATTGGGTGAACTTATTTTGGTTCGAAACTTGAGTTTCGATTATGTGGGCCCGGGGTCGATTTTTACTATTCCGGGCAGAATGTTGTAAAAATCATAATTAGCAATATGAACTAGTTTGTTAAGTAGAATTGATGATATTAAATCAATTGTGTATAGATACGGTTGGATTGAAGTCAAATTCGAAAGGAAAAGGCATTGCTACGGATTGAATCGTTCGTGAACTTTCGAGGTAAGTGTTTGTTCTATCCTAGTTTGTAGGAATATGAATTTGGTTATGAATAAATTGTTGAATAAGAATTATTGGTGTTATACCGGTAATGAAAGTAAATTGTTGAAACTATTATAAATTATTGGTTTAAAAACCGGTAACTATAAATATTGTTGATATAGAGATTATTGGCTAAATGCCGGTAATATATATATATATATATTTATGAAATGGGATCGTGTGGTACGCCGACCACTTATATATAATAAGAAATGGGATCGTGTGGTACGCCGACCACGAAGTGATTTAAATCTTGGCATTGGCCATAGTTGCCGGTAGCCTATTGATATACTGGGAGCGGGTGGTACGCCTACCACAAGATATAATTTTGATAGATTTGGGAGCGGGTGGTACGCCTACCACGAGATATAATTATTGATATACTGGGAGCGGGTGGTACGCCTACCACAAGATATAATTTTGATAGATTTGGGAGCGGGTGGTACGCCTACCACGAGATATAATTATTGATATACTGGGAGCGGGTGGTACGCCTACCACAAGATATAATTTTGATATATTTGGGAGCGGGTGGTACGCCTACCACGAGATATAATTTCTGATACATTGGGAGCGGGTGGTACGCCTACCACGAGACATGAAATGAAAGAGGAAATTGAAACATGAAAGTAAGAATATTTTTGGATATCTTCAGTTGTTGAATAATATATCAGAGCAGAGTATTTCTTTATAAATGTATTGTATATATATATATATATATATATCTATATTGCAACTGTACAGGTTTAGGTGGGTGACTGGCCTTAGCCTTGTCACTAGTTCGCTGGGATAGGCCAGGCACTTACCAGCACATGGGGTCGGTTGTGCTGATACTACACTCTGCGCTCTTTTTGCGCAGATACAGGTTACGGACAGCAGCAGCGGCAGTAGAGACTTGTGGATTTTTCAACTACCGAGACTACGAGGTAGCCTTGCAGGCGTCCGCAGGACCCGTTGTCTCTTCTATCTATGCTTTTCATTCTGTTATCTCATGTAATCGAGATAAACAGCTTGTATTTTCTTTCAAACAATTATGTGTATTATTCTTAGAAGTTCGTGAGTATTGTGACACCAGTCTTGGGTAGTGTATCAGATTTGGAGTTTTCTTTATCATATTTGATTAAGTCTTCCGCTAATTTTGATTGCTCCGCTGTAATTTTTATGTTGTTAATAAGAAATTGGTTATTAATGGAGATGCAATTAATATTTGGCTTGCCTAGCTTCTATTTAGTAGGCGCCATCATGACCCCGATGGTGGGAAATCCGGGTTGTGACAGTCCTAATCCTAATAAAAATAAATTTGTAACTCCTTTTTTTTAACTTCCTATAAATTTGGAAGAAATTCTTATAAATTTGGAAGAAAACTGATGGTTATGAAGGAATGGGTAGTTTTTTTATTTAAAATAAATTAAATTACAGTTCTTATCATAATCATAATCAAAATGTAATTGCATTTGGTTATTTTTTAATTCGTAAAACTTAAGAAAAAAAGTGACGGTTTTGCAAGGAATGGAATCAGTTTTTCTTTTTTTTTTAAACAAAATTCAATCTTCCTCCTAATCCTAATTAAAATAAATTTGTAATTGGTTTTTTTGTACTTCCTATAAATTAGGAACAATGTCCTAATGAGCCACGTGTTAATTCCTTGCTTTGACACTTGACTTCATGAGGAGCTTTTGTCTTTGGCTTTTAATATGTGATATACTTAAACTATCATTTAGTAACATTGTTTCAGCAAATTCAAACCCATATCAAAAGTTCAACAATTAAAACAATTGGCCTTTTAATCATACATGGAGTAGTAAATACCAAAGAGAAAACCAGTAAACAAATTTAATAGCTAAACATGATGGCTCCGTAAATTCAAAAAAAAACCTATAACACGAATAAATTCAGATTTTAAATATGAATTCGATAGAGGGTTTTATATGAGTATGGAGTACCTCAAAGGCTCAAACCAAAAATCGACAGAAAAATGACCACATAAGGTCTGAAATAGCGTGGAAAATCAAGCAATAGAAACAACACGTCAACAATGAAAACGCAATGACTCAACTTCAAAGCGAGCATGCATACGCAGATCCGAATCTGAAACAGTTCATATCTCAATTGAGTGACGCAAAGAAGAAGCTTAGAAGCAAATGTCGAAATGTAACTTCTGAGAACGGAACCGCCAAGAGAATCAAACTGCCCCCTCCTTTCGTCTCTGTGTGTGTCCTATATTAATAGAATATGTGGATGTGTTGGTTATTATGTATAGATGTGTAGAGGGAGTGGGAAGTTATTGTTAGGTGTGTGACGTGAGTGGGGGAAATGCATGAGTGATGTGGGAAAGTGGGAAAGTTGGGTGTGAGAAAGTGGGGGTAAGGCATGAGTGAAATGGGTAAGTGGGGAAGATGAGTGGTTTTATTTATTTAATTTCTTTTTATTTTTTTTAACTCTATATATATTTATTTAACTTTTCCTAAAACTTTTTTTTATTAAATAAAATAAGATTAAAAAAATACACACACACATATATATACCAACTTACTTTAAGACTTAAAGAAACTATGTAAATAAGAAAACTCAATATTTACACTAAAGTTTAAATTATACCAAGAAAAATACTACTATAAATTACATCTAAATTAAAAGAAATCGAATATATATAAATCGAATATATTCATCTAAGAATATGAATATTGTTAAAAAACAATAAATATAATCTTCCTATCCTAATAATACTCAAAATAAAATTGTAACTCCTATTTTTTACTTCATATAAATTTGGAAAAAAGTGACGGTTATAAGGCAAATTTAACCGTTTTTAATTACATTTTTTTAAAAAATATTCTTCATATCCTAATCCTAATAAAAATAAATTTGTAACTCCTTTTTTTAACTTCCTATAAATTTGGAAGAAATTCCTATAAATTTGGAAAAAAACTGATGGTTTTGAAGGAATGGGTAGTTTTTTGATTTAAAATAAATTAAATTACAGTTCCTATCATAATCCTAATCAAAATATAATTGCATTTGATTGTTTTTTAATTCTTAAAAATTAAGAAGAAAAGTGACAGTTTTGAAAGGAATATAATCAGTTTTTCCTTTTTTTTTAAATAAAATTTAGTCTTCCTCCTAATCCCAGTTAAAATAAATTTGTAATTGGTTTTTTTGTACTTCCTATAAATTAGGAATAATGTCCTAATGAGCCACGTGTTAATTCCTTGCTTTGACACTTGGCTTCATGATAAGCTTTTGTCTTTGGCTTTTAATAATATATAGGTATGGTATTTTTCCAACGTTAATTTAGGTTTACTTTAGGGGAAGATGGAAAGGCAGTTACAAGTCACAGTTAGGAAGGGTTTTGATTTTAATTTTATTTCACCTTTCAACAAATTAAATAAATTAAATGAAAAAACTCAGTATAATACAGAAGTAATTCAAAGGTCACGGTTATGAAGGCTAGTGAAGCGTTTACGTTTTTTTAAAAAAAATAAAAATAATCTTCCTATCCTAATAATACTCAAAATAAAATTACAATTCCTATTTTTTACTTCGTATAAATTTGGAAAAAAGTGACGGTTATAAGGCAAATTTAACCGTTTTTAATTAAATTTTTAAAAAAAATATTCTTCATGTCCTAATCCTAATAAAAATAAATTTGTAACTCCTTTCTTTTTAACTTCCTATAAATTTGGAAGAAATTCCTATAAATTTGGAAGAAAACTGATGGTTATGAAGGAATGGGTAGTTTTTTTATTTAAAATAAATTAAATTACAGTTCTTATCATAATCATAATCAAAATGTATATGCATTTGGTTATTTTTTAATTCGTAAAAATTAAGAAAAAAAGTGACGCTTTTTCAAGGAATGGAATCAGTTTTTTTTTTAAAACAAAATTTAGTCTTCCTCCTAATCCTAATTAAAATAAATTTGTAATTGGTTTTTTGTACTTTCTATAAATTAGGAACAATCTCCTAATGAGCCATGTGTTAATTCCTTGCTTTCACACTTGGCTTCATGAGAAGCTTTTGTCTTTGGCTTTTAATATGTGATATACTTAAACTATCATTTAGAAACATTGTTTCAGCAAATTCAAACTCATATCAAAAGTTCAACAATTAAAATAATTGGCCTTTTAATCATACATGGAGTAGTAAATACCAAAGAGAAAACCAGTACACAAATTTAATAGCTAAACATGATGGCTCCGTAAATTCAAAAAAAACCTATAACACGAATAAATTCAGATTTTAATTATGAATTCGATAAAGGGTCATATATGAGTATGGAGTACCTCAAAGGCTCAAACCAAAAATCGACAGAAAAATGACCACATAAGGTTTGAAATAGCGTGGAAAATCTAGCAATAGAAACAACATGTCAACAATGAAAACGCAATGACTCAACTTCAAAGCGAGCATGCATACGCTGATCCGAATCTGAAACAGTTCATATCTCAATTGAGTGACGCAAAGAAGAAGCTTAGAAGCAAATGTCGAAATGGAACTTCTGAGAACGGAACCACCAAGAGAATCAAACTACACCCTCATTTCGTCTCTGTGTGTGTCCTATATTTATAGAATATGTGGATGTGTTGGTTATTATGTATAGATGTGTGGAGGGAGTGGCAAGTTATTGTTAGGTGTGTGATGTGAGTGGGGAAAATGCATGAGTGATGTGGGAAAGTGGGGAAGTTGGGTGTGAGAAAGTGGGGGTAAGGCATGAGTGAAATGGGTAAGTGGGGAAGATGGGTGGTTTTATTTATTTAATTTTTTTTTATTTTTTTTAACTCTATATATATTTATTTAACTTTTCCTAAAACTTTTTTTATTAAATAAAATAAGATAAAAAAATACACCCACACACATATATATACCAACTTACTTTAAGACTTAAAGAAACTATGTAAATAAGAAAACTCAATATTTACACTAAAGTTTAAATTATACCAAGAAAAATACTACTATAAATTACATCTAATTAAAAGAAATCGCATATATATAAATCGAATATATTAATCTAAGAATATGAATATTGTTAAAAAAAATAAATATAATCTTCCTATCCTAATAATACTCATAATAAAATTGTAACTCCTATTTTTTACTTCATATAAATTTGAAAAAAAAGTGAAGGTTATAAGGAAAATTTAACCGTTTTTAATTACATTTTTTGAAAAAAATATTCTTCATATCCTAATCCTAATAAAAATAAATTTGTAACTCGTTTTTTTAACTTCCTATAAATTTGGAAAAAAACTGATGGTTTTGAAGGAATGGGTAGTTTTTTGATTTAAAATAAATTAAATTACAGTTCCTATCATAATCCTAATCAAAATATAATTGCATTTGATTGTTTTTTAATTCGTAAAAATTAAGAAGAAAAGTGACAGTTTTGCAAGGAATATAATCAGTTTTTCCTTTTTTTTTTGAAAAAAATAAAATTTAGTCTTCCTCCTAATCCTAATTAAAATAAATTTGTAATTGGTTTTTTTGTACTTCCTATAAATTAGGAGCAATGTCCTAATGAGCCACGTGTTAATTTCTTGCTTTGACACTTGGCTTCATGATAAGCTTTTGTCTTTGGCTTTTAATAATATACAGGTATGGTATTTTTCCAGCGTTAATTTAGGTTTACTTTAAGGGAAGATGGAAAGGCAGTTAAAAGTCACGGTTAGGAAGGGTTTTGATTTTAATTTTATTTCACCTTTCAACAAATTAAATAAATTAAATGAAAAAACTCGGTATAATACAGAAGTAATTCAAAGGTCACGATTATGAAGGCTAATGAAGCGTTTACGTTTTTTTTTTTAAAAAAAAATAAATATAATCTTCCTATCCTAATAATACTCAAAATAAAATTACAATTCCTATTTTTTACTTCGTATAAATTTGGAAAAAAGTGACGGTTATAAGGCAAATTTAATCGTTTTTATTAAATTTTTTTAAAAAATATTCTTCATGTCCTAATCCTAATAAAAATAAATTTGTAACTCCTTTTTTTTAACTTCCTATAAATTTGGAAGAAATTCCTATAAATTTGGAAGAAAACTGATGGTTATGAAGGAATGGGTAGTTTTTTTATTTAAAATAAATTAAATTACAGTTCTTATCATAATCGTAATCAAAATGTAATTGCATTTGGTTATTTTTTAATTCGTAAAAATTAAGAAAAAAAGTGACGGTTTTGCAAGGAATGGAATCAGTTTTTTCTTTTTTTTTTTAAAACAAAATTTAGTCTTCCTCCTAATCCTAATTAAATAAATTTGTAATTGGTTTTTTTGTACTTTCTATAAATTTGGAACAATGTCCTAATGAGCCACGTGTTAATTCCTTGCTTTGACACTTGGCTTCATGAGAAGCTTTTGTCTTTGGCATTTAATATGTGATATACTTAAACTATCATTTAGTAACATTCTTTCAGCAAATTCAAACCCATATCAAAAGTTCAACAATTAAAACAATTGGCCTTTTAATCATACATGAAGTAGTAAATACCAAAGAGAAAACCAGTATACAAATTTAATAGCTAAACATGATGGCTCCGTAAATTAAAAAAAAACCTATAACACGAATAAATTCAGATTTTAATTACGAATTCGATAAAGGGTCATATATGAGTATGGAGTACCTCAAAGGCTCAAACCAAAAATCGACAGAAAAATGACCACATAAGGTCTGAAATAGCGTGGAAAATCTAGCAATAGAAACAACACGTCAACAATGAAAACGCAATGACTCAACTTCAAAGCGAGCATGCATACGCAGATCCGAATCTGAAACCGTTCATATCTCAATTGAGTGACGTAAAGAAGAAGCTTAGAAACAAATGTCGAAATGGAACTTCTGAGAACGGAACCGCCAAGAGAATCAAACTACCCCCTCCTTTCGTCTCTGTGTGTGTCCTATATTTATAGAATATGTGGATGTGTTGGTTATAATGTATAGATGTTTGGAGGGAGTGGAAAGTTATTGTTAGGTGTGTGATGTGAGTGGGGGAAATGCATGAGTAATGTGGGAATGTGGGGAAGTTGGGTGTGAGAAAGTGGGGGTAAGGCATGAGTGAAATGGGTAAGTGGGGAAGATGGGTGCTTTTATTTATTTAATTTTTTTTATTTTTTTTAAACTCTATATATATTTATTTAACTTTTCCTAAAACTTTTTTTTATTAAATAAAATAAGATAAACAAAATACACACACACACATATATATATACCAACTTACTTTAAGACTTAAAGAAACTATGTAAATAAGAAAAATCAATATTTACACTAAAGTTTAAATTATACCAAGAAAAATACTACTAAAAATTACATCTAAATTAAAAGAAATCGCATATATATAAATTGAATATATTAATCTAAGAATATGAATATTTTTTTAAAAAAATGAATATAATCTTCCTATCCTAATAATACTCAAAATAAAATTGTAACTCCTATCCTCACCAGGCTCAAACCATCCGACGGGAGATCAACACCGTCTGCCATACAATGCCTCGTACGGGGCCATCTGAATACTCGACTGATAGCTGTTGTTGTAGGCAAACTCAGCATGTGGCAAGAACTCATCCCATGGACCACCAAAGTCAATCACACATGCCCGCAACATATCCTCCAGAATTTGAATAGTGTGCTCCGACTGCCCGTCTGTCTGGGGGTGAAATGTGGTGCTCAACTCAACCCGCGTACCCATCTCTCGCTGAAATGCTCTCCAAAACTGAGAAGTGAACTGAGTGCCTTTGTCAGAAATAATAGACACTGGGACCCTATGCAAACTGACAATCTCACGAATAAAGATCGTTGCCAACCGCTCCAATGAGTAAGTAATACTAACTGGAATTAAATGTGCAGACTTAGTCAGCCGATCAACAATCACCCATACAGAATCAAACTTCCTCGCCGTCCGAGGGAGTCCAGTAATAAAATCCATGGTGATCCTCTCCCATTTCCACTCGGGAATGACCATACGCTGAAGAACACCGCCCGGTCTCTGATGCTCATACTTGACCTGCTGGCAATTGAGGCACTTAGCTACATGCCTAACAATATCCATCTTCATTCTCCTCCACCAGTAGTGTTGTCTCAAGTCTTGGTACATCTTCGCGGCACCTGGGTGAATAGAGTACCGCGAACTGTGTGCCTCCTCAAGTATCAACTCCCGCAAACCATCTACATTGGGCACGCATATACGGCCATGCATCCTCAGAACACCATCACTGTCGATAGTCACATCTCTAGCATCATTATGCTGCACTTTGTCCTTAAGGACAAGCAAATGTGGGTCATCATACTGTTGCTCCCTGATGCGGTCATATAAGGAAGATCGAGAAACAACACAAGCCAACACTCGATTCGGCTCCGAAATATCCAACTTCACTAGCCGATTGGCTAGGGCCTGAACATCATAAGCAAATGGCCTCTCCCCATCTGGGATGAAAGCTAGGCTGCCCATACTAACCGCCTTCCGACTCAAAGCATCGGCCACCACATTGGCCTTCCCCGGATGATACAAGATATTGATGTCATAATCTTTAAGCTACTCCAACCACCTCCGCTGTCTCAAATAAAGGTTCTTCTGTCTGAATAAGTGCTGAAGGCTACGATGATCCGTGAACACCTCACATGAGACACCATACAGGTAATGCCTCCAAATCTTTAAAGCATGAACTATGGCTTGCTAGCTCCAAATCATGTACAGGGTAATTCTTCTCATGGGGCTTCAACTGGCGAGAAGCATAAGCAATGACCCTACCCTCCTACATCAACACACAACCAATGCCAACTCCCGAGGCATCACAATACATAGTATAATGATCTGAAGCTGACGTCGATATCAACACTAGTGTTGTGGTCAAAGCTGTCTTGAGCTTCTGAAAGCTCTCCTCACACTCCTCGGACCACACAAAAGGAGCACCCTTCCGAGTCAATCTAGTCAAGGGTGAAGCAATGGAAGAGAATCCCTGCACAAATCAGAGATAATACCCTACCAATCCCAGGAAACTACGAATATCAGTAACTGAGGTCGGTCTGGGCCAACTCTGCACTGCCTCGACCTTCCTCGGATCTACCTGAATACCATCACGGGACACCATATGCCCTAAAAATGCCACGGACTCAAAATTCTATGATTTTGAATAATGAACGATTTGTAAATTCTTTACAACTCGAAATTTATAGTCTTAATATTACAAATTCTCTTCAGTCGGTAAAAATTCAGGAAAAAATTAAATTGATTTCTGAAAAAATGGCTGTTGATATTTGTGCCAATCATCCAAGTGCTTTTTGGAATAGAAAGAAACATATTGTCACTCTTCCTTATGAAGACGATTTTTCAGAGGAAAAAATTCCTACTAAATCACGGCCCTGTCAAATGAATGCAGAGTTAGTAGAATTTTGTGAAAAAGAGATTGATAATATTTTACAAAAATATTTGATAAAATCTTCTAAATCACCTTGGTCTTGCACTGCTTTTTATGTGAATAATACAGCTGAAAAGAAACGTGGTCATTCCCATTTGGTGATTAATTACAAACCGCTAAACAAAGTTTTGAAATGGATTAGATATCCAATTCCCAATAAAAAGGATTTACTTTCAAGACTTTATGATTCAAACATATTTTCAAAATTTGATTTAAAATCTAGTTATTGGCAAATTCAGATTTTTAAAGAACATTCTTATAGAACTGCATTTAATGTTCCGTTTGGTCAATACGAATGGAATGTAATGCCCTTCGGCCTAAAAAATGCACCTTCTGAATTTCAAAAAATTATGAATGATATATTCAATTCTTATTTGGATTTTAATATAGTTTATATCGATGATATATTGGTATATTCAAAAACTCTTGAACAACATATTCAACATTTGGATATTTTTAAGAAAATAGTTATTCAAAATGGTTTAGTAATTTCGAAACGAAAAATGAATCTTTTTCAAACAAAAGTAAGATTTCTTGGACATAATATCTGCCAAGGAAAGATTACTCATATTCAAAGATCCGTTGATTTTGCTTCTAAGTTTCCTGATGTTATTACTGACAGGACTATGTTGCAAAGATTTTTAGGAAGTTTGAATTATATTTCCCCTTTCTACAAAAATCTTTCTCGAGATTTAGCCCCTCTTTATGATAGGCTAAAAAAGGATTCTAAATCCCCTTGGACTGATAGTCTGACAAATTTAGTTAAACAGGTAAAACAACGTGTTCATTCACTGCCCTGCTTAACTCTTGCCAATCCTAACTGGCGAAAAATTATTGAAACTGATGCTTCCAACATTGGCTTTGGTGGGATTCTTAAACAAATTAATCCCAACGATAAGCATGAGTATTTGATTCGTTTCCACTCTGGAAAATGGAATGAAGCTCAGAAGAAATACCCTACTTTGGCTCATGAAATGCTTTGTATTATTAAATGTGTACTAAAATTTCATGATGATTTATATAATTAGAAGTTTTTAATAAAAACTGATGCTCAGTCTGTTAAATTTATGTTTAACAAAGACTATAAGCATGACGCTTCTAAAATGATTTTCGCCAGGTGGCAAGCTGTAACGACCCGGCCTGTCGTTACGGGAATTTACCACCCCATCATGTTGAAATTACATGTTTTATGCTTTTATATCAGTGTTAGAACCTATCGGGTGAGTTAAGAGTGAATTGGATCGAAAATGAGGCCCATAGCCTTTTTGAAGGAAACTTGAATAAGGAAAGTCAACCCGGAGTTGACTATTTGGCTAGAGGGCTCGGAATTGAATTCTGATGATTCGGTTAGTTCCGGGAGGTCATTTATGACTTAGGAGAGCAATCGGAATTGAATTTGGAGGTCCGGTGTAGTTTTAGGTTTGAATTGGCTAAGGTTGAATTTTGGCGAAATCCGAACGGTAGGTGAGATTTTGATCCGGGAGTCGGAATGGAATGCCGACAGTTGCAGTAGCTCCGTTAGGTAATTTTGGATGTGCCTGCAAAATTTCAGGTTGTTCGGACGTCGTTTGATCGAGTTTTGGATTGAATGTTAGTTTTGAAAGTTTTGAAGAAACTTAGGCTTGAATCCGTGCGTAATTGGTGATTTTGATGTTTAGGATGGTGTTTTTATGATTGGATCGAGTTTGAATCGTGTTATGGAGTATGTTGGTAATTTTCGTTGGGGTCCCGGGGGCCTCGGGATGAATTCGGGGGTCCAAACGGACCATTTTTAGCCTTAGACAGCAGCTAAATTGCTGCTGTATCAGCAGAAGGAAATCCTTCATCGCGTTCGCGATGAAGGGCACGCGTCCGCGAAGGTCAGCAAGGGTATACATCGCGTTCGCGATGGTCTAGACGCGAACGCGTAGGGTCGGGATCGGAGGCTTCGCGTTCGCGTGGAGTTGGAACGCGTTCGCGTAGGTGAGGAATGGTTGGTCATCGCGTTCGCGTGAGTGGAGACGCGAACGCGTAGAAGAAAAATCCGGCGGTTGGAAATTTGTGCTTCGCGAACGCGTGAATGGGTGTCGTGTTCGCGATGGAGGACGGAGCAGAGCATCGCATTCGCGTGAGTCCTGTCGCGAACGCGTAGAAGGAAAAATAGGCGGCTGGGAGCTAGTGCATCGCGAACGCGTTGGGGAAGATCGCGTTCGCGAAGGTCAATCCGGAGCTGGGCATCGCGAACGCGTGGCAAGGAACGCGAACGCGTAGAGTTAAAGTCCTAGGCAGTGAGTTTAATTGCAGAACAGAGGGCTCTCGGGTTTCACACCCAAAACATCATTTTTGAGCCCTAGAGAGAAGAAATCACGGGAAAATGCCGGGAAATCATCAGGTATTCATCGGAGGTAAGTTTCTTGACTCAAAAACATCACTTTATGGTAGAATTAACATCAATCTTCATGAATTTGGGTAGAAATTGTGAAGAATTGTGGCCTAGATATAGAAAACGAAAATTTGGGTTTTGAAAGGCCAATCGAACTCCGATTTTGGTAAATTTTATATGTATGGACTCGTGGCGAGACGAGGGTTCTGGAAATATGAGTTTCGAAATTTTTCGAGATGTGGGCCTGGGGCTCAAGTTTTGCAAATTTCGTGAGTTTTGTTATTTTTCGAGTTCTTTCGATTGGGTTATGTCCCCTTAGCCTATTTTGATATATTTGTACTGATTTTGGATAGTTTGGACGTGCGTGGATGCCGTTTCGAGGAGCTAAGGCGTCGCGGGCACGAGCTTTCGTCGGTTCGAGGTGGGTAATACTTGTAAATGATGTCCCGATGGTTAGTAAACCCCGGACTTGCACATCTTAGTGCTGTGTTGAGGTGACTTGCACGCCGGATAACGGGCGTGGGGTAGAGCATCATTGGGGATTGTGACTTGGTCCGTCCCGCGTAATAAATAATAACACCTAATTGTTGAAGTGAATAGGACTAATTATCATGTTTGGGCTTCGTGCCGATTATTTGAATCTTTCAGGGATTAGTATCATTGTTTTGATAACACTCTGCATATTTTATTCTAATTTAAGGTTTAAAAATGGGATTTTTGCTATTCAGCATTCTTATACGGTTATGAAAAACTTGAACAAGGTCTTAATAATATTTTAGCTGTGAGCTAATGTGATATTGTTGCCCGTAGGGCTTTCTTGATTATTTGTTAGACTGATTGGGGCCGAGGACCATATGTTAGGGCATGACATTCATGTGAGCATATGCACACACATGCATGGATCGGACTACATGCCGCAGTGGTATATGGATCGGGCTGCGCGCCGCAGCAGGTGTGATATTAATATTGTGCTTGGCCTGTAGGAGCCCCTCCGGAGTTTGAACCCCCACAGTGAGCACGGGTACCCAAATTGGATCGGGCTACACGCCGTAGCGGTCATATGCATTGCATGGCATACATACATTGGTTTACGTGTACTACATGGCATAACATTTAGCACTCATACATTACTGGCACACATGCATTAGTTGCCTTATTGACCAGATCTCCTGGTGTAAATTGTTAAGGAGTGCTGAGCCCGAGAGGCTGATTTGAGTGCTGACTTGCACTGCTTGAGATTCTCCCATGTATTGGTATGTTATAATGAAAGAAAGTAGCTAAAAATTGAGATTTCTAAATAATCTACTCACATATGCTGAAAAGGAATAAAATGATAGTGTTTTGAAGTTTTATGATAGTTCTGTATTGTGTAGCAAGAGATAGTGCCATTTACTTTTATTACCGCTGAGTTGGAAGTACTCACACCCGACTCCCTGCACCTTGTGTGCAGATCCAGGTACACTACAGCAGAGCTGATTTCCATTGCGGCTCGGGAGTGCTTTTGGACAGTCGAGGTAGCTGCCAGCGTTCGCAGGACCTGATTCTCCAGTTTGTCTATATTTTGTTCTGATCATCCCACACTTGTGCACCGTTATATTCACTATTTACACTTGTATATTCCGTAGAGGCTCATGACTCTTGACCCTTCGGTCTATGGGAGTTGGCACGTGTTGGGACTTGGTTCCCTGTTTTTAATATGTATCTATCACTGTTGAATTATTTCTGTATGCTTAAATTGGATAAAGTGAGCTTATGGCTCCGTGATTGTTGTTAATTGGTCGGTCTGGCCTAGCAGCTGGGCGCCATCACGACCGGATTTGGGGTCGTGACAAGTTGGTATCAGAGCCTAGGTTTACTAGGCCTCGTGAGTCTTGAGCCGGTTAGTAGAGTCTTGTGGATCGGTACGGGGACGCTTGTACTTATCCTCGGGAGGCTGCGAACCTTTAGGAAACACTTCACATTTCTTGGAATTCTTATCGTGCGCACTTGATTCAGCTTGAGATATAATTTTGAAATTTCTTCCGCACGGCTGTGTACGCATCGAGCGCTCAGTAATATAATTGACTTATGGCTTGCAATTCCCCGATCGAGGGGCGAGATATAATCTCCATGAGTTCATGTTGGGCCAGCCGGGAGGACTTGAGGCCAGATCCTTGTCTATGGCTTGAGCACCAAGGTACTAATTTTGCGAGTCGGTATTATGAAGTTCATACGATCGGTACTGATCCTTATTATGCAAATGGCAGTTTGATAATGGGAGAGCTGTAAGGTATTCGGTTCTTATTGTGATTTGATATGTAGCCCTAGCTATGGGCGTGAGAAATAATTATCATATCTCGTAATTGGAAGGTAAAGTGTCTTATGTGTAGTGGAACGAGTTTAAACTCATGAAGACTAAAGTGATTTTGATATGTGTTATGATTCGAGCAGGTACAGCGCAGGTTCAAGTATAAATTATGATAATATGATTCGTATAGTATTGAGATTTAATGTTGTTGAAATACATTGTGATGTCTTGTCGAGTTGTGAATGTATTGCTAGGATGGTTTTGGTGATTCTCTGGCAGGTGGATAGGCCAATTTACAAAGGGAACTCTGCCGAAATTTTTGGAAAATTTGGGGACTTAGAAAGATTTTTGTCACCTAAAGAGAGTGGGCTTATTGGTGGTGCATGTATATCTGCAAGAATTGCAGAAGAGTTAAGGTCTCTGATGATTTGATTCTCTATCAAGGCTTGTAAATGACTTGAGTTTAATCTCATATTAACATTTCGGCATCACTTGAGTAATAATGATATGAGTGGTTGAAAGTGCTTTGATGAATGGCTTCGAGCTAAGTTGGGGAGGTTGCTATTGATTAACTGATTGCACTATTGTGTGCTATGTTGATTCTGTCTCTAATAATGTTGGGAAATTCTGGTAAAGGTTATGGTGCTTCGTAGATTTGATGAAGTACTAGGGTGTTTTGAACTGCTGTTGGTAAAGAATATTCGCCGTATAGAAAAGAAAGATAACTGATTGTATCTGTAAGTAATCATGTTCTGCGATGTCAGAGTTCTAACACAACACGAGCGGTTCTACTCAATAGGACAGTTGAATTACAGCTGAATAAGGGTGAATGATGCCCGCGAATGGTTTTGCAGTGTTCAATGTCACGACCCGGATTTTCCCCCAACATCGGGATCGTGATGGCGCCTACTCGTGGTAGCTAGGCAAGCCACTGTATTCATACTATCCTGTTTTTAACACAATTTTAATTAAATAAATGCGGAATACTTTATCAAAATGGAAATAACAAAACACAAGGTGAAAATCATACTGAAATCCTCTACCCAAGACGTGGAGTCACCAACTCACAAACTACTATGGAATACTACACATAAAAGTCCGAAGGAAATATAACATAATTCTGTTTGTCTCGGAACAATGAGACTACAGCTATTAACATAAATAAAGAAAGAGACGCCGGGCCTGCGGACGTCTGCAAGCTACCTCGGTCTCAAATATGATTAGCTCCCACGCAATCTACTTACTGCTGCTGCTGCTCCTGATCGTAACCTGGACCTGTGCAAAAACGCACAGAAGTGTAGCATCAGCACAACCGACCCCATGTGCTCGTAAGTGCCTGGCCTATCCCGGCGAAAGTAGTGACAAGCCTAGGACCAGACACCCACATAAACCTGTGCAATTCAATATATATATATATATATATGTACCACAAAATAACAAGAAATAATCAAGTATTAACACCATAAGAAATATCTTAAAGAATTCAACAATTAACCACAGTTAATAATTTCACAAGGAAAAACAAAGTGTAATGTAAACACAAGTAATATCAATTCAAGAAATAGCAAACAGTTGCACGGCATCACCCTTCGTGCTTTTACTCTCGTCCTCACCAAATAAACAAAATAAAGTACACGGCATCACCCTTCGTGCTTTTACTCTCATCCTCACATCCATAGTACGGCATGATCCTTCGTACATGGTTCAATAACAGGGCACGGCATGATCCTTCGTGCATAAATAAATAAATAAACATGGCACGGCATCACCCTTCGTGCATTATCACTCTTCCTCACCCAAATAACAATCAAATAAGTTCACAAGGAAAACAAGGTATAATGAAAACACAAGTAATATCAAATCAAGAAATGACAATTAGTTACACGACATCACCCAAATAAAATATAATGAAAAAACAAGTAATATCAAGTCAAGGAATAACAAACAATTGCACGGCATCACCCTTCGTGCTTTTACTCTCATCCTCACATCCATAGTACGGCATGATCCTTCGTACATGGTTCAATAACATGGCACGGCATGATCCTTCGTGCATAATCAATAAATAAACATGGCACGGCATTAACCTTCGTGCATAAATAAGTAAAACATGGCACGACATCACCCTTCGTGCATTATCACTCTTCCTCACCCAAATAACAATCACAGTTAAGGGTAAAGAAAGAAACAGTAATTCATAATCCGTCCCATCAAGGGCAATCAATAATAATCTTCACAACAAGTCCCAACAAGGGGGAACAATAACAATTCATCTGTAATATATCTCAAAATAATTATTTTCCAACGACTCACGGTCATACTAGACGCCATTGTATGGATGCTCGTCACCACAGCCCATACACCGCACTCGATCACATAACACATAACACATAATCCTATTCCCTCAAGCTAGGATAGAACAAACACTTACCTCGAATGCTTATGAACAATCCAATCCGTGGAAATGTCTTTTCTTTCAATTTGGCTCCAATCCAACCGTATCTATACACAATTGATTTAATATCATCAATTCTACTCAACAAACTAATTCTTAATACCAAATACCACTTTTACAACATTCTGCCATGAATAGTAAATTTCAACCCCGGGCCCACGTGGTCGGAATTCGGGGTTAGGACCAAAATCCGGTTACCCATCCCCCCATGAGTTCATGTATATAATTTGTTTCAAAATCGGACCTCAATTTGAGGTCCAATTCCCCAATTTATGAAAAACCCTATTTTCTAACAAAAACAAGAATTTTACCATGAAAACATTTGATTTCTAATGAAAAACATGTTTAATGATGTTAGGAATTGAAAGAATTAAGTAAAAAGTGACTTACAATCGTTTTGATGAAGAAGAAATCCTTGAAGAATCGCAAATGGGTGTTTTGGTTTTTGTAAAATGTGAAGAAATGACTGAAATTCGTGTTTTTCAGGTCTCTGTGTTCGCATTTGCGAACATGGGTTCGCAATTGCGAACCCCGACCAATTTCTGGAGTTTGAAAAATTAAGCCAAGGGTGGGAAGTTCGCATTTGCGAACATTTGTTCGCATTTGCGAACGGTTCGCATTTGCGAACTAATGTTCGCATTTGCGAACACATGCTGTATAAGGCAGTGTTCGCATTTGCGAATAATGGTTCGCATTTGCGAACCAAGGCAGTGTTGGGGAATGTTCGCATTTGCGAACTTTTGTTCGCATTTGCGAACATAGGCTGGCACTGGGGACCTTCGCAAATGCGAACAATTGTTCGCATTTGCGAACAAGGTTGGGCCAAAGGGGGCTTCGCATTTGCGATGAATGTTCGCATTTGCGAGCCTGTCCCCCTTCGCATTTGCGAGAAAACTTCGCAATTGCGAAGCCAACAGCTGGGTGAAAAACCAGCAGTTCAAAAATTCAGAGTTTCATCCAACGGCCTATCAAATCTTTACCCGAGCCCCCCCGGCTCCAAACCAAACATGTACACAACCTCAAAAACACATTATGGACTTGTTCGTGCGATCATATCGCCAATATCACTTCGTTTTAATCAAATCGAGCCTCAAACTCATGATTTTCATACTTTTGATTTTCAAAACTTCTCAACTTGGAACTCAAGGTCCAAAACATCCCAAACGACATCCAAATGTCACCAAACTTTACAGAAATCACATATATAATATTTAAGACTTGTACCGGGCGTCGGAACCAAAATACGAGCCCGATACCAAAGTCAATTAATTTATTTTCTTTAATAATTGCATCAAAAACAATTTCACATAAAAATTCATAACTTGGGCTCTAGGCCTCAGAATTCGACTCCGGACGCATGTCCAAGTCCCATATTTTCCTACGGACCTCTCGGGACCATCAAATCTCGAGTCCGGATCCGTTTACCAAAAATGTTGACCGAAGTCAACCATATCAATATTAATATCATTTTTATCCAAATTTCTCATAGAATTCATATTTTCTATCACAAAATCTTTCCGGCTACATGCTCGGATCGTGCACGTAAATCGAGGCAACATAGAATGAGGTTTTCAAGGCCTCGGAAGCTCGAAATGATTAATTAAATAAGTGATGACCCTTTGGGTCATCACAGATATATTATGTTTTAATTTAAATGCCTTGTACGCGAGATGACGGGTGTGTACTTGCGCAAAACATGGCTATCAGCCCAATTGCACAGTTATAAACGTATTATAACTCTTCGACCTCGACTGGTCGAACTCGCCGGTCTAGAATAGCCACCGGCTCCTCCTCGTAGGATAGATCATTGTCCAATTGGACAATACTGTAGTCTAACACATGTGTGGGATCACCGTGGTATCTCCGAAGCATAGATACATGAAAAACTGGATGCACGGCTGATAAGCTAGGCGGCAAAGCTAATCTGTAAGCTAGCCCTCCCACTCTGTCTAGAATCTCAAATGGACCAATATACCTAGGGCTGAGCTTGCCCTACTTTCCGAACCTCATCACGCCCTTCATAGGTGACACCCGAAGCAATACTCGTTCACCAACCATGAAATCTACATCTCGCACCTTGCGATCCGCATAAGTCTTTTGCCTAGACTGAGCTGAACGCAATCTCTCCTGAATAGTCTTGACCTTATCTAAGGCCTCCTGAACTAAGTCTGTACCCAACAACCGAGCCTCTCCCGGTTCAAACCATCCGACCGGTGATCGACATCGCCTACCATACAATGCCTCATACGGAGCCATCTGGATGCTAGATTGGTAACTGTTATTGTAGGCGAACTCCGCTAATGGTAGAAACTGGTCCCACGAGCCTCCGAAATCAATAACACAGGCTCGAAGCATGTCCTCAAGAATCTGAATAGTCCTCTCGGACTGGCCATCCGTCCGAGGATGAAATGCTGTACTCAACTGAACCTGGGTGCCTAACTCCTGCTGGACCGCTCTCCAGAACCGCGAGGTAAACTGCGTTCCCCGATCAGAGATAATAGATACTGGCACCCCATGGAGACGAACAATCTCCCTAATGTAAACCTCCGCTAACCTCTCCGACGAGTAGGAGACAGACACTGGAATAAAGTGTGCTGATTTGGTCAGCCTATCAACAATGACCCAAATAGCATCAAATTTCCTCCGAGTCAAAGGAAGTCCAGTAACGAAGTCCATAGTGATCCGCTCCCATTTCCACTCGGGAATTTCAATCCTTTGGAATACACCACCAGGTCTCTGGTGCTCATATTTCACCTGCTCGACAATTTAGACACCGAGCGACATACGCAACGATATCTTTCTTCATTCTGCGCCACCAATAGTGCTGTCGTAAGTCCTGGTACATCTTCGCGGTGCCCGGGTGAATAGAATACCATGAACTGTGGGCCCTCGCTAAGATCAACTCTCGAATCCCTTCGACATTGGGCACACAAACTCGACCCTGCAATCTCAATACCCCATCATCATCTAGGTTTACCTGTGTGGCACCTCCCCGCTGTACCGTATCTCTCAACTCACGTAAATGAGGATCATCAAATTGCCTCTCACGGATACGCTCTAATAAGGAAGAACGAGCGACCGTGCAGGCTAACACTCTGCTAGGCTCATAAATGTCTAGTCTCACGAACCGGTTGGCTAAGGCCTGGACATCTAAAGCTAATGGTCTCTGATTGACCGGAATATATGCAAGACTACCCATGCCGGCATACTTTCTACTCAATGCATCGGCCACCACATTGGCCTTACCCGGGTGATATAATATAGTAACATCATAGTCTTTTAGCAACTCTAACCATCTCCGCTGTCGTAGATTCAACTCCTTTTGCTTGAACAAGTATCGTAGGCTTTTGTGATCGGTGTACACCTCACATGTCACACCATATAGATAATGCCTCCGCTTGATCAAACAAGAACCACTGCTGCTAACTCAAGATCATGAACCGGATAATTCTTCTCATGTATCTTTAATCGCCTCGAAGCATAAGCGATAACCTTACCATCCCGCATCAATACCGCTCCAAGCCCCGTACGAGATGCGCCACAATAAACCGTATAAGGCCCCGTACATGTAGGTAGTATCAACACCGGTGCAGTGGTCAAAGCCGTCTTGAGCTTCGAAAGCTCGCCTCACACTCCTCTCGACCACCGAAACCGGACACCCTTCCGGGTCAACTCCGGTCATCGGGCCGCAATATAAGAAAACCCCTCTACAAAACGACGGTAGTAACCCTGCTAATCCCAAGAAACTCCGTATCTCGGTCACTGAAGCTGGTCGAGGCCAATTCTGGACTGGCTCAATCTTCTTTGGGTCTACCCGAATACCTTCCACGGATACAATGTGACCCGGAAATGCTACCGAACTCAGCCCGAACTCACATTTAGAAAATTTGGCATATAGTCGATTATCTTTCAGGAGTCCGAAGAACCACTCTGAGGTGTTGCTCGTGCTCTTCCTGGCCGCGGGAGTACACTAGGATGTCATATATGAAGACTATCACGAACAGATCTAAGTAAGGCCCGAATACCCGATTCATCAACTCCATGAATGTCGCTGGGGCATTGGTCAACCCGAAGGACATGACCAAGAACTCATAATGCCCATATCTAGAGCGAAAGGTCGTCTTAGGAATGTCAGCCGCCCTGATCTTCAGCTGATGGTAGCCCGACCTCAAGTCTATCTTAGAGAATACCCTCGCTCCCTGGAGCTGGTCAAACAAATCATCAATCCTCGGCAGTGGATATTTATTTTTGATAGTCACCTTGTTTAACCGCCGGTAATCAATACACATCCGCATCGAGCCATCCTTCTTCTTTACAAATAACACAGGTGCTCCCCAGGGGGAAACACTGGGCCTGATAAAGCCCTTCTCAAGAAGATCCTGCAACTGATCTTTCAACTCTTTTAGTTCCGGCGGGGCCATACGATAGGGTGGAATAGAGATGGGCCGAGTACCCGGTGCCAGATCAATACAGAAATCAATATCCCTGTCGGGTGGCATGCCCGGCAGGTCTGAAGGAAAAACTTCCGGAAACTCCCGTGCAATAGGGACCGAATCAATGGAAGGAACTTCTGCGCTGGAATCACGAACATAAGCCAAATAAGCTAGACATCCCTTCTCGACCATACGTCGAGCCTTAACATAAGAAATAACAGTGCGAACGGAGTGGCTTGAGGTTCCCTTCCACTCTAATCGGGGTGATTCTGGAAAGGCTAAGGTGACAGTCTTAGCATGACAATCAAGAATAGCATGGTATGGGGACAACCAGTCCATCCCCAATATGACATCAAAATCTACCATATCCAAAAGCAACAGATCGACACGGGTCTCAAGACCCCCAAATATAACTACGCACGAACGGTGCACCCGATCGACTACAATGGAGTCACCCACTGGCGTAGCCACATAAACTGGAATATCCAGAGCATAGCTGGGCACAGCCAAATACGGTGCGAAGTAGGAAGACACATAGGAATACGTAGATCCAGGGTCAAATAATACTGAAGCACCTCTGCCACACACAAGAATAGTACCTGTAATCACAGCATCTGATGCCTCTGCCTCTGGCCTAGCTGGTAAAGCATAGAATCGGGGATCTGCACCTCCCCTCCGAGCTGCGTCTCTAGGACGACCATCAACTGGCTGACCTCTACCTCTCGCTGGACGGTCTCCACCTCTACGGTCTCGACCTCCACCTCTATAATCTCTACCCCCGCCTCTCGCCGGCCCGGGCGGCCGAGGGTCAGCCGGGGCCTGGAATCATGGGACGAGGACCTCGCCGCCGAGAGTTGCCCGCCGCTATAGGGCAATTCCCGATAAAATGACCCGGGTCGCCACAACCGTAGCAACTCTTGGACTGATAGGGCTGCTGGCCCCGACGACCCGAATGGCCTCCACGAACACTCCGAAGAGGCTGAGCACTAATAGGAGACTGGTCTGAATAATACCCCCGAGAACCACGATCACCCGATCCACCCCGTGAAGCCTGAAGGGCGGAATGAAAAGGCCTGGAGGACTGGCCTCTATCAAAGGATTCTCTGCTACCAGAGGAAGAAGCACCAAACCTACCCGAATGACGAGGCCTCTTATCCGAAGAATAACCGCCTCCTCTAGCGAGAGCCATCTCAACTCTGCGTGCTGCATTGGCTGCCTCCTGAAATGATATGTCACTCCCCACGCCCATAGCCATCTGGAGTCTAATCGGCTGATTAAGCCCATCTATAAATCCGCGGACCCTCTCCCGCTCCGTGGGAAGTATCACCACTGCATGACGAGCCAAGTCGATAAATCTCGTCTCATACCGTGTAACTGTCATAGTGCCCTGATGGAGGCGCTCAAACTGCCTCCGAAGTACATCCCTCTGAGTAGCAGGGAGAAAATTCTCCATAAATAGTTCCGCAAACTGGTCCCATGATAAAGCTGGGGACCCTGCTGGTCGAGTCAGCAGGCAATAATCTCTCCACCAAGTCTTGGCGGATCCTGCAAGTCTGAAGGTACAGAAGTCAACTCCGTTTGTCTCCACAATCCCCATGGTCTTGAGAATCTCATGGCAACTGAATAAAAAGTCCTGAGGATCCTCTGATGCGGCTCCACCGAATGTAGTGGTAAATAGCTTGGAGAACCGATCAAGCCTCCATAACGAATCAGAAGTCATGGCCGCTCCATCGCCGGCATGAGCTGTGGTACCTGACTGAGTGGCCACAGCTGGCTGAATTACTGGTGCCTGAGGCTGAGGAGCTACTGGCTCCGGAGTATGAGCAATAGGAGTCTGGGCCCCTCCTCCAGCCTGAGAAGTGGCTGGGGCAACTGATAATAAACCCGCTCTAGCAATGCTATCCATAAATCCCGCTATTCTGACCAAAGCATCCCGGAGATCCGGGGTAATCAAAGCCTCTCCCGGGACCTGAGCTGGGCCCACTGGAGCTGCTGGAACCGGAACCTCCTCGTCAATCTCAATATGAGGCTCCACCTCCGGAGTAGCTGCCTGGGGCTGAGCTCTACCCCTACCACGGCCTCTGATACGGCCTTGGCCCCTGCCCCTCACGGGAGCTGCCTGGGGCTCGGGCTGCTGGTCAGCGGACGAAGAAGCGCGTGTCCTTACCATCTGCGAAAGGACAGGATAGAAATTCAATCAGCATTTGAGGAACAAGTCGCACGACAAGAAAGAACAAATGAGAGACTCTTTCCTAACTCAATAGACTCTGGAGGACAAGTACAGACGTCTCCGTACCTACCTCTCAAACTCTACTAAGCTTGTTCGTGAGTGGTGAGACCTATGTAACCTAGAGCTCTGATACCAACTTGTCACGACCCGGATTTTCCCCCAACATCGGGATCGTGATGGCGCCTACTCGTGGTAGCTAGGCAAGCCACCGTATTCATACTATCCTGCTTTTAACACAATTTTACTTAAATAAATGCGGAATGCTTTATCGAAATAGAAATAACAAATCACAAGGTGAAAATCATACTGAAATCCTCTACCCAAGACGTGGAGTCACCAACTCACAAACTACTATGGAATACTACACATAAAAGTCCGAAGGAAATATAACATAATTCTGTTTGTCTCGGAACAATGAGACTACAGCTATTAACATAAATAAAGAAAGAGACGCCGGGCCTGCGGACGTCTGCAAGCTACCTCGGTCTCAAATGTGATCAACTCCCACGCAATCTATTTACTGCTGCTGCTGCTCCTGATCGTAACCTGGACCTGTGCAAAAACGCACATAAGTGTAGCATCAGCACAACCGACCCCATGTGCTGGTAAGTGCCTGGCCTATCCCGGCGAAGTAGTGACAAGCCTAGGACCAGACACCCACATAAACCTGTGCAATTCAATATATATATATATATGTACCACAAAATAACAAGAAATAATCAAGTATTAACACCATAAGAAATATCTTAAAGAATTCAACAATTAACCATAGTTAATAATTTCACAAGGAAAAACAAAGTGTAATGTAAACACAAGTAATATCAATTCAAGAAATAGCAAACAGTTGCACGGCATCACCCTTCGTGCTTTTACTCTCATCCTCACCAAATAAACAAAATAAAGTACACGGCATCACCCTTCGTGCTTTTACTCTCATCCTCACATCCATAGTACGGCATGATCCTTCGTACATGGTTCAATAACAGGGCACGGCATGATCCTTCGTGCATAAATAAATAAATAAACATGGCACGGCATCACCCTTCGTGCATTATCACTCTTCCTCACCCAAATAACAATCAAATAAGTTCACAAGGAAAACAAGGTATAATGAAAACACAAGTAATATCAAATCAAGAAATGACAATTAGTTACACGGCATCACCCAAATAAAATATAATGGAAAAACAAGTAATATCAAGTCAAGGAATTGCAAACAATTGCACGGCATCACCCTTCGTGCTTTTACTCTCATCCTCACATCCATAGTACGGCATGATCCTTCGTACATGGTTCAATAACAGGGCACGGCATGATCCTTCGTGCATAATCAATAAATAAACATGGCACGGCATTAACCTTCGTGCATAAATAAGTAAAACATGGCACGGCATCACCCTTCGTGCATTATCACTCTTCCTCACCCAAATAACAATCACAGCTAAGGGTAAAGAAAGAAACAGTAATTCATAATCCGTCCCATCAAGGGCAATCAATAATAATCTTCACAACAAGTCCCAAAAAGGGAGAACAATAACAATTCATCCGTAATATATCTCAAAATAATCATTTTCCAACGACTCACGGTCATACTAGACGCCACTGTATGGATGCTCGTCACCACAGCCCATACACCGCACTCGATCACATAACACATAACACATAATCCTATTCCCTCAAGCTAGGATAGAACAAACACTTACCTCGAATGCTTATGAAATATCCAATCCGTGGAAATGTCTTTTCTTTCAATTTGGCTCCAATCCAACCGTATCTATACACAATTGATTTAATATCATCAATTCTACTCAACAAACTAATTCTTAATACCAAATACCACTTTTACAACATTCTGCCATGAATAGTAAATTTCAACCCCGGGCCCACATGGTCGGAATTCGGGGTTAGGACCAAAATCCGGTTACCCATCCCCCCACGAGTTCATGTATATAATTTGTTTCAAAATCGGACCTTAATTCGAGGTCCAATTCCCCAATTTATGAAAAACCCTATTTTCAAACAAAAACAAGAATTTTACCATGAAAACATTTGATTTCTAATGAAAAACATGTTTAATGATGTTAGGAATTGAAAGAATTAAGTAAAAAGTGACTTACAATCGTTTTGGTGAAGAAGAAATCCTTGAAGAATCGCAAATGGGTGTTTTGGTTTTTGTAAAATGTGAAGAAATGACTGAAATTTGTGTTTTTCAGGTCTATGTGTTCGCATTTGCGAACATGGGTTCGCAATTGCGAACATGGGTTCGCAATTGCGAACCCCGACCAATTTCTGGAGTTTGAAAAATAAGCTAAGGGTGGGAAGTTCGCATTTGCGAACATTTGTTCGCATTTGCGAACAGTTCGCATTTGAGAACTAATGTTCGCATTTGCGAACACATGCTGTATAGGCAGTGTTCGCATTTGCGAACAATGGTTCGCATTTGCGAACCAAGGCAGTGTTGGGGAATGTTCGCATTTGCGAACAATGTTCGCATTTGCGAACATAGGCTGGCACTGGGGACCTTCGCAAATGCGAACAATTGTTCGCATTTGCGAACAAGGCTGGGCCAAAGGGGGCTTCGCATTTGCGATGAATGTTCGCATTTGCGAGCTTGTCCCCCTTCGCAATTGCGAGAAAACCTTCGCAATTGCGAAGCCAACAGCTGGGTGAAAAACCAGCAGTTCAAAAATTCAGAGTTTCATCCAACGGCCTATCAAATCTTTACCCGAGCCCCCGGGCTCCAAACCAAACATGTACACAACCTCAAAAACACATTATGGACTTGTTCGTGCGATCATATCGCCAATATCACTTCGTTTTAATCAAATCGAGCCTCAAACTCATGATTTTCATACTTTTGATTTTCAAAACTTCTCAACTTGGAACTCAAGGTCCAAAACATCCCAAACGACATCCAAATGTCACCAAACTTTACAGAAATCACATATATAATATTTAAGACTTGTACCGGGCGTCGGAACCAAAATACGAGCCCGATACCAAAGTCAATTAATTTATTTTCTTTAATAATTGCATCAAAAATAATTTCACATAAAAATTCATAACTTGGGCTCTAGGCCTCAGAATTCGACTCCGGACGCATGTCCAAGTCCCATATTTTCCTACGGACCTCTCGGGACCATCAAATCTCGGGTCCGGATCCGTTTACCAAAAATGTTGACCGAAGTCAACCATATCAATATTAATATCATTTTTATCCAAATTTCTCATAGAATTCATATTTTCTATCACAAAATCTTTCCGCTACATGCTCGGATCGTGCACGCAAATCGAGGCAACATAGAATGAGGTTTTCAAGGCCTCAGAAGCTCAAAATTATTAATAAAATAAGTGATGACCCTTTGGGTCGTCACATTCAAGATTTTGCTTGTAACAGTCAGGTGCCTTAAAGTTTGTGTATGTGGCTAAAGATGGCGGTTTCGTTAGAGAAGATCAAGGCTTGTGTTATATCATGTGAATGATGGGATTCTAGGTATCCGTATTGGGAAGTAATGATAACAATTTTAAAAAAAATCGCGGGAAGTTCATCAAAATAAAGTATGGTAGAATGTGGTACTTTTGGGAAACATTGAGAGAGTATTCAGTGGCCTATGGGTCTTAGACCGTGTGGTCTTGTGTACGAGTCTCGTGTGGTAACGTGAGTTGATGTATTATGGTACTATAGTAAAGACTGATATGAAATTAGAGATGAATCAGAAAGGAAACTGGGTAAATGGAACGACTTGTTAATAAACCAGAATGGTATAAAAAGGAATACGATTGATTCCTGGTATGTGGTTGAAGTAATGAGTCTTGCAGATATTGTGCAATAAAGCTTTTGAGTGCTGGCAATCGTGTAACCCGATATGGGTATAATATGGGTATAAGGACTCAGTCCTGGCAGTTAAACTTATGCAACGAATGGGAAGAAATAGTTTGTGATGTGTTTTATCATGGTTTGAAAATGAGTATACTCCTGTCGGTATGCGAAGCGTGGAATGTGTAATGAGTTTTCTTCTATAAGGGATCACGAAAGTCCTTGACTAGTGGAGTGCGCCGATGTTGAGGCGGAGGAAAGGGATATGAATTTCCATGTTGTCTTAGTGTAATATGGTATACACGATGTGTTATGGAAAGTTGATAATGGTATATTGTAGGTTTTGAGATCAGTTCATAATATATGGGAAGTCAATAAAATTATTGAGCAGCGCGGACAGCTGTAGGTGAATTAAGAATCGATCTTTCTGATGATTTAAGAAAATGGTACTGCTATTCTATTAACTTGGCAGGGAATATGATCCATAAAGGACAAGGTAATGTAAACTGATAATACCTAATGGCATGGTGGTATTCTCTTGTTGGATCGACTGTAATAATTGAGTCGTTGATGGTATAGTGAAATTCTTGGATGGCTTTCGTGGAACGAATGGGCGCTTGATGTGCGTTATGTATTCGTACGGTGGAGTGTGGAACCAGGTATAGCGATTCATGTGTTATATATGTGTTAGAGACTAGAAGTTCTCGTAATCCGCCTATGCAGTGGTTGTATATCGCGTGTATCGGCACCGTTTTGTGATTATTGGAAATCGGAAGCCCTAGTGGCTCTCTCTTAGCTTGATATGATGAATTGGGGTTATGATACCTTATTTTAGACTAGTTGACATAAGTCAGGTCGTCTTGACAAATGTGATATGGACTATGTCGGAAAATAGCACAAATTGCGTAGCAGAGAGCACCAAAGTATGCTCCAACAGAGCAGTTGTACCCAGGACCAGCGAACGGCTGGTAGGCATTGCTTTGTCAGTTGGACCTTAGCGGCGGATGTCAGTGTAGAGGTATCTACCATTGGTTCAGTTCCATTATTGAGAAACGTTGTCAGATGCGTTTCATGAGGCCGAGCTTGAGGCTATATATATATATATGCTTGCTATAATGAGAAAATTCAACTCGATAGGCATTTTCTTTTGCGAGATTTATGCGTGGATCGGGTGGCACGCCGCCACGGGTTATTTGGATCGGGTGGCACGCCGCCACAGGTATGGTATCTAGATCGGGTGGCACGCCGCCACGGGTATGTCATTGGAGCGGGTTGCACGCCGCAACAGTATATTGTGAAAATATAGTTAGTTATAAGCTACATGGTATACAATACTTCCTCGCTTCTGAGGAAAAGACCGTTTTGAGTATCGCTTGGCGAGTGGCACATCGGTTGTGTCCTTTTAGGATTTAATAGCATACGTTAATTGTTTCACCGTGGGCGAGGTTGATTGCTTGGGTTCAAGACCTAGATCTGTGTGTGGTTAACCGTTTTAAGCTTAGTGGCTTGAGGTGCTTCATGAGTAATAACGTTGGGATAGAATCACGAATCGTGGCAAGGCCACGTTATGTTATGACCTTTCGAGAAGGAGTCATGTACTCTATTTCTATAATGCGAGACGCGATCTCAGTTCTATGTTATGATGGTACAGTGGAAATGAATTACAGCTCTTTTACTGGAGACAGTTGTCATGATTTGAGCTGTCATGATTCGAGTGTGTTCAGACAATTCTATTGGAGACTATGTTGTGCTCGTCGTGGCTTAGGCCGGTGTTGAGGTGTCTTATCACCAGTGCGGTGTGTTATAATCGAAATGACCGTTGGAGTCATTAATGAATACGAGCATATTGGATCTTAGCTTGTTAGAAAGGTAAACATCGAGGTTTGGCTCCGAAACCTATCGTGGTATGAGTTTTAAAAAGGGAAATAGATTCATGAATGGTTGACCTGAGAGATGGGTTCGATATATCGCGTGTTCGGTTGCCGTGGGCATGATATGAAGGTGTTGGAACAAGACTCTATCTAATGAAGAGGGTTTTTCTGTTGGTATTTGGTTATCATGGGAAATTGTGTGATTAGAGACTATTGTCTCGAGTGATTGGGTTGTTTGATACATCATATGATCTCACCCGGAGTGGTGAGTATGGGTTATTGCAGTGGATTCTAGTGTATCATGAGTATAGGCATGGGATTAACAATTGGTATATGATTTCGAAAAGTGCAATGTGGTTTATGGTTTAGATGGTTTGTGAGATTTCAGCTATATGGTATTTTCGGACTTATGAGAGATAGGGTGACATGTGATCGCCCGAATATATGCTTGGTAAGGTCATTCAGCTATTGGGTTGCTTCTAGTACAACTCTGAGTCCGCTCGAGGACGAGCGATTGTTTAAGTTGGGGAGAATGTAACGACCCGGCCAGTCGTTACGGGAATTTACCACCCCGTCATGTTGCAATTACATATTTTATGCTTTTATATCAATGTTAGAACCTATCGGGTGAGTTAAGAGTGAATTGGATTGAAAATGAGGCACATAGCCTTTTTGAAGGAAACTTGAATAAGGAAAGTCAACCCGGAGTTGACTATTTGTCTAGAGGGCTCGGAATTGAATTCTGATGATTCGGTTAGTTCCGGGAGGTCATTTATGACTTAGGAGAGCAATTGGAATTGAATTTGGAGGTCCGGTGTAGTTTTAGGCTTGAATTGGCAAAGGTTGAATTTTGGCGAAATCCGAACGGTAGGTGAGATTTTGATACGGGAGTCGGAATGGAATTCCAACAGTTGCAGTAGCTCCGTTAGGTAATTTTGGATGTGCCTGCAAAATTTCAGGTCGTTCGGACGTCGTTTGATCGGGTTTTGGATTGAATGTTAGTTTTGAAAGTTTTGAAGAAACTTAGGCTTGAATCCGTGCGTAATTGGTGATTTGGATGTTTAGGATGGTGTTTTTATGATTGGAACGAGTTTGAATCGTGTTATGGAGTATGTTGGTAGTTTTCGTTGGGGTCCCGGGGTGCCTCGGGATGAATTCGGGGGTCCAAACGGACCATTTTTGGCCTTAGACAGCAGCTAAATTGATGCTGTATCTGCAGGAGGAAATCCTTCATCGCGTTCGCAATGAAGGGGCACGCGTCCGCGAAGGTCAGCAAGGGTATGCATCGCGTCCGCGATGGTCTGGACGCGAACGCGTAGGGTCAGGATCGGAGGCTTCGCGTTCGCGTGGAGTTGGAACGCGTTCGCGTAGGTGAGGAATGGTTGGTCATCGCGTTCGCGTGAGTGGAGACGCGAACGCGTTGAAGAAATATCCGGCGGTTGGAAATCTGTGCTTCGCGAACGCGTGACTGGGTGTCGCGTTCGCGATGGAGGACGGAGCAGAGCATCGCGTTCGCGTGAGTCCTGTCGCGAACGCGTAGAAGGAAAAAATAGGCGGCTGGGAGCTAGTGCATCGCGAACGCGTTGGGGAAGGTCGCGTTCGCGAAGGTCAATCCGGAGCTGGGCATCGCGAACGCGTGGCAAGGAACGCGAACGCGTAGAGTTAAAGTCCCAGGCAGTGAGTTTAATTGCAGAACAGAGGGCTCGCGGGTTTCACACCCAAAACACCATTTTTGAGCCCTAGAGAGAAGAAATCACGGGAAAATGCTGGGAAATCATCGGGTATTCATCGGAGGAAGTTTCTTGACTCAAAAACATCACTTTATGGTAGAATTAACATCAATCTTCATGAATTTGGGTAGAAATTGTGAAGAATTGTGGCCTAGATATAGAAAACGAAAATTTGGATTTTGAAAGGCCAATCGAATTCCGATTTTGGTAAATTTTATATGTATGGACTCGTGGCGAGACGAGGGTTCTGGAAATATGAGTCTCGAAATTTTTCGAGATGTGGGCCCGGGGCTCGGGTTTTGCAAATTTCGTGAGTTTTGTTATTTTTCGAGTTCTTTCGATTGGGTTATGTTCCCTTAGCCTATTTTGATATATTTGTACTGATTTTGGCTAGTTTGGACGTGCGTGGATTCCGTTTCGAGGAGCTAAGGCGTCGCGGGCATGAGCTTTCGTCGGTTCGAGGTGGGTAATACTTGTAAATGATGTCATGAGGGTTAGTAAACCCCAGACTTGCACATCATAGTGCTGTGTTGAGGTGACTTGCACGCCGGATAACGGGCGTGGGGTAGATCACCATTGGGGATTGTGACTTGGTCCGTCCCGCGTAATAAATAATAACACCTAATTGTTGAAGTGAATAGGACTAATTATCATGTTTGGGCTTCGTGCCGATTATTTGAATTTTTCAGGGATTAGTATCATTGTTTTGATAACACTGTGCATATTTTATTCTAATTTAAGGTTTAAAATGGGATTTTTGCTATTCAGCATTCTTATAAGGTTATGAAAAACTTGAACAAGGTCTTAATAATATTTTAGCTGTGAGGAAATGTGATATTGTTGCCCGTAGGGCTTTCTTGATTATTTGTTAGACTGATTGGGGCCGAGGGTCATATGTTAGGGCATGACATTCATGTGAGCATATGCATACACATGCATGGATCGGACTGCACGCCGCAGTGGTATATGGATCGGGTTGCGCGCCGCAGCAGGTGTGATATTAATATTGTGCTTGGGCTGTAGGAGCCCCTCCGGAGTCTGAACCCCCACAGTGAGCACGGGTACCCAAATTGGATCGGGCTACACGCCGTAGCGGTCATATGCATTGCATGGCATACATACATTGGTTTACGTGTATTGCATGGCATAACATATTAGCACTCATACTTTACTGGCACATGTGCATTTATTGCTTTATTGACCAGATCTCCTGGTATAAATTGTTAAGGAGTGCTGAGCCCGAGAGGCTGATTTGAGTGCTGACTTGCACTGCTTGAGATTCTCCCCGGTATTGGTATGTTATAATGAAAGAAAGTAGCTAAAAATTGAGATTTCTAAATAATCTACTCACATATGCTGAAAAGGAATAAAATGATAGTGTTTTGAAGTTTTATGATAGTTCTGTATTGTGTAGCAAGAGATAGTGCCTTGCGTGGTTTTCTTCCCTTCAGCATTATTTACTTTTATTACCGCCGAGTTGGAAGTACTCACACCCGACTCCCTGCACCTTGTGTGCAGATCCAGGTACACTACAGCAGAGCTGATTTCCATTGCGGCTCGGGAGTGCTTTTGGACAGTCGAGGTAGCTGCCAGCGTTCGCAGGACCTGATTCTCCAGTTTGTCTATATTTTGTTCCGATCATCCCACACTTGTGCACAGTTATATTCACTATTTACACTTGTATATTCCGTAGAGGCTCATGACTCTTGACCCTTCGGTCTATGGGAGTTGGCACGTGTTGGGACTTGGTTCCCTGTTTTTAATATGTATCTATCACTGTTGAATTATTTCCATATGCTTAAATTGGATAAAGTGAGCTTATGGCTCCGTGATTGTTGTTAATTGGTCAGGCTGGCCTAGCAGCGTGCTGGGCGCCATCACGACCGGATTTGGGGTCGTGACACAAGCACAGCTAGCACCTTTTGATTTCGAAATTCTTTATAAAAAGGGAATTGATAATTCTCTACCGGATTTCTTATCAAGAGAATTTCTAAGTTAAAATATTAATCTTAGTGCATATTTTTGTGATGACAAAATAATTGCTATTCTTCTAGCCGTTCCTCTTGGACAAGATATCCAAGAAATAATTTTGAAAAGACTTATTGGTGAAATTCTAGAACAAGATCTAGAAGATGACTTCTCATTTTCAATATTCGACTATGAAGATGAACATATTCCATGGTACGACATACATAATTATTATTTTGAATATTACTAATCCTCTTTTTATCTTATTCAAGGATGAGTGAAAACGGAGAACCACTATGGTCTCCGCCAGTTCGCGGCAAAGGTGGAGGACAGAATAATTGGGGAAAGGGAAGATATGTCCCTCCAACTTCCCCTAATTCATCTTATTTATCATCCAGAGATTTTCCAGCATTGAGAAAAATAGCGGGAAACACTTTGGTCAATTCAAAGGTTGGTGAATCTTCTTCAACTCCAGCAATTTGACTGGACAATATTTCGGAAAGCCATCCATTATATGGACAACTAAAAGCTTTCCTTGATTCTCAGAAGCAAAATACATTTGCTTCAACGATAAAAGAGGGAGATATGCCCTCAAAGGAATTCAATAAAGGATCAAAAGAAATGATATTTCTTATTGAGACTTCTGATATGAAAAGGGATCCGTGGGAGATATGCCAACGGTACCTTACATCGGGATTGTATTTTCCAGGTGAATCATACAAACAACGTAGTTACTCCGAGAGCCTGTTAATCTCTACGGGCACTGTTGATATTCAACACTTCACTGGTAACGATAACAAGACTTACTAGTACTCTAAATTGATTGTTAAAAGAATTTTAACAATTGAAGCTTGGGGAATTTCTACAATTTCTGAGAAGAAAGTTTTAATAAATAAAACTCCCACAAGCTTTACTTACTGGGATTATATCGAGGCTTTTTCAAAAGTATTCTTTTACAATAATGAAAAACATAAGCATTCTTGGTGGATTAAAATCTGCTCAAATGTTTTTAATGAGCCCATCCCTACTTGGTTTATTAATTGGTGGACTTATCATGGCCCTTTGGTAAAAATTTTACCAGACTTATTTTTAAATCTTTATAAGGAATGGACAGCAGTGTCACCATTTCTAACGGATTTATATTTATCCGACCACATCTGCAAAGTATATACTATTGATCAGATGTATTTCTTCATCAAATTCTCAATCCCCTGGATCTTCAAATGGACACCGGAAGTAGGATTTACTTCCCTTGAGGAACAAATTCCCTGCCTTTACAGAGGATACTATACCAATTTTTGGGATAAATTAATGAAGACAGATCCTCAAACAAAGGACATTTATGGCGCTGAATTAATCAATCAAATTCAAGAAGCAATTGCCAGTTATAAAATTAAACCGAAAAAACTGGTAGCAGACAATTCAGTAACCCATATTGCAAGGAGAATCTCCGCTCAAGATGGTAATAGAAGAATTAATAAAGAATTATTTAAATGAGGTAGACCAAAGCTTGTTGCAGAATCTATCTCAAATCGATAAGTCAGATACATCAATGAGGAGCAATTCCAGTGCTGAAAATATGTCAGCAACAGAGTTTGATGAATCTCAACGGCCAGAAACACCTTCTTCAATAACAGAAGAAAAACTACTACGAGTAGAAAAATCCTGCAGGCACAGGAAGATTCACTCCAAAATTCCAAAGGCAAAGACAAATTGTAATACAATTTTGTAATAGATAGACAACAAGAAATAATACCTGTCTCTATCTACTTTATTAATTTTAAGCAGACAAAAAACAAAACTGCTTTTTGTAAGGGCCCGAATGTGGGACCCATAAAAATTCCTTTTGTTTCCTTGGTCCGTCTATATAAGGACCATTCCCTTCTTCATTTAGAAGCAAGCCAAGTTTTAGCAAAACTCTCTCTTCTCTCTCTTCTCTACTTGTAAAATATTTTCAATAAATAAAGCTTGTGTTTATATTATCCGGCGTCTTCTGGTGACACCTTCGGCCTTTCCGATCAGGTACTATTTTAATCTCTCTTCTTCTATTCTTCAGATGATAGTCGAAACTATTTCCGGCTAAGTTTATTCATATCTATGTTGAAACTCCGGTAACTACAGTAAGTATGTCATGATTTTATCTAGACTCAATCATAATATTATGAGTAGGTTATCATAAATCTCAGCCTTATATCCTTAAATTTAAGAGTTGACTTGGTTCAAAGGTAGTGGAACAGTCGATTCCGGCACCGTCTACAGTATAACGAGCAGTGGTGTCTTGTAAGTCTCCGCTTAGCTGTGTTGCGTATAGGGGCAATAATTGATACTACAGTTAGAGCAGTTATTACTGTAGACGATATCGGAAAAAGGACAGGCACCATACTTTGGTATTAATTAATTATTTCCATTATATTACTTAGTAAAGTTCAATAATTATGTACTCTAGCTATGAACTATTTCATCTTTTGTTTCAAACATTAGAGTATCAGAAAAGTTAAAGGTATAATATCTTGTCCGGATATATTTCTCTTTTTTGTTAAAGGTATGTCATATTCCTAGTACGAAAAGTTCCTGATGCAACATTAGATACCATTATACCGAAACACAAAAATTACGACGTGGCTTGATGAAAACATGGATCTAATTAGTGAACAACAATCATAGTTTTGTATAAGGGCCTTTTTGTGCATTAAATATTATTGATAATGCAAAAATGTTTTATTTGTATAACATTAGTCACCAGCAGAGACAAGAGATGCAACCAGGTTCATCCGAATTATATATGTTTTTTGTCTGATTGTTATACTGTATATACGAAATTAATAACGAAAATTCTATTACCGATAGTGACTTAAATCCCTTGAACAAGAACATGGAATAAGCTATGCTACCATTTATGATAGGAGGAACGGAAGTAGTGGCGGAGCCAGTATTTTTATTAAGAAGAGTTAATATATAAAGAAACAAACTCACTAAGAAGTGAAGACATGTCATTATATATATATATATATATATATATATATATATAAGAATATTACTGAACTAAACAGTATAATTATTCGACGAAATATCAGCAACACCCCTAGGATGCACGTGGCTCTAGCAATGCTGGGGAACATATTTCAATTCCAGAATATAATAGAGATAAAAGGAAGCACCTTTTGATTTACATGTTTCGACGTAAGAGTGGGTTGTTGCATCCAAATTCACATGTTCAGTGATGTTCTTTTCAAATATTCCATTGCCAGTGACGACAAACATTCAACACGACAAGACTTAAAAAAAATACTTCGTGTCTTACCATTGGGTTAGCATTAGAATTAGAATTCTTTTATATATATATATATATATATATATAAAATATATATATATCTGAACCTGTATTGTACGTTTATCTTACTTTATTATTATAAAATTTATATTTTAATATGTTGAATTTTATTTATATAAATATTTTAAGAATTCTTGTTTTAGTTATAAGAACATATAGATATATTTATTTGCAAACCGATCGATGTTTGTTTAACAAACCTCTTCATTATTCAACATAAGAAGTTAAGTTCTGCTTGAATTCTTTTTATTGATTACATAAAATGGTTTAGTTTGAGATAAAAAAGTATAAAGCATCTCTGAAAGACGACATCATACTGAAATTAATACCATCTACCTTAATCTAGTTGTAGGACATAAAGAGTAAATTATCTCATGGTTCGATATATTACTATCACAAGTGGCACAATATTCAAAATACTAATAACAAGAAGAGTAAAAATAAGGATAAACCATTTTTAACAGATAGCATGTCTGGAAAAGACGGTAATTAACATAAATATTTCTCGACAAAAAATAAGAAATAAAGGTTAAAACACATCAAGTAACAAAATTAAGGCTACCAAAACAACCCAAAAAAAATATATTTACTGATCAACAAAATCTATGTAATAATTAATGAGAAATCGTCCAATATATTCCTTTTTACCTACTAAATTACATGTATTTAGTCATCTTAATTTGATAAACATTAATTAAACAATTGCCAATAACTGCAAAAGAGAGAGAAAATTTCTATCAACTGTAAAAGGCATGAAACATCATGCAAAAAGAAAAATAAGGCTACAACAAAGACAAGATTTATTAAGTTATAAAAATTAAATTATTGGGCAAGTTCCCAACAAGAGAACTGTTGTTAAAAGAAATCTAATATTTCAGGGATTCACGACAGAAAAATAATAAAAAATTATTTTTTTGTTCGAATTTATGCGATACTCTTTTTTAACCAGTCTCAAAGAAATGAATCTTTTTATTTAATAATGATTTAACTTTAAACATTCTACTACCCTTAGTGAGATGATTAATTACAAGCCACAAAAATTCCTATAGCTTTAAACACCTTCACATAAATTAAAATGTAGAAAATATTAATATAATTAAAATAGTGCGAACAAATAAAACTCCTTGAACAAAAAAATTGCTATGAAGTAAAAGTCTACTACTATTCTATAAATGGGGATAACCAGGCAGCTCATGGTCAACATGTCTGCCTGGCCCAAGGATAAAAATGTAATTTCAACTACAACCTAAGACGTGGACCACAGTTTGACAAATTTAAATTAGCTGCATCCGGTTGTAAAATGGATCAGGAGGTTGTTTCATAATTGCATACATTAGCCCTTATAGACACGTATTACCACTTTCTTCTATGTTTGACACGTGGTTACTAGAACATAAAATTTGTCACTGTACTGCTCTCTGCTTACTGATTACTCTCATCGTTACCTCTAATGTTCCGTTGGGAAATTCTGACATCTCCGAGATCAGTTTACGCGCATATACAATAAAGGTCTGACTATCAACGCTATTTAGATTTAAGATTCAGTTTGTTTTCAGTCTTAACAATGTTTCCTTCTCATATTTTGAACTTGGATAGAAGATTTTGAGTGCTTTGTCTGAAATTTTAAGCTAATTGTTGATATGTTGTTGTGCTCGCTTTTGTGTGTCTTCACTTGCTCTTTTTCGGGCTTAGTCTTAGTTTTTATCTATTTGACCTTTATCAAAGTGCAGTAAGAATGGATTTGAGTATGTTATTATACAAACTGGATTTGGGTTTGCATTAGAAGTGTTTGAGAAATTGCTTGAAAGAAACTACCCAATTTTTCTTATTATAAATGTTAGCTCACAACTTTAACTGATTTAAATATGTCGTGTAAATTTACCAAAACAGTTTTTGCTGTCATTTCTTCTGATCAATTATATATGAATAAGAATATCTGAACTTCATAACGACATAAAAGTTGCATGCTGTAAGTTCTTTTCAATCCTTATCGCCTCACTTTATTGGTCAGGTACTTTTGAAGCTTGACACAGGGCTATCAACTAAATGAACTCTTATCCATCCTCAGTAGACGTTAGAATTATCTTCCTCGAAGTTTGATGAATTTGGCTGTAATAAAAAAATGTTTAAATTTAAATAGTATAATATCGTTATCTCTCCAATTTATTACTAACTTTTAAAGAATTATTAAATTCACCACAAACAAACAGTGGATTTCGCTTCAATTTGCATATGGGAAAATCTTCACACGTCAACTGATACCTGTGCTAAAAAATTGATTTGTCTTTTTTAAACACCTCCATAGTTAGTGAAATTGTACAAAAATGGAAGGGGACGGCTATGTTCTGATCAACATTTGAAAGGTAATATAGTCCCTTGTCTGTTTCCTCTGCTGGAGAAACCAAAGTTGGTTCTCTTTGCTTCACAATGAGCTCAACAGCAACATGGTTTTTACTATTCTCCATTTTGCAAGTTCAAAAATCCTGTATAAAATAAAAAGAAAAAAATGTTAAAAGGTATTTAAGTGGCATGGCATAAAACCATCAGTAGAAAATAAGTGTACCTAAAAATAAAAAGTACCTAGGAGACAGAAATTTGTAATTAATGTTCTGATTTTGAGACTTAGAATGGTGTACTTGTTGGTGTGGAGATAAATGAATATTGGAAATATTTATATAGCAAATGCATGAGTAGAATAATTGGCTATTTGTTGACTATTGGTTAACAAAGATGTACTACTGAAAAGGACTGTAGGAGCTGTTTTTATATTTAAAGCTATTCATAAGCTGTCTTAATGGTGGAGGAGAAGACTAACCCCAAAAAAATGAAGTTCTAATTTTATTTTTATTTTATTTTTGAAGTGTTTGCTTTGAAAAATGAGTTCTAAGAAAGAATTTGCTATTGTCATGTGGGTGTGGTAGGCTACTGGCCCCAAAACCAAAAAACTTCCATTGCTAAATTATTTTCATTTATGAGAATTTTTTATTTGTTATGGTTACTACTCTTTGTTAGAGTGGACTTTCACTGAATAACAATAAGGTTATGTTTTTCATTGCTGGAGTAGTAGACTTGCTCAATAGCTGTCTTTACCATTCTTATATGAGGACAATAGACACACACAAGTTAATAAATGATTAATACTGGAAGATAAACTTAGACGTCACTCGAAATAGTTGGCATGTCTTCTATGAACCTCCAGATTGTATTGCTGAATTTCTCAACTTTCTTATTTTCCTACTTTTTCAAATAGCTACTGCGTAAAAATTGTTTGAATTGGGTTGCTGCCATTTTATTAGAGCTTAAAATTTTTACTTTCTACCAGAAATAACCTCTGGAAAAAAATTTGGTATTCGAATGTTCTGTTTACTGGCCATAGTTCAGTTAATAATCTTCTTTATTATTGCTAATGATTCAATAGCAATTTCTGCAACGCAGAGGATTGCATGGTGTTTAAATATTTTTGTTTTTAAATTTCTTAGTTTATTCAAAAGTTTTTAAGTTCTTACAATATTGAAATAAGATGCCATTTACCTCTCCCAACTCAAAAGACTATTTTTTTGAATTCCTTTTCAAATTAGTTGAAAGTTTTTTTCCCTTGACAAAGGTTTAGAAGAAATACGGTGTTAGATAGTACAGTGAAAAACAGGTTATAACTTATTAGGTTAAACTTACAGCAGTTAATTTTCTTGACCAAAAACTTCTTCAATTAAATGTTTTTGCTCTTTATGCTTCGCTTATAGTTATAAGATACGGTTCAGTGTAATTTCTTGATAAATTTTTTATTCTATTAAATAATTTGTCGCTTGAATGAAACTTTAGCTCATACAGTAGGTATCCTAGCGAAGCGTACCAAAAATCCTAAAGAAATTTCAGAGAGATTTGAGAGAGATTTAACTACATAATGGGTTAAGACGGAAAAAAACCTAAACTAATAGAAAAAATAGAGGAATTGTTCTATTTTCAAGCTGCTAATCCCATTTTTGTTTTCCTTTTCTTGGTAATTTCTTACTCCCCAAAATATGAATTTATTTCATGACCATGTTAGTTTTTTCTATTCAGTTCGAGTTTTTGGTGACTTTCAGTGAACCCCTTTATGGCTTTCTAATGTTTTATAGATAAATAGATTCACGTGGCTTTAATATATATTTTTCCAAGATATATATATATGAATTAAGAGATTCATTAGATATCTATACATATTTGATAACGAATTTAACTTTTGTTCTATATTAATTTGATATAGTTGTAGAAACCTATAAATCTTAAATGTTGGATTCGCACATGCGTACTTCCCACAGAGGTACATTTGAATGATTTTAAGATTACTCTCAGAGACATAACATGTTAATGGACATAAGAATACATACCTAATGTTGAAATTTGCCATTGCACCTTCTACCAAGGATTTGTTCATTAACAAGTTATTAATGTTGTTTCTATTTGCTTCTGTTGGTACCTCTGCAGCAAGCTATTTCCAGTTATTTCTTATGTTTTAATTCTTATAATTGTGCTTTTGTAGGACTAATGACTTCTGACCAAAAGAACAAACATGTCTGCTCAGCAAAGTCAGAAGCTGAAATGAAGCTTAGGCGACATGAAACGTATAGACTAATATCTGCCGAAAAAAAAGAAGCACTATTACTACAACGACGAACAAAAAGACAAGAGTCAAAAAAAGATAATTTGTCCGACAATGATGATTTCCATAGCACTACTGAAGCTGCATTTGACTTTCAGCAACAAATTGTTCCTTTGGTGGGCTCTTTAGCAACAGGTTAGAATATATCTTCTGTTCTTTTATTTTTTACAAGTGTCGCTTCATGGTTTTTGCATGTGAGTTTAATTAAATGATGCTAAATGTGTGATGTTTTCCCTATTAGTCAACGAGCCTCACATTGATGCTTTGCCGGTTACAATTGAAAAGCAAAAGAATATAACTTATCCCTTCTACTCCTTTGAAAAAGGCAAGTATCAAGGATACACCATTGAGTTATATATCTACGATACATAACATGTTTATTACTGCTAATTTATTACTTTTTTCCATTAGGCTCAACGTCACATGCATGTAATGAAAACAGTAGTATGAGCTCAAGAATGGCTGGAAAAAAAGGTTTGCCCCAATCTTTTATTATGATAGTGTTGTATATTACCTAATTGGTAGTTTTTTGCTAATTATACCTAAATATACAGGTTATAACTCACAAAAAAAAAGTTGTTCATACGTTGGTCAATTACAATCTGATTATATTCCCTTGAAAATTGTGCCTAACTGTAAATTTTGTGGTGCCAAAAAATTTGAATATGAACCACTTGGATTTTGCTGTAACAATGGTTCGATCAAGTTAGTTTCACATGAGATGCCTGTTGAATTACATAATTTATATTTAGGAACTACCGAAGAATGTAAACATTTTCGAACATATATCAGAACATACAATAATATGTTTGCATTTACATCACCTGGTGTAAATTATGACAAAGAATTAGCAAAAAGAAATCGTGGTATATATACATTTAGAGTTCAAGGAAAGATGTATCATTTTATCAATGATTTACTTCCTCCGAGTGGAACACCAAGAAATCTACAATTATATTTCTACGACAACGACAACGAATTAGCTAATAGAATGGGTTGCTCAGACAAAATCCATGAATCGATAGTCAAAAAACTAATGAATATACTGAGAATTAATCCATATTCTACTTTCTTAAAATCCCTAATAGATGTTCCAAATCTATCGAACTACAATATTGCACTTAAATCTGACTCAGGCTTGGATCAACGTGTATACAATCTTCCTACTACATCAGAAGTTGCAGGGATATGGGTTGAAAGAGAAATCACTGAAGTTAGTTCTGCACCTCATATTCGAATCTACACTCACAGCAATAGATCTCAAATAGTGAACTACTATTACGGATGTTACGATCCGCTACAGTATCCACTATTGTTTCCATATGGTCAAAGCGGATGGCACTGTGGCATTAAAAAAATTATACAACCAAAAGATACTTCTAAACGTCGAGCCTATTGTGAACACGAAGAATTACCAAGTATTAGAAATATGTGTTCTGTTGATGGGTACCTTGACATGGAAGCTCAAAATCTTGAAAAAGGAAAACGAAAAAGAGATAATATCTCTCTTCGTGAATATTACTGTTATAAATTCCAAATGAGAGAAGATGAAATAAATGAAACTTTGCATTCTGGAAGATTATTCCAACAATATTCAGTAGATGAACACATAAAACTTGAAACACAGAGATTGGACTTTTTTTCATTCAATCCAGATCTCTTTAGGATAGAAATGCTACAAGGGCTCATTGATGTTTTAAGACTTGGAGAAAGAGACGCTTCAAATATAGGAAAGCAAACATTCCTTCTTGTTACTTTTATAGGCGGACCAAGAGACATGCGTCGACGCTATATGGATGCTATTTCTTTGGTACAACAATTTGGAAAACCTGATCTATTCATAACGATGACTTGTAACCCATCTTGGCCCGAGATAAAAGAGCACTTGCTACCAACTGACGAAGCACAGAATAGACCTGATTTAATTAGTCGCGTTTTTAGAGCAAAGATAGAAGAACTAAAAACAGATATATTAAAAAGAAATATCTTTGGAAAAGTTGCAGCTTGTATGTATACTATAGAACTTCAAAAACGCGGTTTACCGCATGCTCATTTTCTTATTATACTTACTAATGAATACAAACTACTCACTCCAGAATCTTATGACAATATTGTTCGTGCCGAGTTACCTGATTGTAAAGTTGAAGAAACTTTATATAAACTTGTCATCCAACATATGATACATGGACCGTGTGGTAAGTTAAATCCTACAAATTCATGTATGCAAAAGAAAAAAGGTTGTTGCAAATTTAATTATCCAAGAAGCTTTGCTGATCAAACATCAAAAGGAAAAAATTCTTACCCAATTTATAGAAGACGGAACACAGGACTTGTGAAAGTCAAAGATCATTATTTCGATAACTCATGGGTTGTCCCTTATAATCCATTCTTACTTGGAAAATTCAATTGTCATATAAATGTTGAAATTTGTTCAGATATTAAAGCTGTTAAATATATTTATAAATATATATGCAAAGGACATGATAAAATTGCATTTCACGTACATGACTATGACGCAAATGTTGAAGTAGATGAAATAAAAGAATATCAATCTGCTCGATGGGTATCACCGCCTGAGGCTACATGGCGCTTATTTGGTTTCCCTATTAATGAAATGACACCAGCTGTTTATCATCTTCAGTTACATCTTGAAGGACAACAATTTGTTTCTTTTAAGAGTGTATCAAGTATAAACTCAATTATAAATAATCCTATGATTAGAAAAACAATGTTAACAGAATTTTTTGATATGAACAAAACAAATAAAGATGCAATAAAGCTCAATCTACTGTATAAAGAATTTCCACAATATTTTGTATGGTCAGTACAATATAAAATGTGGACCCGTCGAATAAAGGGTAATGTCATTGGACGTGTTGTAACATCTCATCCAACAGAAGGTGAAAGATATTATCTGAGATTATTATTAATGAATATAAGAGCACCAAAATCATATGAAGACTTACTAACTGTAAATGAGGTACGTTGTGATACATTCAGAGAATCAGCTCAAAAAAGAGGACTACTTCATTGTGACAATAACTTAGCTGAATGTATGGTAGAAGCTGAGAGTTATCAAATGCCATGTAGTTTGAGACGCTTGTTTGCTACATTGTTAGTATATTGTGATCCTGCTAATCCAAGAGAATTATGGGAAAAATTTGAGGACTCTATGTCGGAAGACTTCAAAATTTTACCAAACATTGAAATAAAAAATGTTCAATATAAAGTTTTAGACTGTCTCAATGACATCTTACATTCAATGGGACATAACATTAATGAGTATAAACTTATCCCTGAAAATTTCAAACCTTCAAAGGCTACCAAAGAAGCAAGAGAAATATTCTTCGAAAGAAACATAATCGTTACTGAAGAAGATCTATTACTGCAACAAAAGTTGAATCGCGAACAACAGATAGCATACAATGTAATTATAGACAGAATATCTTCAAACAGAGCAGGAGCTTTTTTTGTTGACGGTCCTGGAGGAACTGGTAAAACTTTTTTATATCGTGCCTTATTAGCTACTGTACGATCTAAAGGATTTATTGCTCTAGCAACAGCGACCTCTGGAATTGCGGCTTCGATACTTCCAGGTGGCCGTACAGCTCATTCCCGTTTTAAGATTCCTATTGACATTGATGAAAACTTTAGTTGCAATATTAGCAAACAAAGTTCACTTGCCTGTTTGATACGAGATGCAAAATTAATTGTATGGGATGAAGTATCGATGGCAAAAAAGAAAATGATTGAAACTTTTGATCTACTTTTGAAAGATCTCTTGAATACTAATGTGCTTTTTGGTGGTAAAGTTGTTGTCTTTGGTGGTGATTTTAGACAAACTCTACCGGTAGTTCGGAATGGAAAAAGAGAAGATTTTATTCATGAGAGTTTATTATATTCTGACATTTGGCCTCGACTTGAAAAATTGCACTTGTCAGAAAACATGCGTGCAAAAACTGATCCAACCTTTTGTGAATATTTGATGAGAATAGGAAATGGAAAAGAACCTCTTACTTCTGAAAACAAAATTGAAATTCCAAATTCATTTGTTGTCCCTTATACTACTGAATATGAATCTTTGAATGCATTATTTGAAATAACATTTCCTAATATGCATGCTTTCTTCCGTGATGCATCTTATGTAACTTCTCGTGTTATTTTGACGACGAAAAATGATTTTGTAAATGAAATAAATGATATGCTCATAAGCAAATTTCCAAAAGAAGCTAAAATATTTGTTGCAATTGATGAAACATGTGATTCGAATGATCAAAGTCAGTATGAAGATTTTTTGCATTCTTTAAATCCTGCTGGTTTACCTCCTTACAAGTTAACTTTGAAAAAAAATTGTCCAATTATATTACTACGAAATTTGAATCCTTGTGAAGGTTTATGCAATGGCACAAGATTGACATGTTATGATTTTAAAACCCATGTTATAAGCGCAAAAATTACAAGCGGCGACTTTAAAAATACACATGTGTTTATTCCGAGAATACCATTGATGTCATCAGAAGATGAAAAAACACTAGTGCAGTTTAAAAGAACACAATTTCCAGTAAAATTGTGTTTTGCTATGACTATAAATAAATCACAAGGTCAAACATTAGATTTTGTTGGTATATATTTACGAGAACCAGTATTTTCACATGGTCAGCTTTATGTTGCATTGTCGAGAGCAAAAGCTGCCAATTGTGTTAAGATATTAATTCGACCGCCAAACCCAAATAGCGATGACGATCATTCTACATACAATATAGTTTATGATGAAATCATTCAAAAGGCTTTCTTGTGAATCTTTTACATGTTACTATATAACTTCTACTGAAATAAATAGAGTTGAACATACAGTTTGAATATACAATTTCAGCACAAGAATACCCATCTTGTTTGTGGAACATGTACTTCGGAATTCGAAGAATAAAGTTAACACACACAGTTAAGCATATTTATCATTTTCTACACATGATGGTGATTTTTTTTTTATTCTCAAAATTTATTTTTACTGAAGCAATGATCGCGCTGATATCGGCCTGTAAAAACAGTAAAATGAGGATAGACAATGGGAAATATGTGAAGTACATTCCTGAGCAGGTTCGGGCTTTAGAGAGATTATATCATGAATGTCCAAAGCCACGTTCACTCCGTCATCAGTAGCTGATTTGGGAGTGTTCAATTCTGTCTAACATCGAGCCAAAACAAATCAAGGTTTGGTTTTAGAATAGAAGGTATCCACCAAAATTATCCTGTTAGATTTTGAAAATTATTTTTCTTTCTTTTTCATACTTATTGGATTGAACTATTCAGATGATTATTGTGTTGTATTTGTGCCAGTGCGGATGTAAAGAGAAGCAATGTAAAAAATCATCGCGTCTTCGAGTCGTGCGCAGAAAATTAACAACAATGAATAAACTGTTGATGAAGGAAAATGATAGGCTGCAAAAGCAAGGTGTATGACAATAGGTTTTTTCCGCCAACAGAGTCAAAGTGTAAGCAATCTATTCTTACTTGTCTATTTCTTGGATTTTCTAAAGACTGTGCTTTAGGTGTTACTTAAGCCAAATATTTCTAATTACTTAGAATATTGAAGAGAAGAATTGACTTACCTCTGTATTTTCGATTAAAAACAATGTGTTTATCAGTACTCAGTATTTAAATGAATACTACTCTACCTATGTTCTCCAGCAATTGCATATTGTGATATATATTCAGATTTTCTTAAGTGATTATTAGTATGTTACCAACAAATATTCGGATTTCTTATAGGTCGATACTATATTCACTTATCTTAGCACTGTTAATAAAATATTGTTTATTTTCTGAACTTTCTGTTGTGTCATTCTTTTATCCCTACATTATATCTTCATATATCATCTGAGGCTTAGTGATAATGCAGGGGATTTATAGCTTATGCACTTGATAAGTTTTAAACAATAAAACTCTAGAAAGCACGTTATTCTGACACCGAATGGGAAAATTGTATAACCTGATAAAGGTGGATTCCTAAAGCAGTTCACAAACAAAACATTAATGTTGCAATGCCTTTAGTATAATTATTTGCTGCCACATAGAATTGCTTTACAGAGAGTGTTGTTTCTCCAACTCACTTGTGTAGGTTGTTGTGCTAATCTTGAGAATGCTTAGTACACGAGAAAACTTTTCACACAAGTGAAAATCATTATATTGAAATTACCTCTCCATCAACTTGATTTAAGAGTCAACAAGATATCTATATGTTTCATTTCTACTAACCGAGAAAGTGTTGTAAACTTTTAGTCTTGACATACTTTTAGAGGCTACAACCTGATTATTAATTATTCTTTTATTCGTGACAGCCAACAAGCACCAGTTGTGTTTCTCTGGATGATCTATACAATGGGACGTCAAAGAAGCTGTCACTATCTCGCAATGTATTGTGCCCCAAGTGAAAGGGGTGCGTTTACAATGTTATTAATTATGTTTAAGCATCTTTATCAACTTTTTATCTTTTATGTTTGTATGAGACTCTGTTGAGGTTGGTGTTAAATTTTTATACCAGAAAAGGGTCTAAGTCAGGTGCTTCAATGAAATGTTCTGGCCTGTCAAGGGTCTGGAATGAAAGTCACTATCAGACAACTTGGCCCATCCATGATCCAGTAGATGCAACACGCTTGTAATGAGTGTAAGGGTACCGGTGAGACAATCAGTGATAAAGATAGGTGTGGACAGTGTAAAGGTGAGAAGGTTGTGCAGGAGAAGAAGGTGTTGGAAGTTGTTGTTGAGAAGGGTATGCAGAATGGACAGAAGATTACGTTCCCGGGCGAGGCTGATGAAGCGGTAAGACATGCAATTCAGCTTTTGAAGTGCTTTACGTCATAATGACCAATTGTATATTATTTTGAACATAATTAAAAGGCCACTGATTCTCACATGTTCATGTTTATTCTTCGGCAGCCTGATACTATCACTGGGGACGTAATTTTTGTGTTGGAAGAGAAGAAGCATCCCAAGTTCAAGCGAAAGGGTGATGATCCCTTTGTAGAGCACACTTTGAGTTTGACTGAGGCCCTATGTGATTTCCAGTTCATCTTGACTCACTTAGACAATAGACAGCTACTCATTAAGTCCCAACCTGGAGAAGTTGTCAAGCCTGGTAGGTCCACAGTACTTAGTTGGTTATATATGCCTAGGACTTACCTTTGTGATATATTGTGGTCTCCTCTTTACATTGTCTGCACACATGCCCCGCAGAGCACACTGTCTGTATGACTGGCTATCTCTTGCTGTTTGTCAAAATTGGGTGTGTTCTTATTTGATTAAGGAAATATCTTCTACAGCCAATGGTTCTCTGTATGCTTTATACGAGGATCTCTATCACACATATCAATCATACATTTTGTTTTTCTCTCTACAGATCAATTTAAGGCCATAAATGATGAAGGAATGCCAATGTACCAAAGGCCATTTACGAGAGGAAAACTGTACATTCACTTCTCTGTAGATTTCCCAGAGACATTATCCCTCGAGCAGTTATGTTTGGAGTAATGGAAATCCTCTTCTCACAAATTCCAGATTTTGATCAGATTTGGTGGCTTTCAATTGTTGCTGCTGTTATGTCTTTTACATACTCTACCATTGGTCTTGGTTTAGGAGTTGCCCAAGTTCCAGGTCTGTTGAAATTTACCTTTTTTTTCCTTCAAAATGTTGCAATTTTGGCTACTATTTTACTCGCTCTCTTTTGTCATTGCCCTGCCTTTTGCATTACAGAAAAAGGGAAAATCCAAGAAAGTCTCACTGGAATTAGTATTGGAACTGAAGTAACTTAAATGCAGAAGATTTGGAGAAGCTTTCAAGCTCTTGGAGCTATTGCCTTTGCTTATTCTTACTCCCTCATCCTTATTGAGATTCAGGTAAAATTACTAGCTTACAGGAATTATATTGACATGTCTCATTCCTGGTCACATGGCAGTAAGGCTTTCCTTTCTTCTTGAACAAAAACATAATGTAATAATTACTGACTTAATTTGTTGAATAATTTATAGGATACACTGAAAGCACTAGCATCAGAAGCCAAGACAATGAAAAAGGCAACACTACTAAGTGTGGCAGTAACAACAGTTTTCTACATGCTTTGTGGCTGCTTTGGATATGCAGCATTTGGAGACCAATCCCTGGAAATCTACTAACTGGATTTGGATTCTACAACCCATATTGGCTTCTGGATAGGAGAGAGTACCTTCATCATCAATACAAGGCTTAGGTATTTCTCCATCCATCTCATTTTATCGGTCGTGGTCAGTGGCGGAGCCAGAACCCTGATGAAGGGTGTTCAAAAAAAAAATTGTACCTAGTGGATAGTGTTAAGGGTGTTCAAAACTGAATATATAAAGGTAAAAAATAGATTTTACCTTATATATACAGTGTAATGTTTTGGCGAAGGGTGTTCGGGTGAACACCCTTGCGCCCCCTAGATCCGCCACTGGTCGTGGTTACTAAAAATATTTATCATTTTAGAAATTCAAGACAAAATTACCTTTAAGTTTTTCTTTACTTTTTCTTGTAGAAAAAAGTTAAAGAACCTCTGAAAATTGTCTGCCTATCAATGAGCACAATTATATACATGACAAAAAAAATATTCATTTAGTAGTGACTTCTCAATCATTTATGACTAATATTGTATCCACTCTAGCTGTTTTTCGTTATATGTTCTCATTTCTTTATTTTCTGTCCTGATTGAGGCTCATGGTATATTTTTTATTTTCTCCAACTTTTCTTGCCATCAAGCTTTTTGGAACATTTTACTCTTGAAACCAATATAGGAACGCTGATATTGAATCTATTGTTTATACTTGAAATTACATATTTTGAAGTCTTATTTTTCACTTATACTGAATCTATTGTTTATACTAATAGCCCAAGATACACAACCCAAGTTCAATGAAGCTCGCGTAAAAACTTTGGCATCTGCGGCTACTTTTGGTAACTAGAGTCGTAGAGAGTGGTAGTTATGCTTCTGCTTAAACCATATTTTAACACAATTATTCACTGCAGTACAATATCTCACATCTTGTGTAGATAACTATGCAATATTATCTGTTCTTGTATACGTCTAAACGCAAATTGCTCCTAACATGAATGTTGGAAAAACTTGTTTCACTTACAAGCTTGTTGTGGCATATTGTATATAGTTTTTATCATCTCCTGTGAAAAAGACGCATGACGTTCCATTACTATTTTATCAGGTGTGGAATTACTTCCCATGTTGCTCTTTTTTACGGTTAGTATAGACATAACTTAAAGAATAAAAAATATTACTAATTAGCAATGAAGACATTGACTAAGTCACTTCTTACATGTTATCATATTGAATTGCTTTCTTCCAGAAACAAAGAAGAAGAGGCTCCCAAGTTGGCTGGCTCATATTTCGTGCCTGGGATTAATTGAAATTGGTATAATACCTTTTTGTTACTCATAGATCTCATTTATTGAGGGAATAAAGTGACTCTTGAATTGCTTCATGTCATATTTTAACTCTACAGTTGTCTAAAGTTCTTTTTTAGATGATATCTGCTCACTGTCTTGTTTTCTCCTTTCTGTGCTACAATGCAGTACTTCCTTTTCTGCGTTTGATCTACCATTATATAGAAAAATCTTAGGGGTCGTATGGTTGAAATATGATTTATACCGGTGTAAGTTATACCGATATAAGTTATATTTGGATAAATTATGCTGAGATTAGTTATGCTGGGATTGTTGTTTATTCATTGTTTGGTATGTTGTGTTAAGAATGACAATTGCATCATTTCTACGAGAAGTTATAAGTTATACCGGCGTTAATTACCCCACCTTATATAAGGTATAAGTTATCCCAGTGTTAAAATTAAAACCGAAATAACTTATACCTGATTTACTAAGCAAACAAAATATTAAAGTGGTATTAAATTTTTATACCACCCTTATTTCTTGTACCTCATAGCAAACGACCCCTTAATCTACTAATGGTGAAGCTATTGTTACTATTTTATTAAATGGCGGTAATGCAGCTGTCATCTAACCAAATATATCATAATGTTACTATGTACGTGCTACTTTCTACTTTTCACAATCTGATCATTTGTATTATGCATATGTACTAATACTTATTCAACTTTTGCATTTTTCAGATTAGCTTATTGTCTCAAGTACTATCAAGGACAGACACCCACATTGTATTTATTTTTATCTGTTTCATTTTAGTTTGGCTTTCAATGAATTATATTCAAATTTGAATGTGACTACAAGTAGCCCTCAGTCATAATTTTAAAGATTTTTACATACCTATACACTATTGGAACAAAACTAATACAGCATTACTATATGCAAAGGTCACTCACATTTGAGAATAATGCTAAAATAACACTTAATATATCTTGGGCCCGGGCTTAGCCCGGGCATCTCCTACCTAGTAAATGAAGATATCAATAAAATAATATTTGTCAAAGGAAACATTGGTTTGTAAAAGCAAACTTACAATAGGACAGACAAGTAATGTGTAATGCTTTTCTTTTCCTCTTCAAATTCTTTTTATGTGATTGACGTAAATGTTTCTTTACAGCAAATTGTTTAATTTACAACCAAACATCTTTTAGATAAAAATTAATATCAATCCAGTTAATAAATATCAAAGGACACATCCATTCATTTTGGGGTGTTCTGCATGACATTCTTTTTTCTTTTAATTAAAAATGATAATTAAATTATTTAGATGGGTATTTAGGTAATTTAACTTTTAAGTTAAGAAGTTCATGCTTTTAATATATATATATATATATATATATATATATATATATATATATATATATATATATATATATATATATATATATATATATATATATGGGTAAGACGTGGACATTCTAAAACTCAAAAAAAAGATACTGCATGTCATCTTATATGATGTGATCAAACCATTAAATAATAGTTTAATGACAATTACTTAACTTTTCTAACATATCTATCCTTTTGATCAAAAAAAAAAAAAAAGAATAAAAATATACTTTGTTGTCCATACAAATCATGATACATAAATCTTGGTTCGCGATATCATCGTGGCTAGCCTGAATATAGCGTGTACGATAATCAGAGCAGAGCAATAATATTAGGTTGGAGTCTAGACGAATTCAATAAATTTTCGTTCATAGCAAACTAACTAAAACAAGTTATCGATTTAGTGTCAAGTTTTAAATGCATAAATTTTAAATACTGATTTTGGCTTATAACAGTAATAAGTATAAATAAAAAAGTAATCGATGTGGGAACATTGAAGTATGAGGACTTTACAGAATATTGATTGATTTGATTAGAATTATCCAAGGATTATCCAGTTATCTAAAAAGGTTTGTGAAAGGGATATAAATATACCTTGAGTAAGAATCACAACAAACAAGGAGTCAACTCTAATGCTAATTGTTTACCTCAAAATACGTGTAATAATTAAATTTTTAATATGATAATAAGAATACGTGATCTAATTCAATGTCAATTAATAAATTGCTAGATAAATAAAGGAATTACGCGATTTAAATGGATCAAACCCGGGTAATTGCAAGTTATCAACCCCGATCTGGATTAGACGCGAGATCAAATGCCAAGAACAATAAGCGCAGAATTATCAGTATGAATAATAAGAAGTATAAAGAGTCAAGAACGAATAAAAGAGTGTTTCAATTTCTTAGTAGAAGTGTAAGCAAAAACTTGTGTATAGGGTTCCTCTTTATAATTGTGTTCCTCCCCTACAAATGAATAGGGTTCCTCTTTATATAGTAGAGGAATCACAAATAAGGTACGACTCCAATTTCGGAAGTAAAATACATGATTGATATCATTAACCATTAATACTTCTACTGGTTCCGATATTCTCCCCGGGATTAATGGCCGATTGCGGATATTGCGTGATTTTGTTACTGCAACCACTACAGAAAAATTCACCTATGGCTACGGATGCAAGACCGTTCCAATAGGTAAGTAAACAATTGCCATAGATCTGTTGCTACGAACACCCGTTCCACAAGCTGGCGTGCCTATAGAGCTTATGGAACGGTTTTTGGAACGGTTCTTAGAACGGTTCAGATGACCGTTGCTATAGTACAGTCTATCGCAACGGGTTTTCCTCTTCCTGTTGGAACGATTATTTTCATCGACTGCAACGGTTACTTTTCGTTACCATAACAACAACTGCAACGGTCCATAACCGTTACTATATCTATTAAGCCATTACGTGCATGACAGAAATGGCAACGATTTCTTCAAGAAATTGCAACGGTTGAATTACCTATTGCAACGGTTTTTAAAATATTTTGGAACGGTTTACATGTCCTATTGCAACGGTTTGTAGAATAATTTGGAACGATTATAGGTGCTATTGCTACGGTTGAACTACCTATGGCAACGGTTCTGTTAGCTGTAACAGTTTAATTGAATTGAAAATAGTGTCCCCTGTTGAATAAACAATAAAATACTAAAATTTATATAAATAAAAAAATAAAACTATTCATAATCCAAATTGTCTAACAAGCTAATTAATAATAAATCCATAGATAGTGATGAAACCAATAAGTATATACAATTGATCTTTCAAGTTCAAAATTTTAAAATGTTTTGATAACAAACATATATTCTTAGAAACCGCCACATGCATCTACAACATTCAACAATTCAAAAATCTCTTAAGTAAGATCAAGATCTTCATCACTGCCTTCATCACTACGTCTGCCTTTCATTGCTTCATCTACTCCATCTACAAAAGAGTATAAATAAAGTCAGTATTCTTTCTAGGAATAAAGTTTAACTTTAACATGAATGTCTGAGTAGCCCATTGCCTTAACCGCTGAATGAACTGCATCAACTTGTGCATACAACATGTTGTCATACCTTAAAACTGTGATTGGGTCAATCGTACCAGCATTAGGCCGGAAAAGAACATAATCATGTGGGACTTGATCGAGGCTGTCTTGGTATGCAAAGAATGGATAGAAGAAAGGCATGCAAATAAAGTGGATGACTGGGAAAGGATCGTACTCCCAAATGTCTCTGCTATCTAAATGCACTTTGACTTTATAAACCCCTAATACTTTTCTCAAAGCACCAGATTACGAAACAACAAGAATTCCAATACGCCTAACAAGTGCATCAACAATAATAACATTCTGTTGTTGGACATCTTCAACACATGACAGAAAGAGAGAGAGAGCTAAAGCACACAATGTTTTGAATGAAAACAAAGGAAAAATCATAGCAATCACTTCATCAGTTGGTATTTTGAATGCAACCAGGATTAGTTACACAAGCTAAACCTATTCAAAAATATTTATTATACCTATTACTCATATTTAATTCCCTTTGAAGGTAGAACTGGCCGATATGTAAAAAAAAAAGAGCGATAGAGCGCACAAATTTGCTAATGACGTGTCAAAAAATGACCTAGCAGGAAAAATAAACTGACATCCTGATCCTAGAATAAAAACCCCGTTGTGATGATTCTACTGCCTTGACTTGAACCGTTGCAAAAATTTATTATTAAAACTAAGGTAGTAATAGTTTGGTTTTCCAGTGACACAGATATCACTTTACTTTGAAGTTCAACATGCAGAAATGAATTCAAGTAAGGTTTAGGAGGATTATCACTTCGATCACACTTGATCAAGAACCATGAATTAAAGGAACAACTGGCACTCAATCCAAATGGATAAGGAATGGTAAGGTTGCCACAACTCTTTTCACAACCAGACTTTGCATGAGATGAAGCTGCTATTGATTGATCTAAAACCATAAACAAATGGAGAAGCAATAACAAATATACAAATTTATGACTCATTTGGAATATTTTTCTCTGGACTCTAGAGTGTTAGAATTGTATTAAAATCTTGAACTTTGTACTTGTAAAAGATCGTGCAGGCATAGTCTTCTCCTGACAGGTAATATGTCAATTCTGGAATTGAAAATTCACTTGGAAAATACTAATTAAATATCTTAGTTGTCTTATTGGATCAGGTCAAAGAAGATGAAAAGAGTACTCCCATCTGTAGTGGCATCATAAATTTAGAAAAGAACTTGTTTAACAAATATTTGAATTTCACCAAGACCAATTATGGATAGTGAAAGTCGAGTAAAGATAAGAAGAAGAGGAAAGAGAAGACGTGTAACATTTTCTAATGAGTAACCTCGAGTGTTACTGTTAGCGGATGGACGATTGATTGGTTGAATAGCATCTGGTTGTGCACGAGCACTGAATATTAGCATATCAGGATCAAGTCTTAAAACGGGGTTGAGATGTTGAAGTCGTGTAACGACGTTCATCGTAATATCTTGTTCCATAGCATCTTTTTGTGCATTGAGCTCTTCCAATATTTTTTCCTTTTGTGCATTAAACTTTTCCATCAATTTTTGTTGCATCCTCTCTTCCATTTCATCTATTTTTTGTTCCATTCTCTCATCAGTAGCATTTACAGAGGATCCAAAATCTCTTTTTTTCTTTTTTAACAGAGTCTTATTAACCCCTCGTCCATATAATCTTACCCGACCTGGGTGCTCAGGTCCCATGACAGATGCAAATGCGTCAATTGAATCACTTCCATCTCCACTTTCTTGATTTGATTTGATCCTCTCCATTTCAGCCTACAAACCAAATGCAAGAGAATAGAGTTTAAGTAAAAAATTAATAAGACGATAATAAAGAAGAAATAAATAATCACAACAATCTTTAAATTAGAACTTTCTTACAATTTACTAATTGTATTCTCATAGGAGTCTTTTTAAACTCGGCCAGGTTTTCTTTTTCTTATGGCCACAAAGATGTCCTTACTTGATAAAGTATCCAAAGTATTAGCCATTTCCTTCTTGTTTTCCTAATAACATAAAAACTGGTATAATAATTTTTTCATGCAAAGTTAGGCAGTTCATATTTCAAGAAAAATAAGAGAAAAAATCAAACCTCGATGATTCTAGCAAAACTTGTTTTCCCAGCAGTATGTGGATGCTTAAACTCTTTTCGATTTGTGATATTCGTTTCAGACGTTTTCTGCAAATAACAAGAAAATATTGACAACAAAGTTACTTATACAGAGGGCATGGAACAGTTACAAAGGTGACTTCCTGCTATTACCTTATTATTGGTAAATAATTTACTACAGAATATAAAAAAAAGGGTGAACATTCCTTATTATAACTTCTACAAAGTTGGAAAAAGTTGGATGTAATTACCTTGGCGGCATCAGAGTTCCAATATTCAAGAAGATCTTTAAAGTGAGACTCCGGAATATCTTTTGGCCTATTCTACATTCAAAGCTCGTCATTCTCATATGCTTCAAAGTGCTTTCTCTTTAACTGACTTTTATACTTTCTCCAAGCAGTACAAACTAAATCAAAAACCCAATTCTTTGCCTATTCAGGAATGTCATATTTTTCCTACAAATTTAGTGCAATTAGGTTAATATGAGAAATATGAAATATTATCGATACTTATTGAACATTAGGAACTTCAAACCTTGACATATTTCCAAATATCATTTTTTGTATCTACATTCCTCCAATCAAATACATTAAGAGGACAAAATGTCTCATTCCTCCCAATGTTTCGAGGAAGCTACCCAACTCTTTTACAACTTCATCAGTAGGACCAACATGTTGATTTAACTCATTTAGTACGATTATTTTACGATCCTTCCTACCATGCACACTTTGCATTTGAGTAGGGCCTCTTTTCCTTTTTTGCGCGGGAGGGCCTGCACTAATACAAAATAAGGATAATCGCCAATCACCACTGTTAGTTAATTTTATGATTAAAATTTATATATACTTGCGTGGTTACTCGTATTGTTCAATTGCTTCATGATTGGTAGAATCTTGAGATGGTCCATGCACAGATTGTGATGTAGGAGTGATGGAATCCATTGCCACTTGCTGCACTTGTTCTTGCACTCCTTGTGCTGTAGAAGAGGTACAAATCAGTGGCACTTGACGCACTTTTTCTTGCAATTGAGATCTTTGCGAAACCTTCTCAACTTTTGATTATCTTTCTTCATTTTCATGAAAGGTTCTTTTTGTTTTCAACGACTGATTTCGCAACAATGCAAGTGATCGAGATTCTGATTGTCTTTCTTCATTTTCATTAGACCTTATAGCTTGAGAGGTTATTTTTGTTGTGAATGACGAAATGTTTTGGTTTCGCAAAGAAGCAAGTGATCCAGCTGCAATGCGGTTGGATATTTTTTTTGTTTTTGTTTGAGCACCCTTCTTGATTCATGCTGCTACCATTGAATAAAGAAAAATGTGAGATTATGATGACATACCGCAACAGGAGTAGAACATAACACCAGGTGCAGACATATGCCAAGACTGTAGCCAGGACAAAAGAATCATAGGAAAAAACGCATATATATTTCATTGACAATAAGGTAACAACATGCACAAGAACGTCGTTACTAAAACATATTGAATTCTATAGAAGCAGAAAACAACACTTTTTAGTCTTGATTCTACACAATTTCCAAAGCTGGACATATAAATCAATGCTTACTCTGACTCTGCTGCGATAACTACCCGTAAGATATCAAAAGTACTACTACTATTTTAATTGGATGATAAATCAAAAGTATCAACTGATGACCCCTTGTTACTTCATCTTTCAGGCGTGGAGTCACAATTGGAGAAAAGGTATGCTTAGAGGCCGAAATGGAAAAACAAGTCACTATGCTTTACTTGACAGCATGGAGGCCGCATTGAATTTCTCTATACATTCTTTTCAAGTACATAGATTCAATTACTAACCAAAATTAACCAAAATTATCTGATGTAAAGAGCAATCACCTGGACAAGAATTGCAGAAACGTTCTTTCTCTGATCACCTGGACATGAAATGCAGAAACACATTTTCTCTGATCACTCTGGAGTTAAATAACCTTCAAAAGCAACAATAGCACATGACATATCAATAACAACACTAAAGAATAACCATGATGTTGTAAGATATTTAACTGACAGATAATGATCTCCCTAAAAAGAAAATAAAACGGAATTAGAAGTCATCGACAACACAAATAATAATCTTAAAATATATAAATGCATTATCACTTACTCTAAAAAGAATATATTTAAAAGAATTTCAGAACTGTCTTATTTACTCATCTGCTTCCATCCAGTCCCAATCAGTATCATCAAACACATCCTCCTCTTCTGATTCTTCCGATTCTTTAGTCATATCATGTGAATGTTGTGCGTTAGTTGGAATATTAATAATATCAACGGGTAGATCTTCTCTTGACCATCTAACGTCAACATCAAGTAATCTAGAGGAGGAACCAATGTCATTATTAGGTTCCCTCCAAAATGTGTCTTCAATATTGGGACAATTATCTTCCTCTAGATCATACAAATCAACAGGTACTTTATTTCTTGCATAATCAACATCTTTTTCAATTGGATCCTCCACATAAAAAACTTGATAAACTTGTGATGCCAACACAAAAGGGTCATTTGTACTGCATAATCTATTGAAGTACACCCGAGTTAACCCATAATCATCTTTTTCATTACGAAATCAATCACATCTAAATAGTACAATGCTAAAACAACCCCAATAATCAACCTCAATGATATCCTGAATAGCTCCATAATATATAACCTCACCATCGATGGGATTTTGGTCCCTAGCACTAGCAAAACTATGAGTTGTTGCCAATAAAGTCACTCCACTATTTTGAGTCTTGCCTCGGGAATCCCATTCTTTGGTATGAAAACGGTATCCATTAATAAAATATGCAGTATATCTTTTGGCAACCGTATTGGGTCCTTTGGCTAGCCATCATAAATAATATGGCACTACAATATTTTTAACTTTCTTCTTAAACCAATTACTGAATTCCCGACTATGATTCCTTGCTCTTTCCCATGAATTTGATTTACCGTGACTAATAATTAAATTCTTATGTTCCCTGCAATCATAGTATTTCAAGTTTAATCATTTAATAATGTCACGACACGGATTTTCCACTATCGGGAGTCATGATGGCGCCTACTAGTGGAAGCTAGGCAACAATTCTTACTTACATTTTCATTTGTTACAACTCCATTCTTAAGACTTTAAATAAAATCATGTAATTACAGTGGAGTAATTAAACTTAGCGGAAGACTTAGAAAATTTTACTAAATACGATACAGAAAACCAAAACATGATACACTGCCCAAGACTGGTATCGCAATACTCACAAACTTCTAAGAATAATACACATAATCATCTGAAAGAAATATAGGTTGTTTATCTCGAATACATGGGATAACAGAAAGAAAAATATAGATAGAGGAGACAATGGGTCCTGTGTACGCCTGCAAGGCTACCTTGAAGTCTCAGTAGTCGGAATATCCACAATCGTGCTACTGCCGATGCTGCTGCTCGTAACCTGTATCTGTGCAAAAAGAGCGCAGAGTGTAGTATCAGCACAACCGACCCTATGTGCTGGTAAGTGTCTGGCCTATCCCGGCGAAGAAGTGACGAGGCTAGGACCAGACACCCACATAAACCGGTACAGTTCGGATATAAACATATACAACGGCAGGAAAATGTTATCGAACATTTATAAGGAAAGAATCTACTTTGAAGTAACAATCAATAATTCATAATACTCGAAGTAATCTGAACAATGGAACAAAACTTACTTTTATGCCTCAATTCATTTTGCATTGCATATCCTGTGGTAGGCGTACCATTCGCACCCCGATTTAACAATAGACTACCGGCAACTATGGCTAATGCCAAGATTCAAATCACTTCGTGGTCGGCGTGCCGCACGATCCCATTTCTTATTATATAAGTGATCGGCGTGTCACAAGATCTCAATTCGTTAATATATGAGTGGTCGGCGTGCCACGCGATCCCAATTCTCTAATAATGTATATTACCGGCATTGAACCAATAATCTCTGATCAACAGTAAGTATATAAAAGTATTACCAGTATTAAACCAATAATCTTCAATTTCAACAATGTTTATATTAGCGGTGTAAAACCAATAAATGATAATAAATCAACAATATATGTTCATTACCGGTGTGACACCAATAACCCTTAATCAACAATTTTTATATATATTACCGGTATAAAATCAATAATAATTTCCTTTCACATAATCATATAGGATTAATAGGAATTTAATCCATTTAAGACCCACGGTCATGATCGACCCCCAACGTATAGATATTCGTCACCATGCCTATACGTCGGATTCCACATATAACAATTTACACATAACTTAATTCTTATTCCCTCAAGCTAGGATAGAACAAACACTAACCTCGAAAGTTTACGAATAATTAAATCCGTAGCAATGCCTTTTCCTTACGAATTTAGCTCCAATCCGATCGTATCTATACACAATTGATTTAATATCATCAACTCTACATAACAAACTAGTTCATATGTCTAAATATAATTTTTACAACATTCTGCCCGGAATAGTAGAAATCGACCCGGGCCCACATGATCGAAAGTCGAGGTTCGAACCAAAATAAATTCACACAATCATCCACGAGTTCAAATATACACTTTGTTCTTAAGTTCGACCCCAAAACGAGGTCTAGATCGCAAATTCTTTGAAAACCCTAACTATACTCATTTCTCTAATTTTTCTACCCATATACACATATTTAGGCTTAGGAATTCAAATAATATTGATGGAAAACAAAGAAAACGAGTCAAGGATTACTTACCCAAGAAGTTTGATGAAGAATTGCTCAAAAATCGCCCAAGAAGCTGTGGAGAAGAGAGTGTTTGAGAAGTGGGATGAAATTCCCATTTCTGTTCTATTTTGGGAATTTAATTCACTGGGCAGGAATTTATTCATCGCGTTCACGACACCCAAGTCGCGTTCGCGATGAAGAAATAATGGCATGCATCGCGTTCGCATAGGGCGAGTCGCGAACACGAAGGAAAGATTTCTGGGGCTTCAGATTTTGGCCTACGCAAACGCGGGCTCAGCCACGCGAACGCGTTGAGAAAAGGCTGGCTTCAATATGTATACTACGCGAACGCGAGGAGGCGTCCGCGATTGCGATGAAGGAAACAAGTTGATCATCGTGAATGCGACCAACAGGACGCGAACGCGGTGAAGAAATCTCCGCTGCAGATTTTCTGCAATTTTCCTAAGTTCAAAATCATCCCGGTACCTATCCAAAACTCACCCGAGCCCTCGAGGATTCAAACCAAACTTGTACATTGACTCAAAAACATCATACAAACTTGCTCGCGCGATCAAATTGCCAAAATAACATCAAAATCAATAAATTGAGCCTTAAAACTCAAGAATTCTCTCAAAATTTCATAACTTCCAAAATTTCCAATTTAAGGCAGAAACACGTCAAACGACGTCCATTTTCAACCAAACTTTACAGGAAGCGCTTAACCAACATATATGACCTGTACCGAGCGTCACAACCAAAATATGTGCCCGATACCATTACTTTTTAATCAAATTTCAGTTTCATTTTTCTTAAATATTTCCAGAAAATAATTTTACAGAAAAATTCTTTTACCAGGGTTCTAGACCTCGGATTTCGATTCCGGGCATACGCCCGAGTTTCATATTTTTCTACGAATTTTCTGAGATCGTCAAATCACGGGTCCGGGTCCGTTTACCAAAAATGTTGACCAAAGTCAACCATATCAATATTAATATCAAAATTCTTTAAAGTTTTCACATATTTCATATATTTCAACATAAAACTTTTCCAGCTTCTCACCCGGACTGCTCACGCAAATCGAGGCAACTATAAATAAGGTTTTTAAGGCCTCAAAAGCTTGAAATGATTAAGAAAACAAGTGATGACCCTTTGGGTCGTCATATTCTCCACCTCTAAAACAATCGTTCTTCCTCGAACGGACAAAAGAAAGAAGTACCTAAGTCAGGGAAGAGGTGAGGATACCGGCTCCGCATGTCAGACTCGGACGCCCAGGTCGATGCCTCAGGAGGCTGGCCCCTCCACCGATTTCGCACAGAAGGAAAACTCTTCGACCTCAACTGTCGAACCTGCAGATCTAGAATAGCTACCAGTTCTTCCTCATAGGATATATCCTTGAAAGAAGATCGAATATAAAGAAGTATTCTAAGGTAGTAACAAAAAATGGGCAATGGTACATCCATTTAGGGGTATTTTCTCCGGCTGATAAACCAGCTGAAAATGTAATTACAGGATAAACAAGAAGAATAGATGCATTACTATATCTGCATCTCAAATGCTAACAATTAATTGGGAGAGACACAAATACATAATAATAAAAGTATGATCACCATCCAAGAAAGTAACAAATACAAAAGCTAGTTAAAATAGGAAAAATAATAGATTATGAAGATGATACTCCTAAACCTACAGTAGGTAATTTACCAGTTAGTCGAAAAGCCATGCCAAACTCGAATGAAAAAGCATATTACACTATATATCTATATTCAACCCAAAAGCCTCACTTAACACTTAAACTCCCTAAGACAGATACCTAAAATTCCTACCACAAAATTTATTTGATGTAGAAAAATAAAAGTGCAGTAGTACTACCACAAGACAAAAGCATGTGATGCAATTGATATTTACCAGAATTGATTAAATAAGTAGATTGAACAACAGAAATATTCTTGGTTGAGTTTACTCTTGAACTCCAAAAGTCCACATCCATTGTCCACTTCTTTTGTATCTCAATTTTTATTGAGACATTAAAAAAAATATGGTAAGCTTGTTGTTCTGGTACACGCAAAACAAGAAAAGAACAATTTGTTTTTTATAGAATCTTTAGATGCTGCCTAAAACCCAACAAATAAAAGGTTTTACATAAGATTTAAGAAAAGAAAGAAAGTAGTGAGTGGTTGCTGATGATGTTCCTAGCTTCTACTAGTACTTTAACTTTTAAGATGATGGGATGTATTGCCGCCTAAGGTCATATCTACAAACCAGTCGGGATACATAATCGAATGTTTAGCAATGAGGATGTTAATCGAGAAATAGCACCTACAAATAAAAATCTCTAATTTCTAATCCGAATCTAAATAGTGAAACGAGACTAAGGAGATTCATCCAACTTTTATCACTATAATCCATGGATATCCTATATAATACATTCAAATCACCGAAATTAATATTCAAGATAAGCAAGGTCCAAGGATCAAGAAGGCCATACTTAGGTAAAAAAAATAAGAATCTACCATTCTAGAGAAACTATACAATGCAAAAATAGATATAGGATAAGGAATTATGGATAAGGAAGAAATGATATTCTCTTGTTCAGACAAAAATAGTTTCATTTCAACTTCTTTTCAAAATTCTTACCCTTCTCTTCTAGTTCTGCCATATGTAAAATAGTAAATTTCAAGGCTGTCCTCAAATTGTGGAAGGAGTCTACACCTTGATAAAGTCATCACCTAGAAAGTGCAGTTCTTCATCTCATATTGATTCATGCTATTTTATTTTTACAAAGTGTATTCATTCTACAGTCCATATTCTTCCATATTAGTAATGCATTAGATCCGACACGGGTACGAAAATATATTTGGAGTGTCCGTTATTTAGTAATGCAGATCTTACTTTTGTTGGTTCTATTCTCTTATTTTTGGCATGCATTTCTCACTTTCCTTCTCCCACTACAAGCCTAAAAAATTAAGACATGCATGACCATACTAGCTAACAACCCAAGAGAATTATGTAAAAAGTAGAAACCTACACTGATCATTAATATTTCTACAGCCTAGGAGTGAGGAGATGACTTACAAAAAACATAATACCATAAGCTGTGATATTTAGATTTACTGTCTGTTATTCACAAATAGCTAATTTATAGTAGCCTGCATGTCCATAATAATGATGATAGAAAGGTGGTAAATAAGTTTTTACTATATATATCTAGGTAAAAATCCCTATAGAAAGAACTATGTTTCTCTTTTAGTTTGTGTCTTAAGTCTTAACATTAGCCTATGTCCCTTAGGGTAAATTTGGTAAAATTAAAACTATATATAAATAAAATTAGCTTGGCTATTGCATAAAAATGACACACAATCTATGAGGCAAAGTCTAATAAGTGAAGCCAAATCTCTTGCCAAGTCTAAAGTCTTTATTAGATAGCAAGTCTGAGCAGTCTCGATCCACATGGCAGAATTTCCTAAAATTTGTAGATTGAAAACAAAATCAACTCTGGCATAACTTGAGAATTTGGTTCTCTATCTATAAACAATTGATTTAAGATTGAAAATATGATATATAGATCCGATACTTTGTTTACCCACCCAACAATAAATGTCTAACCGTCAGAACCAAAATCCAATAGGAGTTCACAATGACAATTAGCTAATAGATCATCAATCAAAACCTCGTTCCTCTCTTTCCTTTTTTCGGGTCAATCAACTCTTGCATAACTTGAGCATTTGGTGCTATGCTTTTTCAAGGATATACTACTGTCAAAGCCCATTTTTGTCTTTGGGGTCATCTTGAAAACATGTTTTATTCTACAATTGCATCTGACAGACATTTGTAAATCTTTTGCGATTGTGTGTAATCATGTAAGAGTAAAAGGTTACAAATGCCCCAGTTACATTAAATGAACAGCTTGATACGAGTATGGTTTTCTGGAATAAAATTCCTTTTTATATATAATAATATCTACGGACTTTACATGTTGTATTTTCCAGCATAAGAATTTTAAATGTTTGTTTCCCACTTACCAGATAATTCATCTGGTAAAAAAATTACTTATCTGGTATGTATGTGATGCTGAAGTGATTAAATAATGTATAAAGTATATTGAAGACAACAGTACATAAATTAAATAATTGAGAATTTACATAAACTTTCTCTCATTTTCACTTAAACATAGACCATAGCTAATCACATTCACAGAGCATATGAAAATTGTCAAATAGTCGTGCAATGAATGTCTCTACAAAGCTTGACGTATTGCAAGAATAAATTTGGTGGACATGCCCAGTTTCTTGGCTAGAAGTCAGCAAACACAAACTATACCGTTTTCTCAATAACATTTTCTTACTTCTGCTATTGATCTTTGTAGAATATAAACTTAAACAAGAGGCAGACTTGAACCAATTCATTAAACAATATCACTTGTACAACAAGTCGAATATAATAGCATTATTAAGATTTTCATTGATATAGGAATGCTTGTATTTGTGACGACCCGGTCCGTCGTCACGGGAATTACCACCCCGTTATCTTATATTTATGTGTTTTATGCTTTCATATCAGTGTTAGAGTCTATCGGGTGAGTTAAGAGTGATTTCGATTGAAAATGAGGCACATAGCCTTCTTGAAAGAAGCTTGAATGTGGAAAGCCAACCTGGAGTTGACTATTTAGTTAGAGGGCTCGGAATCGGATTCTGATGATTCGGGTAGTTCCGGGAGGTGATTTGTGACTTAGGGGTGCGATCAGAATTGAATTTGGAGGTCCGGTGTAGAAATAGGCTTGAATTGGCTAAGGTTGAATTTTGGCGAAATCCGAACGGTGGGTAAGATTTTGATCAGGGGGTCGGAATGGAATTCCGACAATTCCTGTAGCTTCGTTATATGATTTTGGATATGTTCGCAAAATTTCAGGTCATTCGGACGTCGTTTGGTCGGGTTTTTGATTGATTGTGTAATTCGGAATGTTTTAAGGAATTTAGGCTTGAATTCGATGTGAATTATGGGTTTTGATGTTGTTAGACGTGTTTTGAGGATTGGAACAAGTTTGAATAAGGTATTGGGATGTGTTGGTGTGTTTGGATGCGGTCCCGGGGGCCTCGGGGTGTTTTCAGATGGTTAAACGGGAGAAAATATGGAAAATTGCAGACTTTGTGCACTGGTTCAGTTGTTTTTGCTCCTGCGGAAATGGGGGCGCAGGAGCGAGTCCGCAGGAGCGGACATGGGAGCGCAGAGGCGCTTGGCTTCACAGAAGCGAAAGCATGTCCGCTGAGGCGGCGTCGCAGGAGCGAGTATGAGACCGCAGAAGCGGCCAAGGGGCAAGATGGGGAAATCCGCAGAAGCGGATTGGTGATCGCATAGGCGAGTCCGCAGGAGCAGACTCTTGGCCGCAGAAGCGGGAAAGACCACAGAGGCGGAGGGTATTCCGCAGAAGCGGACCCGCAGGAGCTGTCCTTGGATCGCAGGTGCGGAAATGGCCAAATAGGCCTAGGTTCGCAGAAGCGACCTATTGGTCGCAGAAGCGGTTCCGCAGGGGCGGAAAATTGTCCGCAGAAGCAAAATCGCAGTGAGTTAAGTGTATCGGAAGTTAGAAAATTTCAGAAACATTTCACACATTTGGGTCTCGTCTTTAGAGGCGATTTGGGCGATTTTGAAGAGAAACTCAAGGGAAATCATCAGGGTAATAAACTATGGACTTAAACTATGATTAGTATTGATAATATTATGCAATTATATCATGAAAATGGAGGAATTTGGGGTAATTTATGGAGGATTTAGCCCTAGGCTTGAACTTTAGAAAATCAAGGTTTTGAATGGGAAAATGGAGACCGAATTTGGTAAATCTTATATGCTTAGACTCGTATCAAGATGAGGGTTCCGAATATGTGATTTTTGTTATTTTTCGAGAAGCGTACCGAAAGTCGGATTTTGGGCAACTTTGGGAATTTTGATGTAAATTGTGTTGTATTGATTGGGTGTCGTCCCATTGGCCTAATTTGTTGTGTTTCTACGATGTTTGATCAGATTCTACGTGTGAGGAGCTTGATTCTCGTGGCAAGGGCATTGCGGAGTAGTCGTCGCGCCGTATTAAGGTGAGTAATAGATGTGGGTGATGACCAGCGGGTTCGAAACCGCGGTATACCACTTTGTGACGCTGTATAGCGGCGAGACACGTCCTCTCTTATGAGTACGAGGTCGATTGTGATTGGGGACTATGGCTTAGTCCGACCTGTTGTTACTGTGTTATGATAATTGGCTATTCTTTGGCAGTCGAACCTCCTTCTTGGATGGTTGCATACTATATGGTGATATTGGCTAATCTTGAGCCATTGAACCTCCTTTTTGGATGGTTGAGTATGCTTGTGGGCTGTGAGCCAGTATTGGATCCCGCGAGGATCGTTATTATTGTCTTGAGATATTGACATGCTAGTTTACTACCAGTCCATAGCTATTTCTGTTATCATGCTATTTCCAATCTCTGGAACTCAATATTAATGTTTTCCAACTGAAAAATGATAAAAAGGGTTTTCAAAAATACTTTGAGCCTGCGAGTCTGCATTTGCATATTAGCTGACTGGTAGTGGATCGGGCTGCGTGCCGCAGCGGTATATATGTTGGATCAGACTGCACGCCGCAGTAATATTGTGCTTGGGCTGTAGGAGCCCCTCCGGAGTCTGAACCCCCACAATGAGCACGGGTACCCAAATTGGATCGGGCTACGTGCCGTAGCGGTCATGTCATGCATTGCATTGCATTTAGCTACATCTGCTAGCTGTTATACTTGTTGTTGATATTTGTTGGTTCTTTACTGCTGATATTGAACTGTTACAGGGTATTGATTTCAGCTTTACATAGTGCTTTATTGTGGATTTCTTATCTACCCTGTCTTACCCCTATTTATTACCACTGAGTCTGGCAGTAATCATTTTACTCCCTGCACCTTGTGTGCAGATCCAGGTACCTCTCAGCAGATCTGATCCGATAGCCGCTCAGAGGCATTGTGCGGGATAGACGAGGTAGATGCAGCGTCCGTAGGACCCGATATTCCTTCCTACTATCTTTTGAATCTGTATTTGCTACTTCTTTCCGCACTGAGTTTTGTTGTAAACCTTATTACACTTATGTTCTTTAGAGGCTCATGACTCTTGACCCTTCGGTCTATGGGAGTTGGTATGCATTGGGACTTGGTTCCACCGTTTCGATATATCTATCATCGTTGTTTTATAATTTGATATGCTTAAATGGGATAAGGCGAGCTCCTAGCTCCGTTATTGTTATTGATTGGTCAAGCTGGCCTAGCAGTGTGCTGGGCGCCATCACGACCGGATTTGGGGTCGTGACAAGTTGGTATCAGAGCCTAGGTTTACTAGGCCTCATGAGTCTTGAGCCGGTTAGTAGAGTCTTGTGGATCGGTGCGGGGACGCTTGTACTTATCCTCGGGAGGATGCGAACCTTTAGGAAACACTTCACATTTCTTGGAATTCTTATCGTGCGTACTTGATTCTGCTTGAGATATGCTTTTGAAATTCTTTCCGCACGTCTGTGTACGCATCGAGCGCTCAGTAATATAATTGCCTTCTGGCTTGTGATTTCCCCGAACGAGGGGCGAGATATAATCTCTGTGAGTTCATGTTGGGCCAGTCGAGATGACTTGAGGCTGGACCTTGTCTATGACTTGAGCATCGATGTGCTGATTTGGTGAGTGGTCGCAATAGATAATGTACTGAGGGTTTGAAACCTCGTATTTGTGCTATACAGTGCTATGCTGAGATGATACACGCATCATGTGACGAGCGTGGTGGTATTGTGACTGGGTATTTGGACTTGATCATTCCCAATTGATAAATTACTGTGTAAATTGACTGAGACTGGGCTTATATCTATGTACTTGGGCTAGTAGCCATGTTTGGGGCCTTGCGCCGATCTGTAGAGTATTAGGGAGGCTTACTAATGGATGAGCTATTAATTGTTCGACTCTTGTCTAATCTGTTGTGTAGCCCCGAGCTTTGGGCGTGGTGAATAATTATCATATCTCGTAATTGGAAGGTAAAGTGCCTTATGTGTAGTGGAACGAGTTTAAACTCAGGAAGACTAAAGTGATTATGCTATGTGTATCCTGGTGGAAGGTATTGTGATGAAATGCTAAATTGAGAAGAAGTAGGAGGGTTGATCCTCATGTGTAATTGAAAGGTATTTGATATGTGTTATGATTCGAGCAGGTACAACGCATGTTCATGTAACAATTATGATAATATGATTTGTGTAGTATTGAGACTAATGTTGTCGATATGCATTGTGATGTCTTGTCGACTTGTGAATGTATTGCTAGGATGGTTTTGGTGATTCTCTGGCAGGTGGATACGCCAAGTTACAAAGGAAACTCTGTCAAAATTTTTGGAAAATTTGGGACTTAGAAAAGACTTTTGTCACCTAAAGAGTGGGCTTAACTGTTGTGTGTGAATGAATACAAGAATTGCAAAAGAGTTAATATTTCTGATGATTCAAATCTTCGCCGAAGCTTGCAAATGACTTGAGTTTAATCTAACTAGAACATTGTGGCATCATTTGAGTAAGAATGCTATGTGTGGCTAAAAGTGCTTTAATGTATGGCTCCGAGCAAAGTTGGGGAGGCTGTTGTTGATTAACTGATTGCATTGTTGTGTGCTATGTTGGTTCTGTCTCTAGGTATGATGAGGAATCTTGATAAAGGTTATGGTGCTTCGTAGATGTGAAGAAATACAAGGATGTTGTGAACTTATGTTGGTAAAGAATTTTCGGTGTATAGAAAAGAAAGATAGCTAATTGTATCTGTATGTAATCATGTTCTGCGGTGTCAGAGTTTTAGCAAGGCACGAGTGGTCCTGTTCAATAAGACAGTTGAATTACAGCTGAATAAGGGTGAATGACGCCCGAGAATTGTTTTACGGTGTTCAAGATTTTGCTTGTAATAGCCAGGTGTCTTAAGATTTTGCATGTGGCTACAGACGGTGGTTTCGTTAGAAGAGGTCAAGACTTGTGTTATATTATGTGAATGATGGGATTCTATGTAATCCGTATTTGAAGGTAATGATAACGAATTCAAAATCGCAGGAAGTTCTTCAAAATAAAGTATTGTAGAATGTGGTACTTTTGGGAAACATTGAGAGAGTATTAAGTGACCTATGGGTCTTAGACGGTGTGGTCTTACGTACGAGTCTCGTGTGGTAACATGAGTTGATGTATTATGGTGTTACAGTAAGGGCTAATATTAAATTAAAGATGAATCAGAAAGGAAACTGGGTACATGGGACAACTTGTTAATAAACCAAAGCGGTATGATAAGGAATACTACTAATTCCTGGTATGTGGTTGAAGTAATGAGTCTTGCAGATATTGTGCAATAAAGCTTTTGAGTGCTGGCAGTTGTGTAACCCGATATGGGTATAAGGATTCAGTCCTAGCAGTTTAACTTATGCAATGTAATTGGGAGAAAGAGTTTATGATGTGTTTTAACGTGGTTTAAAAATGAGTGTATTTCCTGTTGGTATGTAAGGCTTGGAATATGTAATGAGTTTTCTCTATATGGGATCATGAAAGTTCTTGACTAGTTGAGTGCGCCGATGTTTGTGGCATAGGAAAGGAATATGAATTTCCATGCTATCTTAGTGTGGTGTGGCATATGCGATGTGTGATGGAAAGTTGATAATGGCATATTCAAGGTTTTGAGATCAGTTCATAATATATGGGGAGTCATTAAAATTATCGAGCAGCGCAGGCAGCTGCAGGTGATTCAAAGAATCGATCTTTCTAGCGATTAAGGAAAATGGTATTGCTATTCTAGTAATTTGGCAGGTTATATGGTCCAAAAGGACAAGGTAATGTAAACTGATAATATCTAGTGGTATGGTGGTATTCTCTTGTTGGATCGACTGTAATAATTGAGTCGTTGATGGTATAATGAAATTCCTGAATGGCTTTTGTGGTATGAATGGACGCTTGATGGGCGTTATGTATTGGTACGGTGGAGTACGGAATCAGGCATAGTGATTCATGTGTTATATATGTGTTGGAGACTTAAAGTTCTCGTTAGTCCGCCTATGCAGTGGTTGTATATCGTGTGTATCGGTACCGTTTTGTGATTATTGGAAAATCGGAAGCCCTAGTGGCTCTCTCTCAACTTGATATGACGAATTTGTATTATGATACTTGATTGCTAACTGTTCGTCATTGGGTCAGGTTGTCTAGACTAATGTGTTATTGACTATGATGGAATAGCACAAATTGCGTAGCAGAGTGCATCAGAGTATGCTCCAGCGGGGTATTGTACCTCAGGACCAGCGGATGGCTGGTGGGTATTGCTTTGTTAGTTGGGCCTTCGTGGCAGATATCAGTGCAGAGGTTTCTAGCATGGGTTCAGTTCCGGTATTGGGGAACTTTGTCAGAAGCGTTTCTTGTGGTCGAGCTTGAGGCTGTATATGTTTATTGTAATGAGCAATTCGACTTGATATGCATTTCCATTTGCATGATTTATGCGTGGATCGGGTGGCACACCGCCACGGGTTATTTGGATCGGGTGGCACGCCGCCACAGGTATGGTATCTGGATCGGGTGGCACGCCGCCACGGGTATGCCATTGGAGCGGGTTGCACGCCGCAACAGTGTAATGCAAAAATAGAGTTAGTTATATGTTACCTGGTATACAATACCTCCTGGCTTCTGAGGAAAAGTTCGTATTGAGTATCGTTCGGCGAATGGCACATCGGTTGTGTCCTTTCAGGATTTGATTGCATACGTTAATTTTTTCACAATGGGTGAGGTTGATTGCTTGGGTCCAAGACCTAGATCTGCGCGTGGCTAACCGTTTTGAGTTTGGTGGCTTGACGTGCTTCTTGAGTAATAGTGTTTGGATAGAATCACGAATCGTGGCAAGGCCACGTGATGTTATGACCTCTCGAGGAGGATTCAGGTACTCTATTTCTATAATACGAGACGCGATCTCAGTTCTATGTTATGATGGCACAGAGGAATTGAATTGCAGCTCTTTTGCTGGAGACAGTTGTCATGATTTGAGCTGTCATGATTCGAGTGTGTTCAGACGTTTCTATTGGAGCCTATGTTGTGCTCGTCGTGTCTTAGGCCGGTGTTGAGGTATCAAATCACCAGTGCGGTGTGTTATAATCGAAATGAACATTGGAGCCACTAGTGAGTGTGAGTATATGTGATTTCAACTGGCTAGAAATGTAATACCGAGATTTGGGTCCGAAATCTGTTATGGTATCAGTTAAAAGTGAAATGGATTCATGAATGGTTGACCTGAGAGGTGGGTTCGATATATCGCATGTTCGGTTGCCGTGGGCATGATATGAAGGTGTTGGAACAAGACTCTATCTAATGAAAAGGGTTTTTCAGTTGGTATTTGGTTATCATGGGAAATTGTTGAGATTAGAGACTATTGTCTTGAGTGATTGGGTTGTTTGATATATCATATGATCTCACCCGGAGTGGTGAGTATGGGTTATTGCAGTGGATTCTAGTGTATCCTGAGTATAGGCATGGGATTAACAATTGGTATATGATTTCGGAAAGTGCAATGTGGTTTATGGTTCAGATGGTCTGTGAGATTTCAGCTATATGGTGTTTTCGGACTTATGAGACATAGGGTGACGTGTGATCGCCCTAATATATGCTTGGTAAGGTCATTCAGTTATTGGGTTGCTTCTAGTACCACTCCGGTACGCTCGAGGACGAGCATTTGTTTAAGTTGGGGAGAATGTAACGACCCGGCCCGTCGTCACGGGAATCACCACCCCGTTATCTTATATTTATGTGTTTTATGCTTTCATATCAGTGTTAGAGTGTATCAGGTGAGTTAGGAGTGATTTCGATTGAAAATGAAGCACATAGCCTTCTTGAAAGAAGCTTGAATGTGGAAAGTCAACCTAGAGTTGACTATTTAGTTAGAGGGCTCGGAATCGGATTCTAATGATTCGGGTAGTTCCGGGAGGTGATTTGTGACTTAGGGGTGCGATCGTAATTGAATTTGGAGGTTCGGTGTAGAAATAGCCTTGAATTGGCTAAGGTTGAATTTTGGCGAAATCCGAATGGTAGGTGAGATTTTGATCCGGGGGTCGGAATGGAATTTCGACAATTCCTATAGCTTTGTTATGTCATTTTGGATATGTCCGCAAAATTTCAGATCATTCGGACGTCGTTTGGTCGGGTTTTTGATTGATTGTATAATTCAGAATGTTTTAAGGAATTTAGGCTTGAATTCGATGTGAATTATGGGTTTTGATGTTGTTAGACATGTTTTGAGGAATGGAACAAGTTCGAATAAGGTATTGGGATGTGTTGGTGTGTTTGGATGCGGTCCCGGGGACCTCGGGGTATTTTCGGATGGTCAAACGGGAGAAAATATGGAAAATTGCGGACTTTGTGCACTGGTTCTGTTGTTTTCGCTCCTGCAGGAGTGGACATGGGAGTGCAAAAGCGCTGTTGATCATGGAAGCGGAGCATGGCTCGTAGGGGCGGCACCGCTGGTGCGGAAAGTGAGCCGCAGGAGCGGCCCAGGGCGATGAGGTGAAGGATCGCAGAAGCGGAAGTGTAGCCGCTTAGGCGAGTCCGCAGAAGCGGATTCCTAGTCGCAGAAGTGGGAAATCCCGCAGGAGCGAAAGAATTTTCGCAGGAGCGGACCCGTAGGAGCGGTCCATGGATCGCAGGAGCGAAAATGGCCAAATAGGCCTGGGTTCGCAGAAGCGACCAAATGGTCGCAGAAGCGGTTCCGCAGAGGCGGAAATGGTCCGCAGAAGCGAAAATCGCAGAAGATTAATTGTATCAGAAGTTAGAAAATTTTAGAAACATTTCACACATTTGGGTCTCGGCTTTAGAGGCGATTTGGGCAATTTTGAAGAGAAACTCAAGGGAAATCATCAGGTAATCAACTATGGACTTAAACTATGATTAGTATTGATAATATTATGCAATTATATCATGAAATTGGAGGAATTTGGGGTAATTTATGGAGGATTTAGCCCTAGGCTTGAACTTTAGAAAATCAAGGTTTTGAATGGGCAAATGGAGTCCGAATTTGGTAAATCTTATATGCATAGACTCGTAGCGAGATGAGGGTTCCGAATATGTGATTTTCATGATTTTTTGAGAAGCGTACCGAAAGTCGGATTTTGGACAACTTTGGGAATTTTGATGTAAATTGAGTTGTATTGATTGGGTGTCGTCCCATTGGCCTAATTTGTTGTGTTTCTACTATGTTTGATCAGAATCTACGCGTGAGGAGCTTGATTCATGTGGCAAGGGCATCGCGGAGTAGTCGTCGTGCCGTATTGAGGTGAGTAATAGATGTGGGTGATGACCAGCGGGTTCGAAACCCCGGTATACCACTTTGTGATGCTGTATAGCGACGAGACACATACTCTCTTGTGAGTGCGGGGTCGATTGTGATTGGGGACTATGGCTTAGTCCGACCTGTTGTTACTGTGTTATGATAATTGGCTATTCTTGGGCCGTCGAACCTCCTTCTCGGATGAGTGCATACTATATGGTTATATTGGCTAATCTTGAGCCGTTGAACCTCCATCTTGGACGGTTGAGTATACTTGTGGGCTGCCAGCCAGTATTGGATCCCGCGAGGATTGTTATTATTGTCTTGTGATATTGACATGCTAGTTTACTACCAGTCCGTAGCTATTTCTGTTATCATGCTATTTCCAATCTCTGGAACTCGATATTACTGTTTTCCAACAAAAAAATGATAAAAAGGGTTTTCAAAACTACTTTGAGCCTGCGAGGCTGCATTTGCAAATTAGCTGACTGGTGTGGATCGGGCTGCGCGCCGTAGCGGTATATATGTTGGATCGGACTGCACGCCGCAGTAATATTGTACTTGGGCTGTAGGAGCCCCTCCGGAGTCTGAACCCTCACAGTGAGCACGGGTACCCAAATTGCATCGGGCTACACGGCGTAGCGGTCATGTCAAGCGTTGCATTGCATTTAGCTACATCTGCTAGCTGTTATACTTGTTGTTGATATTTGTTGGTTCTTTACTGCTGATATTGTACTGTTACAGTGTATTGATTTCAGCTTTACATAGTGCTTTATTGTGGATTTCTTATCTACGCTGTCTTACCCCTGTTTATTACCACTGAGTCTTGCGGTATTCATTTTACTCCCTGCACCTTGTGTGCTGATCCAAGTACACATAATTGTGTCTTCTTTGTTGAATGATGTGCAGGTAGATCAATTATTGGAAGTCCTAAGGGAGCACATGCAAGCACTTGGGTGGACAATCGCCAACATTCGTGGCATTCCCGCAGAAATTTGTGAACATAAAATCCAATTGGAAAATGACACCAAGCCAAGTGTGGAGCATCAAAGGCGACTAAATCCATCAATGCAGGAGGTGGTGAAAAAGGAAATTATCAAGTGGTTAGACGCCGGAGTTGTCTACCTAATCGCCGATAGTTCTTGGGTGAGCCCAGTACAATGTGTGCCAAAGAAGGGGGGCATAACCGTGATTGAAAATGATAAAAATGATCTCATCCCTACTAGAATGGTAACCGGGTGGAGAGTGTGCATGGACTATCGGAAACTCAACAATGCAACTTGCAAGGATCATTTCCCTATGCCTTTTATTGATCAAATGCTTGATCGGCTAGCGGGAAGATCCTTTTATTGCTTCCTTGACGGATACTCTGGCTACAACCAAATCAACATTGCGTTAGAAGATCAAGAGAAAACAACTTTCACTTGTCCTTATGGGACATTTGCTTTTAGCCGAATGCCATTTGGGTTGTGCAATGCTCCGGCGACCTTTCAAAGATGCATGATGTCGATATTTTCTGATATGGTGGAAGATTTTCTTGAAGTTTTTATGGATGACTTCTCGGTGGTTGGTGATTCCTTTGAGCATTATCTTGCAAATCTTAGAGAAGTGCTCAAGAGATGCGAAGAAATGAATCTTGTGCTAAATTGGGAAAAATGCCACTTCATGGTGGATGAAGGTATTGTGTTAGGGCATAAGATTTCTAAACATGGCATTGAAGTTGATCGGGCCAAGATCGAAATCATTTCTAAACTTCCTCCACCAAATTCAGTGAAAGGTGTTCGAAGCTTTCTGGGCCACGCCGGATTCTATCGGAGATTCATCAAGGATTTTTCCAAAATTGCACACCCAATGTGCAAACTTCTTGAAAAGGATGCAAAATTCATGTTTGATGACAAGTGCCTCAAAGCGTTTGAGGAATTAAAGTTGAGGCTTACCACGGCACCCATTATTGTCACTCCCGATTGGACTCTTCCTTTTGAACTCATGTGTGACGCCAGTGGTGTAGCTATTGGAGCAATGCTAGGTCAACGCCACAACACGATACTTCATCCGGTCTACTATGCAAGTAAAACTTTCAATGGGCACAAATGAACTACACTGTCACTGAGCAAGAGCTTCTTGCCATTGTGTATGCTTTTGAAAAATTCCGGGCCTACTTGTTAGGGTCCAAGGTGGTAGTCTACACAGATCATGCGGCTCTTAGATATCTCATGGAAAAGAAAGATGCAAAGCCTAGACTAATTCGGTGAGTTCTCTTGTTGCAGGAATTTGACTTTGAAGTAAAAGATCGAAAAGGTACTCAAAATCAAGTTGCAGACCACTTGTCAAGGCTTGAGGAAACAGGGAGACCTAAAGAAGAGCTTGACATAAATGATGCTTTCCCCGATGAGCATATATTGGCACTTTCCATCACCTTTGCTCCTTGGTATGCCGACATTACAAATTACTTGTTAAGCGAGGTCATTTCGGAAGAGTTAGAACCTCATCAAAAGAAAAAAATTCTTGAAGGATTGTCGGCAATACTACTGGGAAGAGCCGTATTTGTTTCGAGTGTGTGCTGACAACATCATTCGGAGATGCGTACCAGAGGAAGAAATCATGCCAATCCTAAAGGCATGTCATGACTCACCGGTGGGAGGCCATCATGGAGGGAATAGATCTGCTGCAAAGATTCTTGAATGTGGCTACTATTGGCCTTCCATCTATCATGATGCAAACCAATTTGCAAAAGCTTGTGAGCAATGCCAACGGCAAGGTTCAATCTCCAAAAGGCATGAAATGCCTATGCAATATGTGTTAGAGATAGAAATCTTTGATGTATGGGGAATTGATTTCATGGGCCCCTTTGTGAGTTCCTATGGGATGAAATATATTTTGGTGGCTGTGGACTACGTCTCAAAATGGGTTGAAGCCGTTGCCTTACCAAACAATGAGGCGAGGAGAGTAACCGCCTTTTTGAAGAAGAATATATTCACTCGGTTTGGCACTCCTAGAGCCATTCTTAGTGATGGGGGATCACACTTCTGCAACAAAGCATTCACAGGGTTACTTGAGAAATATGGGGTGAAACACAAGGTGGCTACACCATACCATCCGCAGTCGAGTGGTCAAGTTGAGGTCTCAAATCGAGAGATAAAGAGTTTCCTAGGCAAGACTGTGAACGCCAGCAGAACTGACTGGTCCAGAAGATTAGATGATGCATTGTGGGCCTACCGCACGGCCTTCAAGACTCCTATTGGTACTTCTCCCTACAGACTCATTTTTGGGAAGGCATGCCATTTACCGGTTGAGTTGGAGCACAAGGCCATGTGGGCACTCAAGAATTGAATTTAGAATGGGCGGAAGCTGCAAACTTGAGATTGACGCAACTGAATGAACTAGAGGAATTTCGATTCCATGCATATGAGAGCGCAGCGGTCTACAAGGAGCGGATGAAATTTGTTCATGACAAAAAGATCTTGAAAAGAGAGTTCAAGATGGGCGACCTCGTCCTACTCTTTAACTCAAGATTAAAATTGTTCCCGGGCAAATTGAAATCAAAATGGTCCGGCCCCTTTAAAGTGGTTAGTGTATCCCCATACGGAGCTGTAGAGTTAGAATCTACTGATGGGTCTCGGACATTCAAAGTAAATGGCCAACGCATCAAACACTACTTGGGAGTTGATGGTGAGAAGAATGTGATAGAGTAGCTGGCTCTACAAGATGGACCTTGCCCGTCAAAAGGATGAAAATGGAGAAATCAATCCCGTCGTGCCGCGACGTTAAATCAAGCGCTGCATGGGAGGCAACCCATGGGTGGTAACACCATCTTTGAATTTTGAATTTTCTTTGTTTATTTATTTCCTTAACATCTGCGAAGTGTAGGGAACCTAAACAGTGGTGATATTTGGTGGATGTACCAATGGACAGAAATGCAGAAGACGGAGGGTAGAAATGCGGTAGGAATGCGACCGCAAACCTAACCAGTGAACCCTCTAATTTGGCAGCTGAAATGCGTCCAATCTGCGGTCCGCATATTCGTTATGCGATCGCACAATGGATCACAAAAATGAGTCTGAGAAAGTTGTGCGTTGCAGCAACATGCGACTATTATGCGGACCGCAAATCATCTCTGCGATCGCATAATGGTTCGCAGAATTGACGTCGAAAATCCCAGGTACGTTCCTAAAAGCCCTACACGACAGAATAAAAAAAAAGAGGCAAATAGAACAAAGGAAAAAAGAACAAAAAGAAAATAAAAAACAAACAAACAACAAGTTCGAATCGGCTCATCAACATGCATCATCCTGTAAATCAAGAACATTCTCAACATCTGGTATGTCTGTTGTCTTCCCCCTTCTCTATTGTTTAAATTTTTGGGAAATGGTTGTGGGCGTAATAGCATGGCTAGGGTATTGTTGAATTAGATTTGGGGAAGGAATTGGTTGAAGATTTGGGCACCCATGGAGTTGCCTGAGATATAGGTTGAACAAAGTGAACTGACTGTGTTTAGTTGCTCAGTTTTGCGGTCCGCATGTTTACATTGCGAACCGCATTGTTGTCGCAGACCTAGCCCTAGGTCAGATGAAGACGACAATTTATGCGGTCACTATGCGATCGGATTATCACTTTGCGGTCCGCAAAGTCACCGCATACCTGTCACCTTTGTAGCCTTCTCGAGCAGTGAAATGTGCGATCGAGTATGCGGCCGCATAATTGATTTGCGGTCCGCATAATTGATTTGCGGTCCGCAAACTCAATGCAAAGTAAAACAGTGAACTGGGATATTTTCACTTTGCAAGAAGCCATTCTGCGATGATTATGCAGTCCGCATAACAGTTATGCGACCGCATATATCATCGCAGAATGGAATGGAACTTCATCTGAAAAACTTTTGCGACCACTTTGCGGTCCGCATTCCTCTTTTGCGATCGCACAGTGCGTCGCATTCTTGCTCTCAGCTAAATATTTCCCATTCTCTACCATCCTGACTATACTAACAATACTCCATTTTGCAGACATGGCTCATAAACGACTTGCAAACAAGCCCCGTGCTTCTAAAAGACAACGAGTGGACTCACCACAAACAAGAAATGACCAACCTAAGGAAGTAGACACCCAGCCTGCAGTGGACATGCATGCTGAGGCAAGGAGAAAGCAGATTGCGGAGGGACTTTCATATCATCTCCGCTGGGGTATTGAGGGGTCGAGGGATAAATATAAAGCCGAGCTTGAACGGAGAAAGCTCCTCCCTGAGAAGCAATTGAGCCTAAATGGGCTTAAAGAAAAATATCCCCACATCCTTACCAACATCAAGCGGAGAAAATGGATGAGATTCACTGACCCTCCGGCCAAATATAACGAAGCCATTGTTCGGGAGTTCTATGCTAATTATGGAGCTTCCAGGACCAAACAGCATAAAAGGCAAAGGATGTATCTCGACAAGGTGGAAGTTCGAGGTATCCCAGTCAAGTGCAGTGCGAAAGCCATAAACAAGTTGTTGATCCCAGACTGGGACGGGGACACCTCCACATCTGAGTATAAAGCCAAATTTGCCAACAGAGAGAATGAAAGGAGCTGGATTGCTTCCGTCATCGCAACTGGAACCCCTGCATGGATACAACCGGGGAAAAAGATTTATATGGAGAGCTTCTCAAGGGAAGGGAGATACTGGCTTGCATTTCTCGCATCCAGATTGATCCCAACGAATCATGAGACAGCTATCACCATCGAGAAGGCCCTCCTCATTGCTTGTATCATGCAGGGCGTTAAACTGAATGTGGGAGAAATAATTTTCCAAGAAATGGGGAGAAGAGCAATGCAAGATGCCACGTCTCTTCCGTTCCCGTCATTGATCACTGCTTTGTGCCATGAGGCCCTAGTTCCCGTTGACCTCCGGGATGCTACAGGTCAAGAACAAGGTATTATAGACATCACCCGCCTAGCTGATGCGGTGATACCTCCCCCAGCAGTTGTTGAAGAAAACTTACTCTCCTCACAGCCTCCTATTGCTCATGATGATGCGGCACAGTCTTCCACTCCTTCCACCGCTGCTCAAACTACCACTGCTACTGATCAGCTTCATCCAACCACTCCAGCAGTCTCGCAGCTTGGTCTTTTAGCCAAGCATGCAAACTCCAAAGTTGACCAGCTTGTTAAGATGTTGCCTAATTTAATCAAGCAAGCTCTCACTCCCATGCAGTCCGCCATAGTAGAGATTCAGAAAAAACAGATAGCATATGCTAAGCGACTGCAAGGGCTTAAGTTGAGGGTGGAGAAGCTAGAAAGGGGAGCAATACCCGGTCTGCACGATCTCAAGACAGAGGTGGCCTCAATGAAGGTCGAATTTCAAAAGATGCAAAACCTGGACTTCGATGTTTCATCTTTCTTTCCTGGAGCATGTGATAAGAATACTGATGAGGTGCCTGATTTAGGCCTTGATTTCACCAACTTAATGGCCGACCCTGTCGTTCCTACTCCCGGAGGCTCACAGGCCCCAGCTCCTCCCACCCGTATTGATATTGCCTCTGATGAGGAAGCTGAGGGAGGTAGTGACAGTGATGACGATGAGGATGACTCGGGATTCTCCGGTGATGATACTCCGCAGCCTATAGACAAGGGGAAGGCAGCAGCTCCAGCGTCACCTCGGGAGGATGATGCTGTGGATGAGCATGAGCGCGCTCAGCTTGAGGTGGCGTTGCAGAGATCATTGATTGACCAAGGAGGCACCACAGCTCATACATCAGCTGAGGCATCTAGCAGCTCTCAGATGCCGGCTGTGGTAATAGCAGCCCCACCATCAGCTCCAGTGCCAGCCTTGCTTTCTACACCAAGGCTTCTACCGGCAGCAGAGGTCGCACTCTCTACTGTGCCTATGCCAGATACACAGAAGGGTGATCACCCCAGCACACAGCCAGCTGCCGACTCCCATAGCACTTAGTGTGCCTCAGGGAGTCTCTCCTCACACTTTGCTCTTTTATTATCTGCATTGGGGACAATGCATCGTTCTCAGTTGGGGGTGGGGGTACTTTTGGTGTTTTAATTTGATATTGCTATTTTTGTGCTTTTATGTATCAAACTTGTACAACTTTGATCTATAAAGCAGTGTATATACAATGTTTTGATTTGTCAATATTTGTTTATGAGTAGTTAGCTAATAAATTCCTCTTAGTTTTTCTTTGTCTGATTATTTTCCAAGAGTGTAATAGTAGAATCAGAACCTCGTGTGTAAATCAATGTGACCAGTTTAGTGAAATTGTTCAGTGTCAATCATGCATCCTTGTACATAGCACATATCCTCCTATAGTCATTTCTCTCGACTCGTCCCAATGATAGATAGATTAACGACTGTCTTAAGGGAACTTGTCTCTATGACCAATATTGTGAATTTAAGGCTCACTTTGTAACTCTCTAGCAACCAATAAAAGCTTGAAATTGCAAAGTAGTTGCTCGAAAGTGCCAAGCAATGTGAATTAAGCAGTTCAAGTACAAGATGTGTAAGTGCTACTTGTATATATTTCTTGTGTCCACTTCTGTCATCTAGAACTTGCCTGGTTGGTCTTTCAATACTAATGATAGTATGCCCAGTTGGAGGAATGATCTTAGGCATTCGTTGTGTTAATTTGAAACATCTCTCTAGCTTTTCAGACCTACCATTTTTGGTCTAATATCACTAGTACCCCTCTTTGAGCCTCTAAACCTTTCTTTGGCCAACTCAGTACAAACCATTCCCTTTTCGCAAAATGATCCCCTCTTTTGAACTCGTCCCTCCTTGAACATTGAAAATGAGGCTAAAAACCTAAGTTGGGGGTGGTGTCAAAGTGAGATAGGCAAGGTTATATATTGAGTCTAAGGCCACATACCTCATAATGCGTATGAACGTATTCAAGCTCCAATTATATAAAAAAAAAGAGAAGAAAAAGAATGAAGCTTGTAAAAGTTGGAAAGGTATGCAAGGTGATTCTATAATCGGGGACTGGATGCCAATGGGGCTTTGTGAGTTAAAGAAAATCAAAGTGCAACAGAATGAAGCTTGTAAGTGGTGTTCAAGGAGGATGAAGTCATATGTACCCAAATGCTTACCTAACCTTCCCTAAACCTACATCACGAGCCTAAAAAGTCCTTATGGGACCTCCAACCGATCATTCTTGAAGAAGTGGCGAATTAAAATAAGGGCAAGCCTATGGTATGACATGTAGCGGCACTTGAAGTTCTTTCTGAGAGTGAGTGGTCTTTTTGACTTGTCCTCGTGAGTATTGCAAATATGGTGAGTATAGGACATCATTTCTGGTGAGAGTGCTTGAACTGCAGAATTCACTTAAGTTGAGCCTTTAGAGTCTAATGCAAATGCAGTCAGCTGAGGGTAACATTTAGTCACAATGTGAGGCTCAAAGCTTGCATGATTGTTCTGTCTTAACATGTTTGCTCTTAGTCAAGGAGGAGTGGAGCGATTGTTCCAATACATGCTTGAAGAACTGAACATTAGCACAAATCTTGTGTCATTATTGTGTTAAGTGTTGGAAATAAGTGTGACGTAGGTGCGTTCTACTTGCTTGAGGACAAGCAAGAGCTTAAGTTGGGGGTGTTGATGTGCCGGAGAGATTCGGCACATTTACATACTAATTGCTCTTATATTAGCTTGTTTCACTGCAAAATGTAGTCCATACTTATGTGATTTTGTGGTTTTATAGATAAAGAGGAAGAAAATACCAAGTACTCAAAAATAGACACAAAAAGATAAGAAAGAGGGCAAGTTGGGCATAAGAGCAAATTTGCGGTCCAATCTGCGGCCGCAGACTGGATCTGCGGACCGCAAATTAAGCAACCAAATCGCATAACTAAACAGTGAATGGAGCTGAAATGCACGGCAAGAATGCGATGCACTTTGCGATCGCACATTCAACATGCGGTCCGCACTTCTGCCGCATAATGAACATAGAGGAAACCTAAGAGGCAAGTCTGCGGTGCTATCTGCGGTCGCATAATCAACATGCGGACCGCAGAATGGTAATGCGACCAACATATCAAAACCTAGGGTTCCTATCTGCGACGCTGCCTCTCAAGATTGCGGACCGTAGACCTGTTATGCGATAGATCTACGGTCTTATATGTGACCTGGAAGGGCAAACTTGTCCGTTTTTTGTCAGATCTTGGCCCCTCTATAAATAGCTTTTTAGAGTTTTGTGTAAGAGCATCTTGTGCAGACTTTAGACTACACTCCAAGACTTTATTACTGATATTTTTGGAAGCTGTTGGTTGAAGAATCTTTCACTTTGTAAGCATTTATGACATTTACTACATCTTGTATTTTATATTTTAGCATGTGTGACTAAGTTTAAATACTAAGGTTGTGAACCCTAAATGGGTGTTATGTAAATGGGTGTTTAACATTGAATATATGCATAATGGTTGGTTGATATTTCTTCACTTCTCACTCTTCATTTATTATTGGTGGTTGCAAACACTAATTAAAGCCATTAAAGTCTTACCTTGCTTGGGAAAGTGGGTTAGATCTTGGAAGAAGTAAAGAACAAAAACTCGAAGCCTTACACTTCGTTTAATAGAATCGCTTAGGGATAGGTGAGTTTTATTTGGCATTTATTGATTATTATACCTTGTGACTCTTAGACTTTTGGGAAAAAGAAAGAGAGAAAATACTACTCAAGTATTGGGAAATATTGGGTAGTTGCTTAGAAATCAATTGCATATCAAGAATCAACCATTAGTAATATATCATATTAACACCTATGGCATTACACTGCATTTATGGGAACACAACCTTGGTCTAATTAATTCTCTAAATTGTTACATTAAGCATTTTCACTAGTTAAATATTCTAAATCAACCTTCACTCATACTATCACTCTTACACCATTTTCTATGTTACTTTTAACGGAATAGATTCAAGATTTTAGTCGGGAAACACACTAATCCAAGTAATCAATTCACGCCTATTCCCTGTGGGATTCGACCCCAACCTAGTTGGGTTATTATATTTGACACCGACCGCCTTACACTAATTGTAAAAGTGTAATTTGAGCATATCACTCTTGACCCTTCGGTCTAGGGGAGTTGGTATGCATTGGGACTTGGTTCCCCCGTTTCGATATATCTATCACTGTTGTTTTATAATTTTGATATGCTTAAATGGGATAAGGCGAGCTCCTAGCTCCGTTATTGTTATTGATTGGTCAGGCTGGCCTAGCAGTGTGCTGGGCGCCATCACGACCGGATTTGGGGCCGTGATAGTATTGGAGGCACTTTGTGTTTTTGAAATTACTCTAAATCATGCAACACCTGAAGTAAACATTGAAACCCAATATATGGCAGGAAGGAACTGATCTTAAGGCTAGATATGGGTATACAAAGAATAATGAAGAATGAACAGCAACAACAACACTAATCAACAAATCACAAGTAGCAACAATAATATAAATATATGGACTAAAGAAGACTAAACACTTACAAGAATTGACAAGTCTTCAACAAAATCTCTCGATACTGCACAAAAAATAAAAATAAACAAAACTCAGATTAAACTGAAACCTTAAAAAATCCAAAAGTAACAATAACAAGTACAACAATATACCATCAGATTTGAGACTAAAAGACAGTAGAAAAATAGGAGTCAATACTGAAATAGCAAGCAACGATAGGATAGAAACAAACATAAGCATCTGTTTCTTTTTCCTTTTTTGCAGTTTCACTTGCAAACGCAAATAGTCCACTACAGAAGCGAGAAAAACATTATCTTCTAGCTGTTGGATATTACAGATGTGGGGAATATTCAAGGAGCAGAGAGCTTGAAGGTGTCACGACCCAAACCCTGGTCGTGATGGCGCCTAACAACATGATAGGCAAGCCCGACCATGTTATCCATTAGACCAGCCAATTATTAGTTCCAGGTGATCAAGTTAAACTTAAATAGCAAGTATTCATATCAAAGTGATAAACGTAATAGTAGAAGCATACAAATACGGTCCCATCCAAATCGTAGTGTCACAAGTCCGAGCCTCTACAAATGAAATCTACTACACAATCCAGTCTAGACAGAATGGAAACAACAAAATGATAAAGAAGAAGAGGTCAGGTACTGCGGACGTCGGCAACTACCTCGAAGTCTCCACGGAATGGTGATAGTAAAGCAGTTGTGATAGCTCAACTACTCTCCTGAACCTTTGTATCTGCATAAAAAGTGCAGGGGAGTGGGGTGAGTATATTTCAACTCAGTGAGTAACAATAATAAACAATAACTGAAAATAAGAACTCCGGTACTATCACTAAATAGTTCTAAGGCAACCTCACAGGTAAGTCATCACTACGGTGAATACTCTCATCTCCAGTCCACATCTATCCCAACAAGGTCCCACACTGACCAAATCCTCACTCGTACCGCTACGGTGTACCGTCAACTCAATATATGTAAATATATACATATGTCTATAATGTATAAGTGTTTAAGTACGTATATGGATATGTATAAGTAAAATGCTGCGACGTGCAGCCCGCTCCAATACATATAATGCTGCGGCGCGCAGCCCGCTCCATTTAGTGTCGACGGCGCTCACTGGGGGTGTATAAAGACTTCGGAGGGGATCCGTAGGCCAGAGCGCTATGATAATGCGGCGTGCAACCCGATCCATACATATATTACTGCGGCGCGCAGTCCGATCCAATATATATATACATATATAACTATACTGCTGCGGCGTGTAGCCCGATCCCATGATATACACCAGCGCTCACTGAGAATGTGTGCGGACTCGGACTCCGAAGGGGCTCCTACAGCCCAAGCGCAATAATACTGCGGCGTGCAGTCCGTTCCACATGTATATCACTGCGGCGTGTAGTCCAATCCACATATACATTACTGCGACGTGCAGTCTGATCCAATACATATAGTGCTGCGGCGCGCAGCCCGATCCAATATAGGTACATATATAATAACTCATAGTGGGTCCTCGACCCTATCCCTGTCAGTATAGACTTGGCCTCTCAGGCCCAATATAATATCTCATAGTGGGTCCTCGACCCTATCTCAGTCGGTATGGACTTGTCCTCTATCACGACCCTAGTTCACCAATCGTGATCATGTCGTGATGGCACCCAGTCCCCACGACTAGGTAAGCCTAACACGTTGCAGAATATACCAGTTTATGAACGCGGCGTGCGGTCCGATCCACATATATATTACTACGGCGTGCGGTCCGATCCAATACATATAGTCGTGCGCGCGTGCGGCCCGATCCAATATATATATATATATATATATATATATATATATATATATATATATATATATATATATACATAGTATATAGTATTTCATAGTAGGTCCTCGACCCTATCTCAGTCAGTATAGACTTGGCCTCTCAGGCCCACTCAGCTAGAATAGGGATGCCCACCCTAGGTAGCTTCTCTCAAGTACACATTTAGTACTGGCTCATGATATGCTATACAGCTATAACTACGGCTGAGTGTATGCACCCAGCATGATATACTATGGCTGAGTGTATGTATCGAGCATGATATACTACGGCTGAGTGTATGTATCCAGCATGATATGAGGGTCACCTAGCTCTACAGGTTTCCCTAATACTTCTACAGATCGGCACAAGGCCCCAAACATGGCTACCAGCCCAACTACACAGTTATAAGCTCATTCACAGTCATAATACACTATCAGTCGGGAAGGACCAAGTCCAATCCCCAATTCCAATCCCCCAATCACAATGCCACCACGCGTGTCTCATCTCTACATAGCACTGTATAGTGCAAGTACGGGGTTTCAAACCCTCAGTACATTATTTACTACCACCACTCACCTCGAACCGGTAGGAGTCCTAGCCTGCTCTGCGCTTGCCTCGCAAATCAATCTCCTCGGATGCCGAATCTGCTCAAAATCAATGAGAATACATCAATATAGGCTAATTAGACACAACCCATTCGAAATAACTCGATTTACACCAAAACCTACAAAGTTGTCAAAACCCGACTTTTGATACACTTCTCGAAAAATTACAAAAGTTACATATTCAGAATACTCGTCTAAACACGAGTCTATGCATATAAAGTTTTCCAAAATCGGACACCGTTTGCCCATTTAAATCGACATTATACCAAAGCCCTGGCTTAGGCTAAATTCCCCCATAATTTTCATCCAATTTCAGTAAAATAGAGGAGGATTTCATGATGAAAACACATAATTGGACCATAAAACTCACCTCCGACGATAACCCGATGAACTCCCAGCAATTTCCCGTCAAAATCGCCCAAATCGCCTCTTAAGTCGAGCCCCAAATGTTTTGAATGTGTTTTGAAATTTCTAACTTCTGATATAATTAAACCCTCTGCGATTTCTGCTTTTGCGGACAAATTCCGCCCCCGCGATACCGCGCCTGCGACCAACTGGTAGCTTCTGCGAAAGCCAGGCCTAGCTGGCCACTTCCGCTTCTGCGAGCCAAGGGTCGCTTCCGCGCGTCGGCTCCTGCGGATCCACAACCGTCCCTGCGGAACTTCCCGCTTCCGCGACTCAGAGTCCGCTTCTGCGGACTCGCTTAAGCGGCCAACATTCCGCTTCTGCGGATCTTCAGCTAATGAACCTAGACCGCTTCTGCGGTCACTCTTACGCACCAGCGGCGCTGCCTCTGCGGATGAAGATCCGCCCCTGCGAACCAATGCGCCCCTGCGCTCCCTTGTCCGCTCCTGCGGACTCGCTCCTGCGCTCCCATTTCTGCAGGAGCGAAAACAACAGAACCAGAATCTCCAAACCTACAATTTCCATGTTTTTCTCCCGTTTAACCATCCTAAAACACCCCGAGGCCCCCAGGACCTCATCCATACACACCAACGCATCCCAACACCTTATTCGAACTTGTTCCAATGATAAAAACACGTTTAAAAACACCATAACTCCCAATTCGCATCGAATTCAAGCCTAAATTCCTTAAAACTTTCCCAATTAAACATTCGGTCAAAACCCGACCAAACGACCTCCGAATGACCTGAAATTTTGCAGACACATCCAAAATCACCTGACAGAGCTACTACAACTGTCGGAATTCCATTTCGACTCCCGGATCAAAATCTCATCTACCGATCGGATATCGCCAAAATTCAACTTTAGCCAATTCAACCCTAAAACTACACCGGGCCTCCAAATTCACTTCTGATCGCTCTCCTAGCTCATAAATAACCTCCCGGAGCTGACCGAATCATCAGAATTCAATTTCGAGCTCTCTAACTCACAAATCAACATCCAGCTGACTTTTCTCAACTATTCCTTCTTCTGAGAGACTATTTGTCTCATTTCTGATCAAACTCAACCCGGATTGACTCAAACTCACCAAACATGCATATTGGAACATTAACAAGCATAATACAGGGATAACGGGGTGATAACTCACATGATGACGGGACGGGTCATCACATTCTCCCCAACTTAAGAAAACGCTCGTCCTCGAGCGGACCAAGAGGTCTACTAGAAGTAACCCAATAGCCGAATGACCCTTCCAAGCATATATTTGGGCGATCCTACGTCACCCTATCTCATATAAGTTCGATACACACTATAGCTGGAATTTTCACAGCCCATCCGAACCATAGATCGCATTGCACTTTTCGAAATCACATACCAGTCCTAATCCCATGCCTATGCCCAGGATACACACGATCCAACTGTAATAGCCCATACTCGCCACTCCGGGTGAGATCACATGATATATCAAACAACCCAATCGCTCGAGACGATGGTCTCGGATCTCAACAATTGCCCACGACAACCAAATACTAGCTGAAAAACCCCTTTTTCATTAGCTCAAGTCTTACTCCATTACCTTCATATCCTGCCCACGGCATCTGAAACACACGATATATCGAATTCATCTCTCAGGTCAACCATTCATGAATTCATTTCCCTTTTTAACTGATACCACAATAGATTTTAGAGCCAAAACCTCGATATTACCTTTCTAACGAGCTGAAATCACACATGTTCGCACCCATTAATGACTCCAACGATCATTTCGATTATAACACACCGCACTGGTGATATGACACCTCAACACCAGCCTAAGCCGCGACGAGCACAACACAGGCTCCAATAAGAACGATCTGAACACACTCGAATCATGACCACTGACTCACGCTAAAGAGCTATAATTCCAATTCCTCAATACCATCACAACACATAATTGATACCTCGTCTCACATCATAGAATTAGGGTACCTGAATCCTCCTCGAAAGGTCATAACATCACGTGGCCTTGCCACAACTCATGATTCCATCCAACACTATCACTCATGGAGCACCTCAGGTCACCATGCTCAAAACGGTCAGCCACGCACATATCTAGGTCTGAACTCAAGCAACCAATCACACCTGCGGTGATACGATTGATATACGCTATCAAGTCCTGAGAAGACACAACCGATGTGCTATTCCCCGAGCGGTACCTAATACGGACTATTCCTCAGATGCTAGGAAGTATTGTATACAAGGTAGCATATATGAAGCTATATTTTCCACATCACACTGTTGCGGCACGCAACCCGTTCCAATAACATACCTGTGGCGGCATGCCACCCGATCCAGATACCATACCTGTGACGGCGTGCCACCCGATCCTGATACCATACATGTGGCGGTGTGCCACCCGATCCATGCATAATCTTGAAAAAGGGAATGCACATCGAGTCAAGTTGCTCGTTGCAACAAACATATATATAGCCTCAAGCTCGGCCACATGAAACGCATCCGACAAAGTTCCTCAATACCGGAACTGAATCAATGGTAGATACCCCTACACTGACATCCACCATGAAGGCCCAACTGACAAAGCAATACCTACCAGCCGTCCGCTGGCCCTAGGGTACATCTACCCTACTGGAGCATGATCCGATGCACTCTGCCACGCAGTTGTGACATTTTCCTGACATAGTCCATATCACATTAGTCTAGACAACCTGAGTTATGACAACCAGTCTGCAATCATATATCATTATTCAAATTCGTCATATCAAGTAACGAGAGAGCCACTAGGGCTTCCAATTTCCAATAACCGCTAAATGGTGTCGATACACACGACATACCACCACTGTGTAGGCGGATTAATAGAACTTCTAGTCTCCAACACATATATAACACATGAATTACTATGCCTGATTCCACACTCTACCGTACGAATACATAACATACATCAAGCATCCATTCATACCACGAAAGCCATTCAGAAATTTTCCTATGCCATCAACAACTCAATCTTCACCGTCAATCCAACAAGGGGATACCACAATGCCACTAAATATTATCAGTTTACATTACCTGTCTCTTTTGACCATATACTTTGTCGAATTACTAGAATAGCAGTACCATTTTCCTCAATCACCAGGAAGATTGATTCTCACATTATCTATAGCTGCGCACGCTGCTTGGGGATTTTAATAACTTCCCATATAATATAAACTGACCTCAAACCTTGAACATGCCGTTATCATCTTTCCATAACACATCGCATATACCATACTGCACCAAGATACATGGAGAATTTCTATCCCTCTCCTACTCCGCGAACATCGACGCACTCAACTAGTTGAGGACCTTCACGATCCCATATAGGATAAAAGTCATTACACATTCCATGCTTCACATACCGATATGAATATACTCATTTTCAACCCATGATAAAACACATCACAACTCTTTCTTACCATTCATTGCATAAGCTTAACTGCCAGGACTGAGTCTTTTTACCCACATCGAGCTACACAACTACTAGCACATCAAGAGCTTTGTTGCACCATAACTGCAAGACTCATTACTTTGAACACACACCAGGAGTTACTCGTGCCCTTTTTATACTGTTCCAGTTTACTAACAAGTTGTTCCATTCACCCATTTTCCTTTCTGATTCATCTTTAATTTAATATTAGCCTTTATTGTAGCACCATAATACATCAACTCATGTTACCACACGAGACTCGTACATAAGACCACACCGTCTAAGACTCACAGGGCCGCTGAATACTCCCTCAAATGTTTCCCCGAAGTACCACAATCTACAACACTTTACCTTGAAGAACTTCCTGAAATTTTGAATTCATTATCATTACTCCCCAATATAGGTACATAGAACCTCATCATTCACATAATATAAAACAAATCTTGATCTCTTCTAACGAAACCACCGTCTTTAGCTACATACCCAATCTTAAGAAACTTATTGTTACAAGCAAAGTCTTGAACACCGCAAGACTACCTCGGGCGTCATTCACCCTTATTCAGCTGTAATTCAACTGTCTTATTGAACAGAACCACTCGTGCCTTGTTAGAACTCTGACACCAGCAGAACATGATTACATACAGATGCACTTAGCTATCTTTCTTTTCTATACACTGAACATTCTTTACCAACAGCAGTTTAAAACATCCTAGTATTTCTTCACATCTACGAAGCACCATAACCCCTATCAAAATTTTCCCAACATGCTTGGAGACAGAACCAACATAGCACACAATAGTGTAATCCGTTAGTTAATAACAACCTCCCCAACTTGACTCGGAGCCAAACATCAAAGCACTTTTAGCCGCTCATAGCATTCTTACTCAAATGATGCCACAATGATATAATGGGATTAAACTCAAGTCATTTACAAGCTTAATAGAGACTCGAATCATCAGAGACCCTAACTCTTCTGCAACCTTTGCATTTATACACATACTATTTAAGCCTATACTCCAGGTGACAGGATTATTTTCTAAGCCCCAAATTTTCCAAAAATTTTAACAGAGTTTCCTTTGTAATTTGGCCTATCCACCTGCCAGCGAATCACCAAAATCATCCTAACAATACATCTGCAACTCAACAAGACAGCACAATGCATATCAACAACATAAATCTCAATACTACACGAATTATATTATCAGCATTAGTACATGAACATGCGCTGCACCTGCTCAAATCATAACACATATCAAATACCTTTCACCATGATACACCTACCACAGCCAATTTGGTCTTCCTGCATCTGAACTCATACTGCCACTCGTAATGCACTTTACCCTTCCACTAAGAAACATGAACATATTCACCACGCCCATAGCTAGTCCTACATAACAGATCACAATAAGAATTGGATACCTTACAGCTCACCTATTATCCAACTGCCATTTCCACAATTAGGGACAGTACTGATCGTATGAATCTCATAATACCGGCTCACGAAATTAGCACCTTGGTGCTTAAGCCATAGACAAGGATCCAACCTCAAGTCCTCCAGACAAGCCCAACATGAACTCATAGAGATTATAACTCGCCCCTCAATAGAGAAATCATAAGCCATCAAGGCAAATTATCACTAAGCACTCAAGTGCACACATCAATGTGCAGAACGAATTTCAAGAATCATACCTCTAGTTGAATCAAGTACGCACGATAAGAATTTCAAGAATTTGAAGCTTTCCTAAAAGGTTTGCAGCCTCCCGAGGATAAGTACAGGAGTCCCTGTACCGATCCACGAGACTCTACTAAACCGGCTCATGACTTGCGAGACCTGTTAATCTAGGCTCTGATACCAACTTGTCACGAACCAAACCCTGGTCGTGATAGCGCACAACAACATGCTAGGCAAGCCCGACCATGTTATCCATTAAACCAGCTAATTATTAGTTTCAGGTGATCAAGTAAAACTTAAATAGCAAGTGTTCATATCAAAGTGATAAACATAATAGTAGAAGCATACAAATACGGTCCGATTCAAATCGTGGTGTCACAAGTCCGAGCCTCTACAAATGAAATCTACTACACAATCAAGTCTAGGCAGAATGGAAACAACAAAATGATAAAGAGGAAGAGGTCAGGTACTGCAGACGTTGGCAGCTACCTCGAAGTCTCCACGGAATGGTGATAGTAAAGCAGCTGCGATAGCTCAACTGCTCTCCTGAACCTGTGTATCTGCACAAAAAGTGCAGGGGAGTGGGGTGAGTATATTTCAACTCAGTGAGTAACAATAATAAACAATAACTGAAAATAAGAACTCCAGTACTATCACTACATAGTTCTAAGGCAACCTCACAGGTAAGTCATCACTATGGTAAATACTCTCATCTCCAGTCCACATCTATCCCAACAAGGTCCCATACTGAACAAATCCTCACTCGTACCGCTACGGTGTACGGTCAACTCAATGTATGTAAATATATACACATGTCTATAATGTATAAGTGTTTAAGTACGTATATGGATATGTATAAGTAAAATGCTGCGACGTGCAGCCCGCTCCAATACATATAATGCTGCGACGTGCAGCCCGCTCCATTTAACGTTGACGATGTTCACTAGAGGTGTATACAGACTTCAGAGGGGCTCCCTAGGCCCTTGGCAGCTACCTCGAAGTCTCCATGAAATGGTGATAGTAAAGCAGTTGCGATAGCTCAACTGCTCTCCTGAACCTGTGTATCTGCACAAAAAGTGCAGGGGAGTGGGGTGAGTATATTTCAACGCAGTGAGTAACAATAATAAACAATAACAGAAAATAAGAACTCCAGTACTATCACTACACAGTTCTAAGGCAACCTCACAGGTAAGTCATTACTACGGTGAATACTCTCATCTCCAGTTCACATCTATCCCAACAAGGTGCCACACTGACCAAATCCTCACTCGTACCGCTACGGTGTACGGTCAACTCAATGTATGTAAATATATACACATGTCTATAATGTATAAGTGTTTAAGTACGTATATGGATATGTATAAGTAAAATGCTGCGGCGTGCAGCCCGCTCCAATACATATAATGCTGCGGCATGCAGCCCGCTCCAATACATATAATGCTGCGGCATGCAGCCCGCTCCATTTAACGTCGACGACGCTCACTAGGGGTGTATACAGACATCAGAGGGGATCCCTAGGCCCAAGCGCTATGATACTGCGGCGTGCAACCCGATCCACACATATATTACTGCGGCATGCAGTCCGATCCAATATATATATACATATATAACTATACTGCTGCGGTGTGCAGCCCGATCCCATAATATACTCCAGCGCTCACTGAGAATGTGTGCAGACTCAGACTCCGAAGGGGCTCCTATAGTCCAAGCGCAATAATACTGCGGCGTGCAGTCTGATCCAATACATATAGTGTTGCGGCATGCAGCCCGATCCAATATATATACTGCTGCGGCGTGCAGCCCGATCCAATATATATATATATATTTATATATTTATATATATAGTATCTCATAGTGGGTCCCCGACCCTATCTCAGTCAGTATAGACTTGGCCTCTAAGGCCCACTCAGCTAGAACAGGAACTCCCACCCTAGGTAGCTTCTCTCTAGTACACATTTAGCACTGGCTCATGATATGCTATACAGCTATAACTACGGCTGAGTGTATGCACCCAGCATGATATACTATGGCTGGGTGTATGTATCCAGCATGATATACTACGGTTGAGTGTATGTATCTAGCATGATATGAGGGTCACCGAGCTCTACAGGTTTCCCTAATACTTCTACAGATCGGCACAAGGCCCAAACATGGCTACCAGCCCAACTACACAGTTATAAGCTCATTCACAATCATAATACACAATAAACTATTTGTCGGGAATGACCAAGTCCAATCCCCCAATCACAATGCCACCACGCCCGTCACATGACGCGTGTCTCATCTCTACATAGCACTGTATAGTGCAAGTACGGGGTTTCAAACCCTTAGTACATTATTTACTACCACCACTCACCTCGAACCGGTAGGAGTCCTAGCCCGCTCTGCGCTTGCCTCGCAAATCAATCTCCTTTGAAGCCGAATCTACTCAAAAGCAATGAGAATACATCAATATATGCTAATTAGACACGACTCATTCGATATAACTTGAGTTACACCAAAACTCACAAAGTTGTCAAAACCCGACTTTTGATACACTTCTCAAAAAATTAAAAAAGTTATATATTCGGAATCCTCGTCTCAACACGAGTCTATGCATATAAAGTTTTCCAAAATCGGACTCCGTTTGCCCATTTAAATTGAAATTTTACCAAAGCCCTGGCTTAGGCTAAATTTTCCCATAATTTTCATCCAATTTCAGTAAAATAGAGGAGGATTTCATGATGAAAACACATAATTGGACCATAAAACTCACCTCTGACGATAACCCGATGAACTCCCAGCAAGTTCCCGTTAAAATCGCCCAAATCACCTTTTAAGCCGAGCCCCAAATGTTTTAAATGTGTTATGAAATTTCTAACTTCTGATATAATTAAACCCTCTACGATTTCTGCTTCTTCGGATAAATTCCGCCCCTGCGATACCGCACATGCGACCAACTAGTCGCTTCTGTGAAAGCCAGGCATAGCTGGCCACTTCCGCTTCTGCGAGCCAAGGGACGCTTCCACGCGTCCTCTCCTGCAGATCCACAACCGTCCCTACGGAACATCCCGCTTCCGAGACTCAGAGTCCGCTTCTACGGACTCGCATAAGCGGCCAACATTCCGCTTCTGTGGATATTCAGCTAACGAACCCAGACCGCTTCTGCGGTCATTCTTACGCACCAGCGGCGCCGCCTCCGTGGATGAAGATCCGCCTCTGTGAACCAATGCGCACCTCCGCTCCCTTGTCCGCTCATGCAGACTCGCTCCTGCTCTCCCATTTCTGCAGGAGCAAAAACAACAGAACCAGAATCTCCAAACTTGCAATTTCCATTTTTTCTCCCGTTTGACCATCCGAAAATACCCCGAGGCCCCCGAGACCTCATCCATACACACCAACGCATCTTAACACCTTATTAAAACTTGTTCCAATGATAAAAACACGTCTAACAACACCATAACTCCCAATTCGCATCGAATTCAAGCCTAAATTCCTTAAAACTTTCCGAATAACACATTCGATCAAAACCCGACCAAACGACCTCCGAATGACCTGAAATTTTGCAGACACATCCAAAATCACTTTACAGAGCTACTGCAGTTGTCGGTATTCCATTCCGACTGCCGTATCAAAATCTCACCTACCGATCAGATATCGCCAAACTTCAACTTTACCCAATTCAAGCCTAAAACTACACCGGACCTCCAAATTCACTTCTGATCGCTCTCCTAGCTTATAAATGACCTCCCGGAGCTGACCGAATCATCAGAATTTAATTTCGAGCTCTCTAACTCAAAAGTCAACATCCAGCTGACTTTTCTCAATTATTCCTTCTTTTGAGAGACTATTTGTCTCATTTCCAACCAAACTCAACCCGGATTGACTAAAACTCACCAAACATGCATATTGGAACATTAAAAAGCTTAATACAAGGATAACGGGGTGATAACTCACATGATGACGGGTCGGATCATCACAGAAGGTCACATATTCAAATTCAAAGACATAATATATTCAGCAAAAAACAAAGAACATGCAGTTCAAATTGAGAAGTAAATTCATACAATTGGTAAATACAGAGAGAAGAAAAGTGCTTACCACTCGATTTCTCAGTCGAGTTCGCTCGAGAAGGAGATTTCGAAGAGCAGCAGCCTACCGCGGCCTCGACTCGATTTGCTGATTAGGTCTCTTTGAAGGAAAACGAATTACCGCAGAAGGAACACGATTGTTGATGATCTGCAGAAGAACATAAGCCCTAAAAAGTAGAGCTTGGTCTCTCTAAATCAGTAGCGGAATTAGGCGTGCAGTGACGCAAATCTCGATCCCAATCGTGAAGAGAGCTCTTGAATCCAGCAAACAACACTCTAATTCGCTATATTTTGGAATTTTGATGGATTTTTGCTGATTGAATCTGATTTGAAGGCGATTTTGGGAGTAATGGAAGAGCAATTTTTGAGGAGACCGTAGCAATTTTGGAGGAGACTCTGTATTAGCTATTTTTAGGGGTTTAGTCTATTTCATATTTTATCAGGTATAAAACTAAAAAAAATAGATGGCGGGCCCCTTCTAATATTTAAGCGGGTATTAAAAATTTGGGTGGAAAAAAAGAGGGAATTAATAACCGATACAATAGAGATAACCGTTCCCATAGACTAATTTATTGTTACGGTTATACAAAGTGTTGCCATATATACTTCTATAGGAACGGATTGTACACTATGAAAACGTTAAGTTACTAAAAATTTGGGTGGAAAAAAAGAGTGAATTAATAACCGATACAATAGAGATAACCGTTCCCATAGACTAATTTATTGTTACGGTTATACAAAGTGTTGCCATATATACTTCTATAGGAACGGATTGTACACTATGAAAACGTTAAGTTACTAAGTGTCCCGATAGTTCTAATAATTACTAGTAACAGTTAAAAGCGTAACAATAGACCACCTATAGCAACGAATCCAAACCCGTAGCAATAAAAAGTGTTGCCATAGCTCTAATTTCTAGTAATGAACGTTGATCTAACCTGATCTCAGTTCCTCGGTCTTCAAGTTCCTCAAGCGTAAAATTTCCTTGATATAGGATCACTCTCGAGGCATACCCACAAGCTCATGAAATCAGGTCTCCTTGATTTTTACTGCATACAGATAGTCCTCGCGTTTCTTAGTATGGAAGAACAAGAAATCATTTGAGCCTAGATTTATCAATACCACGGTTGACTTCCCTATGACGTAAGTGACATATGTGACCAAAACATCCCATCGATTCGGTTCACAATCAATGCTTGTCAGTTGTTGGTCGATCACTAGTGACACTGAACCGTCATTTGAGATCTATAAATACCACATCTCCAATTGATTTCAAACTTTACTTTGTTTTAAACTTCTCCTTTGCTTTGATAAAATCTTCCAACCTTCAAAATATTCTTGCCTGCTTCATATCTCCACCAATCTTATCCCTACTTTCTGCACTCACTTATATCCATGCCAAGACTTCTAAAATTGTCCCGCAAAAAGAAATAGCCTCTTACTCGAAGCCGGCCCGCGACAAGATTCCGGTTAGAGGAGTATGTTCCTGAGCCATGTGAACTGACTTCTGAGCTCAAAGTAGACAGGCCCCCTTTAGTTTCGGGTCGGTGTGAGCCCGTGTCCCGCTATATTCGCTCGAGATCTTTGCTCGATATTCGAAGGTGATCTTGAGCAAGTGAAAAAAGTCTTCAATTGGGGTAACAAATATGTGGTGATTCCTTCACTAGATGAGGATATAACCATTTATATGAAATAGTTTTTGAGTGTTTACACTTACCCTTTCACATTGGGGCCCGTGGACCCGGTTATACTTTATTTCTGCTGCCAATATCCAGTGATCGTAGGGTAAGTCCACCCTTCATTTTGGCGCATCGTCATACTACTCATGTTTTCTTCGGGCAAGGTCAAGGGGATGCTATTCGCCCTCGATCATCTAATTGGGTTATACAATCCTCGAATCTATAGAGGTTGGGCTATGAAGACAGTGTTCTTGGGCATATATGAAGAGAAGGATCGGGGCTGGATGGGTCGGTTCGTTCAAATTCGAACCTCTGACTGGACTCCTATCCAGAATATGCCATTCCCCAAGCAATGGAGTATGCAACGTAAGTTTGATTTTCATTGCTGATGTTTGAGTTCTTGTTTGATTAATTTAACTCCCCGATCTAAGTTCCATTTTGTGGTGTAGCTTCTGCTTGGTTCCCAGTGCGATTCTGGATTTTGAGGGTTGGGTTCTCCAACTAGCCTCCACCTCTTAATACTCCGAGCGTTGCTGTCGAGATTTGGCCAAGGGTCGATGGGAAGCTAAGAACCATGGTGAGTTTATAAGTCCATACGTCGATGCCTTTCTATAAGAATATCATCTATTGACTTAGTCTTCTCGTGTAGGCCTCTGAGAGAATGTAACCATGAGGCCACATCCATCTAGTGAAGAGGGGGCTGCCCAAGGAGAAGAAATGACGAAGGTCCTCATCCCCTAGTACGCCGAAGCCCAGGAAGTGCAGGGCCCAAACTGTTAGGACCCGGTGGCACTAAACACTTGTTCACAACGGGAAAAATAAATGATCAACGAAAAATAAATGACACAAAGAATTTAACGTGGTTCACCTAAAACGTTTAGGCTACGTCCACAAACCCGGCACCAACTTCCACTAAAACTTTTAGTAGGCTTACAAAGAGAGACTTCTCCAATAGTTTGGAGGTACAACAATTTCCGAGCTCTACCCAAAATAGTGGCGCACACAAAAGTGTTTCCCGAAAATACCCGACTAGTATTTTACTCACTATTTTGTCACTCCCCTTTAGAAAAACTTCCTAAAGAAAAACAAACTCTCTCTTTCTCTCTAACTCTTATACTTGAGTTATTGAATGTTTTTGGTGTGTTTAAAACAATGAGATGAAGGGGGTATTTATAGTTTTGAGATAGGGACCAAAAGTGCAAATCTCACCTATCAAGAAGGATCAATTTGCAATATTCCCATCTCACCTACCATTTATTGATGTCATTGCTTACATCAATAAGCAAATTGGAGGAAGCTTCTAACAATTCTCCCCCTTCCGACTATTTGGAGAGTTTCCTATCCCTGCAGCTTCTCTACAGAACTCAAATTTACCCTTTGGTACAGTTTTGGTCAACATGTCTGATCCGTTTTCATCTGTATGGATCTTTTCTAGCCGCAACATCTTCTTCTCTAACACATCCCCGATCCAATTATATCTAACATCAATATGCTTGGATCTGGAATGGAATGAGGCATTCTTCGCAAGGTGGATAGCACTTTGACTATCACAAAATAGCTGGTAACCGTCTTGCGAAAATCCAAGTTCAGTTAAGAACTTCTTCATCCACAGCAGTTCTTTGCAAGCTTCCGTTGCTGCAATGAATTCAGCTTCAGTAGTTGATAGTGCAACACATTTTTGCAACTTTGATTGCCATGACACAGCTCCCCCTGAAAAGTTAATCAAGTATCCTGAAGTTGATTTTCTAGAATCAACATCTCCGGCCATATCTGCATCAGTATAGCCAACCAACACAGGGTTGTCTTCTCCAAAACACAAGCATAGTTTGGAGGTTCCTCGAAGATACCCGAGAATCCACTTAACAGCATCCCAATGTTCCTTTCCTGGATTAGAAAGTAATCTACTTACCACTCCTACAGCGTGAGCAATATCTGGCCGTGTACAAACCATGGCATACATCAAACTTCCTACTGCTAAAGCATATGGAATCCGCTCCATCTTTCTTCTCTCATCATCTGTTGACGGGCTTTGCTTGGTGCTCAATCTAAAGTGGTTAGCAAGAGGACATCTAACTGCTTTAGTTTTCTCCATGTTGAACCGTTGAAGTACCTTCTCGATGTACCTCTCCTGAGACAACCATAACTTTTTGGCTTCTCGGTCTCGCATAATCCTCATCCCAAGGATCTGTTTTGCTGGCCCCAAGTCTTTCATGGCGAAGAACTTGCTTATCTGCTCTTTCAAGCTATTAATTCTGGAAACATTCCGGCCAACAATCAACATATCATCCACATAGAGCAATAGGATGATAAAATCATCGTCAGAAAACTTCTGAACGAACACACAATGGTCTGAAGTTGTCTTCTTGTAGCTGTGTTGCCCCATCACCGACTCGAACTTCTTGTACCACTGCCTTGGTGCCTGTTTTAAGCCATATAGGCTTTTCCTCAATCTACAAACGCAGTCCTCTTTCCCCTTTTGCTGGAAACCGTCTGGTTGCTCCATGTATATCTCCTCTTCCAAATCACCGTGTAGGAAGGCGGTTTTTACATCCATCTGCTCAACCTCCAGGTTGAGGCTTGCTGCTAATCCTAGCACTGTGCGTATTGAGGTCATTTTCACAACTGGTGAGAATATTTCATCAAAGTCAATACCTTTCCTTTGATTGAAACCTTTGACGACCAATCTTGCTTTGAATCTCGGACGGGAACTGTTTTCATCATGCTTGATCTTGAACACCCATTTATTCTTCAAAGCTCTCTTGCCTTTCGGCAACTTCACCAGCTCAAACGTCTTGTTCTCATGCAAGGATTTCATCTCGTCTTGCATGGCTTCTATCCACTTCTCCTTATGTTCATCATCAACAGCTTCTTCAAAACTGTCGGGTTCTCCCCCGTCAGTGAGTAACACATACTCATGTGGAGAATATCCGGTAGACTGTTGCACAACTCTTCCAGATCTTGTGTGATAAGGAGGGTTGTTGAGGATTCCTGGTTGAGGTTGATCATCCTCGTTTGCATCATCATCACCATTATCCTCGTTACCTTCAGCATCTGCTGGTTCATCTTCATTTGGAAGATCAGGGGCTTCAGGTTGATTATCCCGAACATCGTCTCCAACTTGTCTCGGCACCATTGTTGGAGGCAACTCAAACTCAGCAGAATCATCGGTGGACTTCTCTACTTTGTCAATGTCTTCAATTGTTTGGTCCTCAACGAACACAACATCTCGACTCCTAACGAGCTTCTTCTGCACCGGATCATAGAACTTATAGCCAAGCATGTCTTGACCATAGCCGATGAATACACACTCCCTTGTCTTGACATCAAGTTTGCTCCTTTCATCCTTCGGAACATGGACATAGGCTTTGCAGCCAAATACCCGCAATTGATCATAAGAGATATCTCTTCCTGACCAAATCTTTTCTGGAACATCGTACTGAAGAGGGACACAGGGTGAATGGTTTAGCACATAGGCTGTAGTAACTAGTGCTTCACCCCAGAAAGCCTTTGGTAACTTTGAATGAGAGAGTAAACATCTGGTTCTCTCGATCAAGGTTCTGTTCATCCTCTCAGCCAAGCCATTCAACTGTGGAGTTTTAGGAGGTGTGAACCGATGTCGAATACCATGCTCTTTACAATAAGCATCAAATTGACCCTGGTATTCACCGCCATTGTCTGTCCGGATGCACTTCAACTTCTTACCGGTCTCTCTTTCCACCAAGGTCAGAAATTGTTTGAAAACTTGAAACACTTGATCCTTGGTCTTCAGGCGTGTATACCCATGTCTTTCGTGAATGATCATCAATAAAGGTCACGAAATATTGGGCACCACCGAGGGACTTCTTGAAAGGCCCGCATACATCTGAGTGTACCAGATCCAACACGTCTTGCTTTCTGGAAGGAGGGAATCTTTTGAATGAAACTCTGTTTTGTTTCCCAGCTAAACAGTTAGCACACTTCTTCAACTGGATCTGGTTTAGACCTGGTAAGGCGTTCTTCTTCACCAAACGCGCCATTGACTTTTCACTCATGTGGCCAAGACGTCTATGCCACAACTTGGTATTGCTATCATTCTCCGCAACATTTATAACTTGTTGGGAGATGCTTGCCTGGGTCACGTACAACTTTGACTGCTTCGTGCCCCGCGCCACCACCAATGAGCCTTTCGTGAGCTTCCATTGGCCATTATGAAAGGTATTGCAATAACCTTCCTCATCAAGCTTGCCTACGGAGATCAGATTCAGGCGCATATCTGGAACATGCCTGACATCTCTTAAAAGTAGCTTCATCCCATTCATGGTCTCTAGGAAAACATCTCCTTTGCCTACAACTGTTGAGAAATTGGCATTTCCCATCTTTACACGACCGAAGTCTCCAGGTGTGTAAGATGAGAAGAGTTCTCTCCGTGGCATTGCATGAATGGTAGCTCCACTATCAATCACCCATGTCGTCTCTTGGGTTGTCAAATTGATAATGTCGTCATCGTAGACAATGTTAAACTCACCAAAGGAGTTCGCTTCATCATCACTGCTTTCTTCGGGTTTCTCCTTTTTGCCTTTGTTCTTCTTCTGGTCATTTTGGAACTGTCGGCAAAATCTTTTGATATGGCCCTTCTTTTTGCAGTAATGGCACTCAACATGTGCAAATTTGTTGGATCTACCTCTGCTCTTATCTCTGTTACTCTGGCCTTTGTTTTGACTTCTCCCCCTGGTCGTAACAGCCAACACCTCTGATGAAGAAGATGATCCTTGTGATCGGCGTCTCATTTCTTCATTTAGAATGCCACTCTTGACTGTCTCTCCATGTTTACCACACCGTTGGGTGCGGAATTGGTGATTGAAACCTTCAAGGTTTCCCATGACTCTAGGAGTGTTGCCAGCACCATAAGAGCAAGTACCTCGTCATCGAACTTTATGCCCATTTCCGACAACTGGTCGACAATCCCTTGTATTTCATTAAGGTGATCTGCCACAGTTGTCGCTTCTACATATTTTACTTGCATTAATTTTGTCAAGTAAAATAATTTGTTGTTACCCATTTTAGAGGCATACAACTCCTCGAGCTTGTTCCATAACGACCTTGCATGTGTCACACCAGAAATGTGGTTGTACATATTATCTTCAACAAATTGTCGTATGTAGCCGCACACTTGGTTGTGCTCAAATTCCCAGTCCTCGTCTGACTTGTCTTCAGGTTTCTGAGCACTGAACACCGGCAGGTGCATCTTCGTCACGAACAGGAGATCCTTCATCTTGTTTCTCCATAAGTGGTAATTTGTGCCATTTAGGTTGACCATCTTGCTTGTCCTTGCCTCCATATTTCCGGCGGTGAATAGTAACCGTAGATATGAATAGTGCCCGTATGGATGAATAGTACCCGTACGTATGAATAGTACCGTACGTATGAGTAGTATTCTAACCAAAGCTCTGATACCACTTGTTAGGACCCGGTGGCACTAAACACTTGTTCACAACGGGAAAAATAAATGATCAACGAAAAATAAATGACACAAAGAATTTAACGTGGTTCACCTAAAACGTTTAGGCTACGTCCACAAACCCGGCACCAACTTCCACTAAAACTTTTAGTAGGCTTACAAAGAGAGACTTCTCCAATAGTTTGGAGGTACAACAATTTCCCGAGCTCTACCCAAAATAGTGGCGCACACAAAAGTGTTTCCCGAAAATACCCGACTAGTATTTTACTCACTATTTTGTCACTCCCCCTTTAGAAAAACTTCCTAAAGAAAAACAAACTCTCTCTTTCTCTCTAACTCTTATACTTGAGTTATTGAATGTTTTTGGTGTGTTTAAAACAATGAGATGAAGAGGGTATTTATAGTTTTGAGATAGGGACCAAAAGTGCAAATCTCACCTATCAAGAAGGATCAATTTGCAATATTCCCATCTCACCTACCATTTATTGATGTCATTGCTTACATCAATAAGCAAATTGGAGGAAGCTTCTAACAATGAGGCCACATCCATCTAGTGAAGAGGGGGCTGCCCAAGGAGAAGAAATGACGAAGGTCCTCATCCCCTAGTACGCCGAAGCCCAGGAAGTGCAGGGCCCAAACATTGAAGGTTGATACCATCGATTTACCTACCGATGTGGCTCAAAGACTTTAGGAAGAAGACGTGGCAGCACAAAGTGATGATGACTACATTTTGATAGCTCCTAAGGGGGGATCACTGCACCTTCCCAGGTTTTCGAGCCGACATTGAATGACAGGGCTCAATCTTAAGTTGGGGAAATCTGGGCGGGAGGTACAAGCGAAGCCCTCGAGCCATCGAGCGATAAAGTCGCTCCTCTCTATTCCAAATGATCGTTGGATATTCCCGAAGGGACTAGCTCCGAGGCCTTTACAAGAGAGGAGAATTCCCCGAGCGACTCACTCGAGGCAATAAATATAGATGATTCACCACCAAGTACTTTGTTTTCTAAGGGTTAGTTCTCAGACGCTCGAGCTATAAGAACTCCTGATGCGGAGTTAGCCCATGAGGAGAGTGACATATTTTGAAAGTGATTTGAGGAGGTGTAATTCGATCCCGAGCCAAACGTGTCGTTTGTTTTTAACGAAGCTCAGCGTCTCTTGAAATGGGTGTCTATTTTTCCTATTTCACTTATTCTTATATTTAGTTCGTATCATTTGCAGGTTTTGGTGCTTCATCGAGAGGCATCCTTCAAATCTCGGGCGGAGCTGACTCGATATGATGCCAAGCTCATAAAGCTCGTAAAGGTGAGGGATGACCTTAAGGTCCTTTACGTTCGAAAGGAGGAGGAAATTGCGATTAATAGAGCCCTTTGAGATCATGCTGATCTTGTCGAGAAGGTAACGTAATTTCTTAAAACTTTGTAAAATATTAATTTAGATTTGGTGATGAACCCTTAGATTTTGTAGTTTTAGCATAAGGGCGAACTGGTGTTGTAGCTTCAAGAGAGGCCAAGATGAATAGGCTAAAAGTCTAGGGTGGAGGCAGCACATGGAGCGTCTTGCCTCGGAGAAGGATGCAGTTCCAGCCGAGATTAACTTCAGCTGAACACCAGCTCCAGAGCTAGAAGAAGGAAAGTCTAGCTCGAGCCCGTAGCACCGAGGAGGTTAAAGTCGTCCTTGCTAAAGCTAAAGATGTTTCGGAGGTGTTTGTGGCCTTTTATCGAGCTGATGCCGAGGCTGCCAATCTTCGATCACATGAGATCCCCGCTTCTACTGAGATTAGATTGTCATGTGCTCTCGCTCATGCTAGGCAGCAATCTCGGAGAGAGGCTTTCTAAGAGGTGCACGCTCGTGCTTTTGGCCTCCTTTCTGAGATCGTGAAGGCGAATGCTTTGGACGATGAGGTCGCAGCTTAACTCTTCGGTGATGAAGGATCTGTTAGCGGATCCGAGGGTGAGGGACGCGGAGCCTCTGAAGAAGTCACCCCCGGAGAAGTCTCCCGAGAGTGAGCCAGTCTCAAGGGGAACTAGCCCGATTAGATTGTAACTTTTTTTTCTTTCTCGTTTTGTAAGACTCTGGTTGGTCCTTTTACATATCTTTTTTAGATATAATGATAGATTTTTCCTCGATGCCTTCATATGTTTTCTCTTCATGACTTTGTATGTTTAATTGCCTTCATGGAAAAGTTCTCATTGTTTTAATTCAACTCGCAGCAATCAAAATAAACCCTTAGGTTTTTCGTTTTTAAGAGGACAAGTCCTAAAGTTACTCGAAACTTATTTGAGACTCATCTCGTGGATGGCTCATTTCGAACTGGAAGGTGAGTTATTTTCACGACCCGGATTTCCCACCATCGGGAGTCGTGATGGCGCCTACTATCGAAGCTAGGCCAACCGAACCTTAATGACAGAATATACTAGAATAATTAAACATTTCGTAAAACCTTAAAATTCAATAAATAAGAAATCAAAATGCGGAACACTAAACATAACACTACCCCAAAATTTGGTGTCGCTAGCTCACAGACTACTATGGAATACAACACACAAGTCTGAATCAAAGAAAATACATAAGTATATTTTGGTACAATGAAAACAAACTGAAATAAGGAATAAGGACTTTGGCCTGCGAACGCCGGCTGGGCTACCTTGAGAGTCCCTGGACTAAAGACAACTCCCAGAAAATCCTACTATTGCTGTTGTCTGAAAGCTGCTCCAACGCTGTGATCTATGCAAAAAGCATAGAAGTGTAGCATTAGCACAACTGACCCCATGTGCTGGTTAGTGCCTGGTCTAACCCCGGTGAAGTAGTGACGAGGCTAGACTGGACCTACTAAAATCAACATATATATATATATATATATATATATATATAATAGAAAGAACAATGGGAATGTATATAAAGATATACAACCGAAAAGGAAACATGCTCGAAAAATACTGAACAATGAGAGCAGACCATCAGTGACAACACTAAACAAAATTTACACTACTACTTTCATAAGTGGTCGGTGTACCACACGATCCCATAGTATGTATCATAAGCTGACAACGCACCACACGATCCCATTTCATATAATATAAGTGGACGGCGTGCCACACGATCCCAATTCATATAGTATAAGTGGACGGCGTGCCACATAATCCCATTTAATATAATATAAGTGGACGGCGTGCCACACAATCCCAGTTCATATAGTATAAGTAGACGGCGTGCCACACGATCCCAATTCATATAATATAAGTGTACGGCGTGCCACACGATTCTAATTCATATAATATAAGTGGACGGCGTGCCACACGATCCCAATTCATATAATATAAGTGGACGGTGTGCCACACGATCCCAATTCATATAATATAATTGGATGGCGTGCCACACGATCCAAATAAATATCATGAATAATTCATATAGCATCTCTCAAGGAGTTCCCCTTTAGGGAAAACTCAGCAATATAACGATCTAACCCAATAAGGGTACCACTAGCAGCCCAAACATCTCAACAATGGAGAATACATTAACGGTCAACCGGATAAGGAAGCAACAACAATCATAAATTACACGTCCGGGGAATGGATTCTACCACATTTCTTTACAATACTTTTAAATTTTGACTTCATAGAATCACTACCATTTGAGCCAAGCTCCAAGGAATTTCACGTTTCATAAATACTTCCTCAAACTCATCATGTCGAGTTCATCAATTGCTAGGAATAGTTCTCAAAATATACCCAAAAACAAGTACAAATAAGACTCACGGTCATGCTAGATGTCAGTGTATAGATAATCGTCACCATGCCTATACACCGCACTCGATCATTTAGCAAAATAGCAAGTAATAATACTCTTATCCTATCCCCTTAAGCCAAGATTAGATCAAACACTTACCTCGGTCCGAAAATGGCAATCAAGCCTCCAGCGCTGCCTTTCCTCTAGAATCCGACTCCGAAACATTGGTTAAAAAACATATCTAGTCATTTTTAATTCAATAACATCAATTAGGGCTCAATAACATAATCCCATAGCCTAGAAATGAAATTCCCATCATTCTTCCAAAAACAGCAAAATCCGACACCGGGCCCACAGGGTCCAAACTCCAGGCTCGAACCAAATCCCAATCACCTATAACCCCACGAGTTAGAATATATGATTTATTTCAAAATCCGACCACGAATTGAGGTTGAATCACCCAAAATCCCACAATCCCTAGTTCTACCCATAACCCCCATTTTCTAGCTTGAATTCATGACTTAGGGTCTAGGATTAATTATGATTAGGTGAAGAAATAATGAAGAAATGATGTTAGGAAGACTTACCCAAAGAGTTATGGAGGAATTGGAGCTTGGAACTTGACAATGGAGGGTGGAAGAGAAGAGTCCGAATGAAGTTTTGTAAGAAATCCCGTATAAGTGTTCTGTTTTTAAGAAAAAATCACTGGGCAAAATTGGCCTATGCGATCGCATACAAGGCAGTGCGATCACATAGGGTAAGGAGGTAATGCAATGCGATCGCGGAGGAAAAGTCGCGAACACATAGAGTAAATGCGACTGGGCTAGGGAAATGATCTATGCTATCGCGAGGGGGGGCAATGCGATCGCATAGGTATAGGAGGCTGGGAAATGCGATCGCACAAGGAAATGTTGCGATCACATAGAACACATTTTAGGCTCTTGAAGTTTACACTATGCGATCGCGGAAGGAGCTATGGGATCGCATAGAACAACGTACCAGATGTCACGACCCAAATCGAGGGACATGACAGGCGCCTGACTGGGTTGCACCAGTCAAACGGACCTGGGTGTCTTTCATTCCCACGCGTTACCACTGTGTTGATTGTTTCTTATTAAACACATATCTTATCAATTATAACTGATTTCACAATACACAAGCATAACCATATGTGTGAGTCATTAACAAGTTTACAGTTTTTACAACGCCCGACATAATATATACATAAGACTGGAATCCCTCAGTTTACATGTCTACAGAGCCTCTAGGATACAAAAGGGAATACAATACTTGCCGGTAACAAGGCTCCGGCTATACCTTAGAAAATCCAAGATAAAGTCTAAAATAAAAGTGGCATGAGCCATGTAGGGCCCCGAGGAAGAAAGGGGCTCACCAAAACGGGCAGTGGAAGATGAAGAATACTACTACCGACGAGCTGAAGTGCCTGCTACGGATCCACCTACAATCATAACACGAATGTAGCGTCCCCGGCAAAAGGGACGTCAGTACACTTGAATTGTACTGGTATGTATGGACAAACTTTGACCCGAGTAAACTCAAGCCGTTAAACAAGAATCATGATGACAAGACAGCCAATAAATTACATCAAGATTCAATTAAGCCAGGTATCCATGTTTTCTACATTTTACTCATTTCACATAAGTCTCAACACAAAGCACGTTTAAGGTCAACAAATTGAACAACAACCAATCAACCACCTAAATCGCAAGTAGTCAAACAAAGGGGCAATCAGTGCCCCACAGGTTGTAAACTCTCCTGCTGTCTCCTTTCATAATTTCATATCAATGATTTTGTATCAATTTCATTAGCGATTTCGATCGCGTTCCATCCTTACCTCGTCCACCCTTATTAACTCGGCCACTCTTATCACCCCAACCCACACCTTATTTCTTAATGTTGCGGCGCGCAACCCGATCCCACCGTACAGTTCCAAACACAACAATCACAAACAGCAGATAAGGCACTACACACAATTACAACAAGTTCAAATAAGCAACTTACAAGTTGGTTCATGTTCACAATTTCTTCTCAAACCAATATTACAAGCAAGTTACAATGTTTCCAAAATCGAGAGTGTTCATACCGTATTGTTCAACGACTTACCAATCCTCAAGTGTTTCGTTTCTTTTCCACAAGGTACCATATATGCCATCATAACCATTATTCATAATTCTTTACCAAATTCAACTCTCATTTATCTTTCGGTTCATATCCCATATTACATCACTCATAGTTCAACAGCAAATTAGAATATCCAACAACATCAAGAATTTCACACAATTTGTCAAATTAACACGAACCAAACAAATTTCACACATCTAGGCGATTTCACAAGAATCAAAATTAGCCATACATACCTGGTATCGAGTTTTCTTCCTTTAACTTCCTACTTTTTGCTTACCCAAGATATCCTAGCTTTGCCGACCTTGTTTCGCATATTCTTACGCCTATTCACTTCATCTTTACTAAAAATCAAATTCAATAATCATGCATGAGTGTAAAATTCCAGTTTCAAAAGCTATTATGTGCAAACCTCTCTTTACCCATTTTAAAACTGAAAATAAGAGAAAATAGTTAGGGTTTTTACCTTTAAATGATTTGGGGAAGTTGAATCATTGCCCTAGAATCCTTTGGACTAAATGGTTAGAACAATCTTTGAGGATGAAAGACTTCTCTCTCTAAAATCCCTCTCTTCTCTCTCTAATTTTAGTAAGATGATATGATAAAATGAAGGAGAAAGGTGTTATATTAAAGAAGAGGTCGGGTCGAATTTTATAAAATTTCTGGGCCGGGTCAATTCTGTGGTCGCATCTACGATCGCAGAATCAACATGCGGTCCGCATTCTTGATCTGCGGTCGCAGAGTGCACCACAGATTTGACACTCAAAAACCTTCGAGAATTTATGCGATAGATCTGCGGTCCGCAGATCCATTCTGCGATCGCATATTGACCGCATTCTCAACACCAATTTTTGTAAACCTTCTGTTAAGCTCTACGGCAGGAATGCGGTCCGCATAGCAGATCTGCGGTCGCATTCCTGACCGCATAATCGACACTTTTACGGAAAAATTGATTCTTTACATTTTTGAAACTTAAATCACTACCAAGGGTCCGAACCGCGGCCTTACACCAGAATACCATCACATTAAATCATTTTTGACACTTTTCCGGAAGAATTCTACGCATACCTAACACATTATTCGGACCATGACACCACAACTACTAGGTTTTATGCACAAAAATTTTACGGGGCCTTACACCAGAATACTAACAACAGTAAAATATCAGATTTTCTAAATGCAAAAACATTCCTAACCACCCCCGAAATCACTCCCGAGCCCCCGGGGCTCCTAACCAAATGCACACACTAACTCTACAACATCATATAAACTTGCTCAAGCTATCAAATCGCTAAAATAACGTCAAAACAAAGAATCAAACCCCAAAACTCAAGATTTCATTGCAAAGTTCATCGACCTCTAACTTTAGCTATTTAGGTCCGAAACACGTCAAACGACGTCCGATTTCGACCAAATTTCATAGGAAGCGCTTAACCAATATGTAAGACCTGTACCGAGCGTCGGAACCAAAATATGAGCCCTATACCTATATTTTCTAACTCATTTTCATTTCCATTTTTCTTATTAATTTCAGAAAATAATTTAACGAAAAAATTCTTTTACCGGGGTTCTTGACCTCGGATTTCGACTCCAGGCTCATGCCCGAGTCCCATATTTTTCTACGGATCTCCCGAGACCGTCACATCACCGGTCCGGGCCCGTTTACCAAAAATGTTGACCAAAGTCAACTGTATCAATATTAATATCAAAATTCTTCAAAAATTCCATAGAATTCATATATTCTAACACAAAAACTTTCTGGCTACGTGCCCGGACTGTGCACGCACTTTGAGGCAACTGAGAGTGAGGTTTTCAAGACCTCGGAATCGCGAAAAATGGGAGAAATACGGTGATGACCCTTTGGGTCGTCACAGTTATCCCGAATAGCCTTGCTCGAATAGTTTTATAGGATAGGGTAGACCCTTAGGTTTTTATCAATAACGGTCATTATCAATCACCACTAGTTATTACCTAGAATTACCGCCTCAAATTAGTATCTAGAAGCGCCACCATTATCCATCACCACCATTAACTGCCATATTATTTTTTTTTAAAAAAATAATTATTAATAGAATATTAAATTAATTATTATTTTATTTGATTTTTTATTTATTAATTTTTTAATAAGGATAAATTGTATACATTCACATATTAAAAAAAATAATTTTAATTCAGATATTAATATACAACTTAAAAATTCAGATGTATATGTCGATTCATAAATTTTAATTTTAATACTTATCGTAATGTCTAAATGTGCATTCGGATTCATATGTCTTAATCCTAAAAAAATATAAAAATAAGGCCTAAATGAGACTAAGCTCCCTTAACATGCCTAGCTCTCTATTTACTATGAAAATCAAAGAAAACCCGTATAGAGCTGTCACCTTAATATTGTAAAACTTCTAAGGGGTGTTTTTTGGTACATGTGATACGAATAATAATTCTGAAATAAGATTTTGTATCAACTTTACCCCATATTTGATCTGGTATATTAGCTACGCACAGCATAACTTTTAAATTAAACAGTGGGATTTGTAATTCCATATAAAAAGTGGAATAACTAATCTCGTAGAATATTCCATCCGATAAAATATTCCACTGTTGTACCAAACGACACCCGTAAGTCTTTTTGGCGAGTATCCGCTCGATAGTGGAGGTCATCTTTCGATTATTTTGTTTTGGGAGTTATAAAGGTAGAGAGAGACGTCAAGGGCAGGTGAGAATAAAGATCAAATTCTGTAATAACATTTAACGATGGAAATTCGATAAATTCTAAAGACTGAAAAGCCTCTAAGGCCACTGCCCAGTCCACACCAACTTTATACTTCGATAAGCTGAAATCTCCCACAACGTACATCCAAGGATTCCTAGTTGTAAGATATATAATTAATGTAAATAAAAGTGTGATCGATAATGATACACTTCGACATGATATTATAGTAGATAGAGATGCTGAATTTATATCTTATGAAAGAAAAAAAATCCACATATGTTAGACAATAAAAGTATATAATTAAGTAATAAAAAATATATTTTTTACTAATTATGGAACTTTAAAATGAGATGATCACAAAGTTCAACATTTATGTAATCGTATTTTTCAAATATGTACTCATACACGTGGAACCTCAAATTTCATATGTTAAGATACGAAAGCAGTATACTCTTAAAAAAATCTAGTATTTCATCAAATTAAATAATCTAGAGGAAGTATTTTGGGAACATCAAAAAACTAGAAAAAAATTCTAAGAAAATGACAAAGGCTAGATGATGTTCTAACTATGATGTTGTGATGACCCAAAAGGTATGTGTTTCGAGGCCTTAAAAACTCCTTTTTGCCTCACCTCGATTGCGTGTGCATTCCGGGCGTGTATCCGAAAAGTCATTATCAGAAAATATATTTTTTAAAAAAGGATGAATTTTGGCTTTTAAAATGAATTTTGATTGACTTCTGTCAATATTTTGTGTAGATGGACCCGGACCGGTGATTTGACGGTCCCGGCCGGTCCGAACAAAAAGATGGGACTTCAGCGTATGCCTGGAATCAAATTTCGAGGTCTCAAGACCAAGAAAATTAATACTTGAAGAAAACTATTTAACTGAAATTTCTAGAGCTTTTGAAAATTGTAATGTAATTGAAGGGGGTGGTATCGTGCCCGGATTTTGGTTCCGGAGCCCTGTCCAGGTGTTATATGGTATTTAAGTTGAGCATGTAAAATTTGATAAGAAATGCACTTGAGATGATGTGAATCGGACCTTCGGTTATTAAAATTTGAACTTAAGAGTTCATGAGATTTTTCTTTGATTTTTAAGCTAAATTCATAGTTATTGTGTCATTTTGATGATTTGATCGTACGAGTAAGTCTGTATGATATTTTTGGATTTGCGTGCATGTTTGTTTTGGAGCCCCAATGTCTCGTGCGAGTTTTGAGTAGGCTACGGAGTGAAATTTGAACTTAGGAAATTGTTGGTGCGTTGCAGGTCTGTAGGCTTCGCAATTGCGAAGCCTGGCTCGCAAATGCGAGCTCACAAAAGCTAAGATTACCTCGGCAGGCCTTGATCTCAAATGCGACTATTTTATAGCACATACGGAGGGCCACAATTGCAAATTAGACATATGCCTCGCAAAGGCAAAGCCCTCAGGAATTCTGAATGGTCGCAAATGCAACAATTTCTTCGCAAATGCGAAGAATGTACAATTCTTAAGGGTTCGCAATTGCGAACCCTAGTCGCAATTGCGACATCGGAGACCCTTTAACTGAAACTTAAACGCATTTTCATCCACTTTTCAATCTAAACACCTTTAGGCAATTTTTCAAAGATAATTACTCTCCAAATCAATTGGAAGTCATTTCTGACTCATTTCTTTTAATCTAATACATCTTTTTACATGATTTCAACTCAAAATTAAGGGTTTTCATTGGGGAAATTGGGTGTTATGGGTAGAACTTTGGATTTTTAAACTTTGGGGATTTGGATCTCAAGTTGAGGTCCGATTTCAAAATAAATTATATATTTGAGGTTGTGGGTGAATGGATAATAGGGTTTTGGTTTGAACCTCGGGTTTTGACCATGTGAACCCGGGGGTCGAGTTTTGACTTTTTAAGAAAAACTTTAGAAAATCTATTTTCATGCATTAGAATTGATTCATTTAGCACTTATTGATATAGTTATGTAACTTGTGGCTAGATACAAGCGAATTGGTGGTGGAATCAAGAGGTGAAGCGATAGTTGAGGCTTGAATTATTTTCGTAGCATCGAGGTAAGTGATTAGTCTAGCCTTAACTTGAGGGATTAGGTGATGTACCCTATTTTCTATGTGTTAGTTATTGAGTACGATGCATAGGCATGGTGACGAGTATATATACGTTGGTTTTAAGCATGCCGTGAGCCTTATACTATGATTAATGTGACTCCAGTATGTATTGTTCATGCCTTATGTGATGATTTATATTGTTGAACAATGCTTATGGAAGTAATATTTTTATTTGAACATTGAAGAGCGTTGCTCAAGGTGTAAAATGATATGTGAATTGAGTTGTGAAGTAAATGTGAAAAAGAGAAGAGAATTATAATATTATCTCATTTGCCGGAATGTTGTTGTTTTTAATGTTACCTCACTTGTCGGGATGCTATTGCTTTTGATATTGTTTCCCATGCTTGGATATGATTATTGTACTATTGTTCCCTTATCGGGAATTTATTGTGATTTGATTCCCTTGCCCTTATTGTTTTGTGATTGTTGTGCGGGTAAGAAAAAATGTTAAAGCATGAAGGGTGATGCCGTGCATGATATTTGTGAGAGACTGTTAAAGCACAAAGGGTGATGTCATGCCGCACGATGTACAATTTCGTGCAATGATATGAGAGAAAATGAATGAAGGATCATTTTATTCAATGATTATGCAAGGTAAAAGCATGAAGGGTGATGCCGTGCCGATTATATTGATTTTTATGGTAAGGATGAGAGAAGGGTGATGCCGTGTCGATTATATTGATTTCTATAGTAAGGATGACAGTAAAAGCACGAAGGGTGATGTCGTTCTTGTCTTAATTTCCTAATTTTTACCGACAACTGAGTTATGGTGTTCTTTACTGTTACGACCCGGCCCGTCGTCGCGGGAATTACCACCCCGTTATGTTGTAATTACATGTTTTATGCTTTTATATCAGTGTTAGAGTCTATCGGGTGAGTTAGGAGTGAATTGGATTGAAAATGAGGCATATAGCCTTTTTGAAGGAAACTTGAATAAGGAAAGTCAACCTGGAGTTGACTATTTAGTTAGAGGGCTCAGAATCGGATTCTGATGATTCGGTTAGTTCCGGGAGGTGATTTGTGACTTAGGGGAACAATCGGAATTGAATTTGGAGGTCCGGTGTAGAAATAGGCTTGAATTGGTTGTGCTAGGTGTATCATTGTAAAAGGTATATGTGTTATGATTTGAGCAGGTGCAGCGCATGTTCATGTACTAATGCTGATGATATAATTGTGTAGTATTGAGATTTATGTTGTTGATATACATTGTGATGGCTTGTCGAGTTGCGGATGTATTGTTAGGATGATTTTGGTGATTCTCTAGCAGGTGGATAGGCCAAATTACAAAGGAAACTCTGCCGAAATTTTTGGAAAATTTGGAACTTAGAAAGATTTCTGTCACCTAAAGAGAGTAGGCTTATTGGTGGTGTGTGTATAAATGCAAGAATTGCCGAACGGTTAAGGTCTCTGATGATTCGAGTCTCTGTCAAGGCTTGTAAATGACTTGAGTTTAATCTCATTGTAACATTTCGGCATCACTTGAATAATAATGATATGAGTGCTTAAAAGTGCTTTGATGAATGGCTTCGAGCCAAGTTGGGGAGGTTGCTATTAAATAACTAATTGCACGGTTGTACGCTATGTGGGCACTGTCCTTAAGTATGTTGGGAAAATTCTGACAAGGTTTTGGTGCTTCGTAGATGTGAAGAAATACTAGGATGTTTTGAACTACTGTTGGTAAGGAATGTTCGGTGTATAGAAAAGAAAGATAGCGAATTATACCTGTAAGTAATCATGTTCTGCGATGTCAGAGTTCTAACAAAACACGAGTGGTTCTACTCAATAGGACAGTTGAATTACAGCTAAATAAGGGTGAATGATGCCCGAGAATGATTTTGCAGTGTTCAAGATTTTGCTTGTAACAGTCAGGTGCCTTAAGATTGTGTATGTGGCTAAAGATGGCGGTTTCGTCAGAAAAGATCAAGGCTTGTGTTATATCATGTGAATGATGGGATTCTATGTATCCGTATTGGAAAGTAATGATAACAAATTCAAAAAAAAAAATCGCTGGAAGTTCTTCAAAATAAAGTATTGTAGAAGGTGGTACTCGGGGAAACATTTGAGAGAGTATTCAGCGGCCCGTGAGCCTTAGACCATGTGGTCTTGTGTACGAGTCTTGTGTGGTAAAAAGGGTTGAGGCATTGTCGTGCTACAGTAAAGACTGATATGAAATTAAAGATGAATCAGAAAGGAAATTGGGTAAATGGAACAATTTGTCAATAAACCATAATGGTATGAAAAGGAATACGATTAATTCCTGGTATGTGGTTGAAGTAATGAGTCTTGCAGATATTGTGGAGCAAAGCTCTTGAGTGCTGGCAGTTGTGTAACTCGATATGGGTATAAGGACTCAGTCCTGGCAGTTTAACTTATGAAATATAATTGTAATTGGGAGAAAGAGTTTATGATGTGTTTTGTCGTGGTTTGAAAATGAGTGTATTTCCTGTTGGTATGTAAAGCTTGGAATGTGTAATGAGTTTTCTCTATATGAGATCATGAAAGTCCTTGACTAGTTGAGTGCGCCGATGTTTGCGGCGTAGGGAAAGGGATATGAATTTTCCCTGTTGTTTTAGTGTGGTATGGTATACATGATGTGTTATGGAAAGTTGATAATGGCATATTCAAGGTTTTGAGATCAGTTCATAATATATGGGACGTCAATAAAATTATTGAGCAGCGCAGACAGCTGCAGGTGATTTAAGAATCAATATTCGTGGTGATTAAGGAAAATAGTACTGCCATTCTAGTAATTCGGCAGAGTATATGGTCAAAAAGGGCCAGGTAATATAAACTGATAATATCTAGTGGTGTGTGGTATCCTCCTGTTGGTTTGACAGTGATGATTGAGTTGTTGATGGCATAGGAAAATTTCTAAGTGGCTTACGTGGTATGAATGGATGTTTGATGTGTGTTATGTATTCGTACGGTAGAGTGTGGAATCAGGCATAGTGATTCATGTGTTATATATGTGTTAGAGACTAGAAGTTCTCGTAACCCGCCTACGCAGCGGTGGTATATCGTGTGTATCGGCACAGTGTAGCGATTATCGGAAATTGGAAGCCCTAGTGGCTATCTCGTCACTTGATATGACGAATTTGAATAATGATATATGATTGCAGGCTGGTTGTCATAAGTCAGGTTGTCTAGACTAATGTGATATGGACTATATCAGAGAAATGTCACAACTGCGTGGCAGAGCGCATCAGATCATGCTCCAGCAGGGTAGATGTACCCTAGGGCCAGCGGACGGCTGGTAGGTATTGCTTTGTAAGTTGGGCCTTCGTGGCGGATGTCAATGTAGAGGTATCTACCATTGATTCAGTTCGGGTATTGAGGAACCTTGTCGGATGCGTTTCATGTGGCCGAGCTTGAGGCTATATATATATGTTTGTTGCTCTGATACCAACTTGTCACGACCCTAAACCCCGGTCGTGATGGCGCCCAACACATTGCTAGGCAAGCCCGACCATCTTATCCAATTACCAGCCAAGTATAATTAATACTGATTAATCGGCGTGATTAGCCTGTTTTCATAACAAATCAAGAAGTGTAGAAATGAAATACAAGAACACAGTCCCAACCAATTCAGTTTTCTTGATTTTGAACTCATACTACCAGACGTAGTGCACTTTACATTTCCGCTAAGAGGCAATGAACATATTTCTCACGCCCATAGCTAGTGCTACATATCAAATCACAATAAGAACCGAATACCTTACAACTCTCCCATTGTCATACTGCAATTTTCACAATTAAGATCAATACCGATCGTATGAACTTCATAATACCGACTCGCGAAATTAGCACCTTGGTGCTCAAGCCATAGACAAGGATTTGGCCTCAAGTCCTCCAGACAGGCCCAACATGAACTCATAGAGATATATCTCGTCCCTCGATTGGGGAATCATAAGCCATCAAGGCAAATTTATCACTAAGCACTCGAGTGCGCACATCAACGTGCAGGAGGAATTTCAAGAATTACATCTCAAGCTGAATCATACACGCACGATAAGAATTCCAAGAATTTGAAACTTTCCTAAAGGTTTCCAGCCTCCCGAGGATAAGTACAGGCGTCCCCGTACCGATCCACGAGACTCTACCAACCGACTCATGACTCGCGAGACCTGTTAACCTAGGCTCTGATACCAACTTAAAAAACCTTTTTCATTAGCTAAAGTCTTATTCCAACACTTTCACATCATGCCCACGGCAACCGAACACGCGATATATTGAATCCATCTCTTAGTTCACCCATTCATGAATCCATTTCCCTTTTAACTAATACCACAATAGATTTTGGAGCCGAACCTCGATATTACCTTTCTAACCAGCTGAAATCACATATACTCACACTCATTATTGGCTCCAATGATCATTTCGATTATAACACACCGCACTGGTGATATGACACCTCAACACCGGCCTAAGCCACGATGAACACAACACAGGCTCCAATAAGAAACGTCTGATCATACTCAAATCCTAACAACTAACTCAAACAAAAGAGCCATAGCTCAATTCCTCTATACCATCATAACATAAAACTGAGATCTCATCTCACATCATAGGAATAAAGTACCTAACTCCTTCTCGAAAGGTCATAACATCACGTGGCCTTGCAACGACTCATGATTCTATGCAAACACTATTACTCATGGAGCACCTCAAGTCACCATGCTCAAAACGGTCAGCCACACACATATTTAGGTCTGAACTCAAGCAATCAATCACACCTGTGGTGATACGATTAATATACGCTATCAAATCCTGAGAAGACACAACCGATGTGCTATTCCCCGAGCGATACCCAATACGGACTATTCCGCGGAAGCTAGGAAGTATTATATACAAGGTAACATATAGGAAACTATATTTTCCACATCACACTGTTGCAGCGTGCAACCCATTCCAATAACATAATGAAAGATTAAAGGTGGGTTTGAGCCCTAGGCCTAAAATTGAAAAAAAAACACTGATTCGAGCGGGCAAATGGAGTCCGATTTTGGTAAATTTTATATGCCTAGACTCGTATCGAGATGAGGGTTCCGAATATGTAACTTTTATAATTTTTCGAGAAGCGCACCAAAAGTCGGGTTTTGACAACCTTGTGGGTTTTGATACAATTTGGATTATTTCGAATGAATTACGTGAAATTAGCATATATTGATGCATTCCCTATGATTTTGAGCAGATTTGCCATCCGATGGGATTGATTTGCGAGGCAAGCGCAAGGCGGATTGAAGCTTCTACCGGTTCGAGGTGAGTGGTAGTAGTAAACAATTTACTGAGGATTTGAAACCCCGTACTAACACTTCATAGTGCTATTTTGAGATGAGACACGCGTTCTATGACGGGCGTGGTAACATTGTGATTGGGGGTTCGGACTTATGATATGTAGGGTGAAGTGGTATCACCCTGAATATATACTTTGTAAGGTCATTCAACTATTGGGTTGCTTCTAGTACAACTCTAAGTCCGCTCGAGGACGAGCGTTTGATTAAGTTGGGGAGAATGTGACGACCCGGCCCGTCGTCACGGGAATTGCCACCTCGTTTTGTTGTAATTACATGTTTTATGCTTTTATATCAGTGTTAGAGTCTATCGGGTGAGTTAGGAGTGAATTGGATTGAAAATGAGGCATATAGCCTTTTTGAAGGAAACTTGAATAAGGAAAGTCAACCCGGAGTTGACTATTTAGTTAGAGGGCTCGGAATCGGATTCGATGATTCGGTTAGTTCCGGGAGGTAATTTGTGACTTAGGGGAATAATCGGAATTGAATTTGGAGGTCCGGTGTAGAAATAGGCTTGAATTGGTTGTGCTAGGTGTATCATTGTGAAAGGTATATGTGTTATGATTTGAGCAGGTGCAGCGCATGTTCATGTACTAATGCTGATGATATAATTGTGTAGTATTGAGATTTATGTTGTTGATATACATTGTGATGTCTTGTCGAGTTGCGGATGTATTGTTAGGATGATTTTGGTGATTCTCTGGCAGGTGGATAGGCCAAATTACAAAGGAAACTCTGCCGAAATTTTTGAAAAATTTGGGACTTAGAAAGATTTCTGTCACCAAAAGAGAGTGGGCTTATTGGTGGTGTGTGTATAAATGCAAGAATTGTCGAACGGTTAAGGTCTCTGATGATTCGAGTCTCTATCAAGGCTTGTAAATGACTTGAGTTTAATCTCATTGTAAAATTTCGGCATCACTTGAATAATAATGATATGAGTGGTTAAAAGTGCTTTGATGAATGGCTTCAAGCCAAGTTGGGGAGGTTGCTATTAAATAACTAATTGCACGGTTGTACGCTATGTGGGCACTGTCTTTAAGTATGTTGGGAAAATACTGACAAGGTTATGGTGCTTCGTAGATGTGAAGAAATACTAGGATGTTTTGAACTACTGTTGGTAAGGAATGTTCGGTGTATAGAAAAGAAAGATAGCGAATTATACCTGTAAGTAATCATGTTCTGCGATGTCAGAGTTCTAACAAAACACGAGTGGTTCTACTCAATAGGACAGTTGAATTACAGCTGAATAAGGGTGAATGATGCCCGAGAATGATTTTGCAGTGTTCAAGATTTTGCTTGTAACAGTTAGGTGCCTTAAGATTGTGTATGTGGCTAAAGATATCAGTTTCGTCAGAAAAGATCAAGGCTTGTGTTATATCATGTGAATGATGGGATTCTATGTATCCGTATTGGAAAGTAATGATAACAAATTCAAAAAAAAATCGCTGGAAGTTCTTCAAAATAAAGTATTGTAGAAGGTGGTACTCGGGGAAACATTTGAGAGAGTATTCAGCGGCCCGTGAGCCTTAGACCATGTGGTCTTGTGTACGAGTCTTGTGTGGTAAAAAGGGTTGAGGCATTGTCGTGCTACAGTAAAGACTGATATGAAATTAAAGATGAATCAGAAAGGAAACTGGGTAAATGGAACAATTTGTCAATAAACCATAATGGTATGAAAAGGAATATGATTAATTCCTGGTATGTGGTTGAAGTAATGAGTCTTGCAGATATTGTGCAGCAAAGCTCTTGAGTGCTGGCAGTTGTGTAACTCGATATGGGTATAAGGACTCAGTCCTGGCAGTTTAACTTATGCAATATAATTGTAATTGGGAGAAAGAGTTTATGATGTGTTTTGCCGTGGTTTGAAAATGAGTGTATTTCCTGTTGTATGTAAAGCTTGGAATGTGTAATGAGTTTTCTCTATATGGGATCATGAAAGTCCTTGACTAGTTGAGTGCGCCGATGTTTGCGGCTTAGGGAAAGGGATATGAATTTTCCCTGTTGTTTTAGTGTGGTATGGTATACGCGATGTGTTATGGAAAGTTGATAATGGCATATTCAAGGTTTTGAGATCAGTTCATAATATATGGGAAGTCAATAAAATTATTGAGCAGCGCAGACAGCTGCAGGTGATTTAAGAATCAATATTCGTGGTGATTAAGGAAAATAGTACTGCCATTCTAGTAATTCGGCAGAGTATATGGTCAAAAAGGGCCAGGTAATATAAACTGATAATATCTAGTGGTGTGTGGTATCCTCCTGTTGGATTGAAAGTGATGATTGAGTTGTTGATGGCATAGGAAAATTTCTAAGTGGCTTACGTGGTATGAATGGATGCTTGATGTGTGTTATGTATTCGTACGGTAGAGTGTGGAATCAGGCATAGTGATTCATGTGTTATATATGTGTTGGAGACTAGAAGTTCTCGTAACCCGCCTACGCAGCGGTGGTATATCGTGTGTATCGGCACAATGTAGCGGTTATCGGAAATTGGAAGCCCTAGTGGCTATCTCGTCACTTGATATGACGAATTTGAATAATGATATATGATTGCAGGCTTGGTTGTCATAAGTCAGGTTGTCTAGACTAATATGATATGGACTATATCAGAGAAATGTCACAATTGTGTGGCAAAGCGCATCAGATCGTGCTCCAGCAGGGTAGATGTACCCTAGGGCCAGCGGACGGCTGGTAGGTATTGCTTTATAAGTTGGGCCTTCGTGGCGGATGTCAATGTAGAGGTATCTGCCATTGATTCAGTTCGGGTATTGAGGAACCTTGTCGGATGCGTTTCATGTGGCCGAGCTTGAGGCTATATATATATGTTTGTTGCAATGATCAACTTGACTCGATGTTCATTTTCCTTGCTAGATGTATTCGTGGATCGGGTGGCACGCCGCCACAGGTATAGTATTTGGATTGGGTGGCACGCCGCCACATGTATGGTATCAGGATCGGGTGGCACGCCGCCACATGTATGGTATCTGGATCGGGTGGCACGCCGCCACGGGTATGTTATTGGAACGGGTTGCACGCCGCAATAGTGTGATGTGGAAAATATAGTTTCCTATATGTTACCTTGTATACAATACTTCCTAGCTTCCGAGGAATAGTCCGTATTGGCTATCGCTCGGGGAATAGCACATCGGTTGTGTCTTCTCAGGATATGAGAGCGTATATTAATCGTATCACCACAGGTGTGATTGATTGCTTGAGTTCAGACCTAAATATGTGTGTGGCTGACCGTTTTAAGCATGGTGACTTGAGGTGCTCCATGAGTAATAGTGTTTGGATAGAATCATGAGTCGTTGCAAGGCCACGTGATGTTATGACCTTTCGAGAAGGAGTTAGGTACTTTATTCCTATGATGTGAGACGAGATCTCAGTTTTATGTTATGATGGTATAGAGGAATTGAGCTACGACTCTTTTGCTTGAGTTAGTTGTTAGGATTTGAGTATGATCAGACATTTCTTATTGGAGCCTGTGTTGTGTTCATCGTGGCTTAGGCCGGTGTTGAGGTGTCATATCACCAGTGCGGTGTGTTATAATCGAAATGATCATTGGAGCCAATAATGAGTGTGAGTATATGTGATTTCAGCTGGTTAGAAAGGTAATATCGAGGTTCGGCTCCAAAATCTATTGTGGTATTAGTTAAAAGGGAAATGGATTCATGAATGGGTGAACTAAGAGATGGATTCAATATATCGCGTGTTCGGTTGCCGTGGGCATGATGTGAAAGTGTTGGAATAAGACTTTAGCTAATGAAAAAGGTTTTTTAAGTTGGTATCAGAGCCTAGGTTAACAGGTCTCGCGAGTCATGAGCCGGTTGGTAGAGTCTCGTGGATCGGTACGGGGACGCCTGCACTTATCCTCGGGAGGCTGCAAACCTTTAGGAAAGTTTCAAATTCTTGGAATTATTATCGTGCGTGTATGATTCAGCTTGAGATGTAATTCTTGAAATTCCTCCTGCACGTTGATGTGCGCACTCGAGTGCTTAGTGATAAATTTGCCTTGATGGCTTATGATTCCCCAATCGAGGGACGAGATATAATCTCTATGAGTTCATATTGGGCCTGTCTGGAGGACTTGAGGCCAAATCCTTGTCTATGGCTTGAGCACCAAGGTGCTAATTTCGCGAGTCGGTATTATGAAGTTCATACGATCGGTATTGATCTTAATTGTGAAAATTGCAGTTTGATAATGGGAAAGTTGTAAGGTATTCGGTTCTTATTGTGATTTGATATGTAGCACTAGCTATGGGCGTGAGAAATATGTTCATTGCCTCTTAGCGGAAATGTAAAGTGCACTACGTCTGGTAGTATGAGTTCAAAATCAAGAAAACTGAATTGGTTGGGACTGTGTTCTTGTATTTCATTTCTACACTTCTTGATTTGTTATGAAAAACAGGCTAATCACGCCGATTAATCAGTATTAATTATACTTGGCTGGTAATTGGATAAGATGGTCGGGCTTGCCTAGCAATGTGTTGGGCACCATTACGACCGGGGTTTAGGGTCGTGACATTTACATTAAATGTTGTTTTTCTGTTGTTACTTCTCGTTTCGGCGTTTCATGACTCCCCCCTTCCTATCTCTAATTGTAAACTTCTACCTTTATCTTTTCATTGTATATGATTTATTTGCACAGGTTTATTTGGTAATCTAGTCCTAGCCTTGTCACTACTTCGCTGAGGTTAGGCTAGGCACTTACCAACACATGGGGTCGATTGTGCTGATACTACACTCTGCACTTCATTGTACAGATCCCGGTACTGAAGCATACATACCTTAGTTTGGGGTTGCTGCCTTCAGTCCATTAGGAGACCTGAGGTAGTCCTACAGGCGTCCACAGGCCCTAGCATCCCCTCCCTATCTACTTTTCATCTGTTCTTTACTATTTTCGAGATATACATGTGTTTTCTTGTCTAAACTTTATTTGAAGTTTTCTTAAACAGTTTGTAACAATGTGACACCAGTTCTGGGATGTATATTCTATAGTTTTGTAATATTGTTAGCTAAATTATCAAATTTCCTATTGTGCATAGTTTTAATATTATTAATTTTGTTGTTTATGAGTGTTAAGTTATAACTGTAATGGATTTGAACGATAAAAGTAAATAAGTGGTTTGCCTAGCTTTCATTAGTTGGCGTCATCACGACTATGGAGGGTGGAAATCTAGGTCGTGAAAATTGGTATTAGAGATCTAGGTTTCTTAGATCTCACAATTCATGGACAAGCTTAGTAGAGTTTGAGGGATCGTTACGGAGATGTCTGTATTTATCCTAGAGGCTACAAAGTTAGGAAAAACTTCACATCTATTCCTAGCTGTCGTACGACTTGGTTTCTCAATACTAATTGAACTTCCACTTTGTTCTTTCGTAAATCCTGAGAACACGAACTATTTCATCAGCTAACCAGCAGCCCGAGCACTTAGTAGCAGGTCCTATGATGGGCAGAGGCCTAGGCCATGCTAGGGCCCGAGGTAGAGGCAGAGCTCAGCCTAGAGCTCGAGCAATAGTACTCGTCGTGGAGCCTCAGGTTGAGTTTGACGAGGAGGTTCCAGCCCAGTCAGTTCCAGTGGGGCTAGCTCAGGTCCCAAAGGGGTTCATCGACACCCCGGTACTTCAGGATGCTCTGGTCCATCTTGTGGGCCTTATGAAGAGTGTCGCCCAAGAAGCTTACTTCCTGTGGCACTAGCCGCCTCTCAGACTGGAAGAGGAGCCCAGACTCCTGCTACTTGCACTCTGCAGCAGATAGCTCCCCAATTTCAGACTTTAGCAGCTCAGCCAATTGGGGTAGTTCAGCCTGGTATTGCGGCATAGACTTGAGAGGGGCCAACTATGTCTCTTGATGCCTTGTGGCGATTGGACAATTTTACCAAGCTCTTCACTACCACTTACCGTGGTGCATATTCTGAGGATCCCCAGTATTATTTAGACAGCTTTCATGACGTTCTTAGGAATATGGGGATAGTAGAGACCAATAGGGTCGACTTTGTTGCTTTTCATTTTTCTCTGGATCCGCCAAGGCTTGGTGGAGAGAGTATTGTTTTGCTAGACCAACGGGGTCACTATCTTTGACTTGGGATCAGTTTTCTCATCTATTTTTTGAAAAGTTTCTTCATATCACTCATAGGGAGAAGTATCAGAGGCAGTTTGAGCATCAACAACACGGTTCCATGACTGTTACTCAGTAGAAGACTAGATTTATTGATTTAGCCCGTCATGCTCTTCTTATACATCCGACTGAGAGAGAGTGGGGAGGTTCATTGAGGGACTCGTTCGGCCTATTCGACTTTAGATGGCTAATAAGACAAGGAGCAAGATTTCCTTTCACGATGCAGCCAATATGGGCAGGAGGGTTGAGATGGTTCTATCATAGAGGGGTGGTCAGGGGTCTAACAAGAGGCATCATCATTCAAACAAATTTAGTGGTGCCTCGTTTGGAGGCAGGGATTCTTTTGGTAAAGGCCATCCTCCTAAGCATTTTCAGTCAACACTCCAGGGTTCTCACAATGCTTCAAGTGGATGTGGTTCTCAAATGCAGTATTCTGATAAGCAGTCCTATAGTGCACCACCAGCTCCTATTAGTGCTCCACCGCTCTAGAGTTTTTGGGGTGGTAATTTAGGTCGTCAAGGTTAGCACTGTTAGTAGCCGAGGACTTGTTATACTTGTGAAAATATGGGATGTATTACTAGATTTTACCCTCGAGCATCGAGAAGCTCTCAGCATCAGGATTCTCGTGCCACGTTTCAAACACCGAGTGTTCCACGGCCTGATCAGCCTACTAAAGGTGGAGGTAAAGGTGATAGAGGTGGAGGTAGAGGTATTAGAGGTAGAGGTCAGGCCGCTAGAGGTGCAGGCCAGCCAGCAACAAGACATCCTAGAGATGTAGTTCAGTGTGGTGCCGCCAAGCCCCGATATTATGCTCTTCCAGCCAGGCCTGAGGCTGAGGCTTCCGATGCAGCTATCACAAGTACTATTCTGCTTTGTTGTAGAGATGCTTCAGTTCTATTTGATATGTGATCTACATACTCCTATGTGTCATCTTACTTTGCACCATATCTGGTCATTCCTAATAATTCCTTGAGTAATTCTGTATATGTGTTTACACCGGTGGATGGTTCAATTATGGTAGATCGTTTCCATCGTTCATGTATAGTTGTAATTGGGAGTCTTGAGACTCGTATAGATTTGTTACATTTGGATATAATTAATTTTGATGTCATATTGGGGATGGATTGGTTATCACTTTACCATGTTATCTTGAACTTTCATGCCAAGACTGTCAACCTAGCCTTGCCAGGGTTGCCTCATTTATAGTGGAGAGGGACTCCTAGTCATCCTACCTTGTCATGCCCTAAACTCAGGGGGCTAGAGTGGAACTTAGTGCCTTACCTATCCTTGCGTACCAACTTGCAACTAAGGGAATCTAAACATATGATGTCATACTTTGGCCATGGACCACATAGCAAGATAATTGCGCATGTTCATGTACCAATTATGATAATATGAATTGTGTAGTATTGAGATTTAATGTTGTTGAAATACATTGTGATGTCTTGTTGAGCTGTGAATGCATTGCTAGGATGGTTTTGATGATTCTCTGGCAGGTGGATATGCCAAATTACAAAGGAAACTCTGCCAAAATATTTGGAAAATATGGGACTTAGAAAGATTTTTTTTTCACCTAAAGAATGGGCTTAGCTGTTTGGTGTGAATAAATACAAAAATTTCAAAAGAGTTAAGATTTCTGATGATTCGAGTCTCCGCCGAAGCTTGTAAATGATCTGAGTCTAATCTAACTAGAACATTGTGGCATCATTTGAGTAAGAACGCTATGAGTGGCTGAAAGTGCTTTGATATATGGCTCCGAGCCAAGTTGGGGAGGTTGTCACTGAGTAACCGATTACACTTGTTGTGGGCTATGTAGGTCCTGTCTCTAAGTATGTTGGGAAATTTTGATAAAGGTTATGGTGCTTCGTAGATGTGAAGAAATACTAGGATGTTCGAACTTATGTTGGCAAAGAATGTTCGGGGTATAGAAAAGAAAGATATCTAATTGTATCTGAATATAATCATGTTCTGCGGTGTCAGAGTTCTAGTAAGGCACGAGTGGTTCTACTCAGTGGGACAGTTGAATTACAGCTGGTTAAGGGTGAATGACGCCCGAGGATAGCCTTGCGGTGTTCAAGATTTATGCTTGCAACAGTCAGGTGTCTTAAGATTGTGCATGTGGCTAAAGACCGTGGTTTATTTAGAAGAAATCGAGACTTTCGTTATGTTATGTGAATGATGAGATTCTATGAATCTATATTGGAGAGCAATGATAACGAATTCAAAATTTCAGGAAGTTCTTCAAGGTAAGTGTTGTAGATTGTGGTACCTCTGGGAAACATTGAGGGAGTATTCAATGGCCTGTGAGTCTTAGATGGTGTGGTCTTATGTACGAGTCTCGTGTGGTAACATGAGTTGATGTATTATGGTGCTACAGTAAGGGCTAATATTCAATTAAAGATGAATCAGAAAGGAAACTAGATAAATGGAACAACTTGTTAGTAAATTGGGACAATATGAAAAGGGCACGGATAACTCCTGGTGTGTGTTCGAGGTAATGTTCGAGGTAATGAGCCTTGCAGTTATGGTGCAACAAAGCTCTTGATGAGCTGGCAGTTGCATAGCTCGGTGTGGGCAAAAAGACTCAGTCCTGGCAGTTAAGCTTATGCAATGAATGGGTAGAAAGAGTTGTGATGTGTTTTATCATGGTTTGAAAATGAGTATATTCCTGTCGGTATGCAAAGCGTGGAATATGTAATGATTTTTCTTCTATATGGGACCATGAAGGTTCTTGACTAGTTGAGTGCGCCGATGTTTGCAGGCGTAGGAAAGGAATATGAATTTCCATGTTATCTTAGTGTGGCATGGCATATGCGATGTGTTATGAAAAGTTGATAATGGCATATTCAAGGCTTTGAGATTTGTTCATATTATATGGGAAGTCATTAAAAATCCCCAAGCAGCGTGGGCAGCTGCAGATAATCTGAGAATCAAACTTCCTGGTGATTGAGGAAAATGGTAATACTATCCTAGTGATTTGGCAGAGTATATGGTCAAAAGGGCAGGGTGATGTAGACTGATAATATCTAGTGGTATTGTGGTATCCTCCGGTTGGATGGACTATGATGATTGAGTTGTTGTTGGCATGGGGAAATTTCTGAATGGCATACGTGGTATGAATGGATGCTTGACGTGTGTTACGTGTTCGTACGGTGGAAAGTGGGATCAGGCATAGTGATCCATGTGTTACATATGTGTTGGAGACTAGAAGTTCTCATAATCCGCCTACACAGTGGTGGTATATCGTGTGTATCGGCACCGTTTAGCGGTTATTGGAAATTGGAAGCCCTAATGGCTATTTTGTTAGTTGATATGACAAATTTGAATAATGATATGTGATTGCAGGCTGGTTGTCATAAGTCAGGTTGTCTAGACTAATATGATATGGACTATATCAGAGAAATGTCACAACTGCGTGGCAGAGCGTATCAGATCATGTTCCAGCAGGGTAGATGTACACCAGGACCAGCGGGCTGCTGGTAGGTATTGCTTTGTCAGTTGGGCCTTCGTGGCGGATGTCAGTGTAGAGGTATCTACCATTGATTCAGTTCTGGTATTGAGGAACTTTGTCGGATGCGTTTCATGTGGCCGAGCTTGAGGCTATATATATATATGTTTGTTGCAATGAGCAACTTGACTCGATGTGCATTTTCCTTGCTTGATGTATTTGTGGATCGGGTGGCACGCCGCCACAGGTATAGTATTTGGATCGGGTGGCACGCCGCCACATGTATGGTATCAGGATCGGGTGGCACGCCGCCACGGGTATGTTATTGGAACGGGTTGCGCGCCGCAACAGTGTGACGTGGAAAATATAGCTTCCTATATGTTACCTTGTATACAATACTTCCTAGATTCTAAGGAATAGTCCGTATTGGGTATCGCTCGGGGAATAGCACATCGGTTGTGTCCTTTCAAGATTTGATAGCGTATATCAATTGTATCACCGCAGGTGTGATTGATTGCTTGGGTTCAGACCTAGATCTGTGCGTGGATGACCGCTCTGAGGATGGTGACTTGAGGTGCTTCATGAGTAATAGTGTTTGGATAGAATCATGAGTCGTGGCAAGGCCATGTGATGTTATGACCTTTCGAGAAGGAGTCATGTACTCTATTCCTATGATGTGAGACGGGATCTCAGTTTTATGATATGATGGTACAGAGGAATTGAATTACAGCTCTGTTGTTGGAGTCAGTTGTCATTATTTGAGTATGTTCAGACGTTTCCTATTAGTGCTTGTGTTGTGCTTGTCGCGGCTTAGGCCGGTGTTGAGGCATCATATCACCAGTGAGGTGTGTTATGACCTAAATGATCATTTGAGTCATTAATGAGTGCGAGCATGTATGATTTCAGTTGGTTGGAAGGGTAATATCAAGTTTTGGCTTCGAATTCTGTTATAGTATCAATTAAAAGGGAAATGGATTCATGAATGGTTGACCTGAGAGATGGGTTCGATATATCGCGTGTGCGGTTGCCGTGGGCAGGATATGAAGGTGTTGGAATAAGACTCTATCTAATGAGAAAGGTTCTTTCTGCTAGTATTTGGTTATTGTGGCCAGTTGTTGTGATTAGAGACTATCGTCTCGAGTGATTGGGTTGTCGATACATCATATGATCTCACCCGGAGTAGTGAATATGGGTTATTGTAGTGGATTCGAGTGTATCCTGAGTATAGGCATGGGATTTGCAATTGCATATAATTTCGGAAAGTGCAATGTGGCCTATGGTTCAGATAGACTGTGGAAATTCAGCTATACTATGTTATCGTACTTATGAAAGATAGGGTGTAGTGGTATCACCCCGAGTATATGCTTGGTAAGGTCATTTAGCTATTGTGTTGAATCTAGTACAAGTCTGGGTCCGCTCGAGGACAAGCGTTTGCTTAAGTTGGGGAGAATGTGATGACCCGGCCCGTCATCATGTGAGTTATCACCTTGTTATCCCCGTTAAATGCTTTTTAATGTTTCAATATGCATGTTTGGCGAGTTTGAGTCAATTCGGGTTGAGTTTAGTTGGTAATGAGACAAAAAGTCTCTTAGAAGAAGGGATGGTTGTGAAAAGTCAACTGGACGTTGACTTGTGAGTTAGAAAGCTCGGAATCGAATTCTGATGATTCGGTCAGCTCCGGGAGGTCATTTGCGAGCTAGGAGAGCGATCCGAAGTGAATTTGGAGGTCCGGTGTAGTTTTAGGCTTGAATTGGCCAAAGATGAATTTCGGCGATATCCGATCGATAGGTGAAATTTTGATCCGGGAGTCGGAACGGAATTCCGACAGTTGCAGTAGTTCCGTTGTGTGATTTTGGATGTGCCTGCAAAATTTCAGGTCATTCGGACGTCGTTTGGTTGGGTTTTTGATCGAGTGTTAGTTTCGGAAGTTTTGAAGAAACTTAGTCTTGAATTCGTGCGTAATTGGTGATTTTGATGTTTAGGGTGGTGTTTTTATGATTGGAACAAGTTTGAATCGTGTTATGGAGTATGTTGGTAGTTTTCGTTGGGGTCCCGGGGGCCTCGGGATGAATTCGGGGGTCCAAACGAACCATTTTTGGCCTAAGACAACAGCTAAATTGCTGCTGTGTCTGCAGAAGGAAATCCTTCATCGCGTTCGCGATAAAGGGCACGCGTCCGCGAAGGTCAGCAAGGGTATGCATCGCGTTCGCGATGGTCTGGACGCGAACGCGTAGGGTCAGGATCGGAGGCTTCGCGTTCGCGTGGAGTTGGAACGCGTTCGCGTAGGTGAGGAATGGTTGGTCATCGCGTTCGCGTGAGTGGAGACGCGAACGCGTAGAAGAAAAATACGGCGGTTGGAAATCTGTGCTTCGTGAACGCGTGACTGGGTGTCGCGTTTGCGATGGGAGGACGGAGCAGAGCATCGCGTTCGCGTGAGTATTGTCGCGAACGCGTAGAAGAAAGGTTCCAGGCAGTGATTTTAAAATCAGAACATTTCATTACGGGTTTCATTTCATAAACCCCCATTTTTTAAGCCTAGAGAGAGGAAGTGAAGGGAAATAGCTGGGAGATCATCGGGATATTGTTGGAGGTAAGTTTTGTGGTTTAATTACACACTTTAATCATGGAATCATGAATTATTTCTATGGAAATGGAGGATTTAATGTGGGTTTAAGCCCTAGGCCTAAAATTTTAGAAAAATATCGATTTGAGTGGGCAAATGGAGTCCGAATTTGGTAAATTTGATATGCCTAGACTCGTATTGAGACGAGGGTTCCGAAAATATTACTTTTATAATTTTTCGAGAAGCGCAGCAAAAGTCGGGTTTTGACAACTTTGTGGGTTTTGATAAAATTTGGGTTGTTTCGAATGAATTGCGTGAAATTAACATATATTGATGCATTCTCTATGATTTTGAGCAGATTTGGCATCCGAGGAGATTGAATTGCGATGCAAGTGCAAGGTGGATTGAAGCTTCTACCGGTTCGAGGTGAGTGGTAGTAGTAAATAATGTACTGAGGGTTTGAAACCCCGTGCTAGCACTTTACAGTGCTATGTTGAGTTGAGATATGCGTCTTGTGACAGGTGTGGTGTCATTGTGATTGGGGACTTGGACTTGGTCCTTCCCAGATTATAGAATACTGTGTATTAGGACTGTCGATGAGATTATAACTGTGCAATTGTGCTAATAGCCATGTTTGGGGCCTTGTGCCGATCTGTAGAGCATTAGGGAACCTGTAGAGCTAGGTGACCCTTATACCCTGTTGGAAACTTGCAATCAGCCGTAAAACTAGCTAGATAGCCTATTAAGAGCCAGTACTATATGTGTACTGTGAGAGATAGATTACTTAGGGTGGAAGTTCCCTGATTTAACTGAATGGGCCTGAAAGGCCAATCCTATACTAATTAAGACGGAGTCGAGGACCCGTTAGGAGGTATTATATAAATATATATATATATATATATATATATATATATATATATATATATATATATATATATATATATATTGGATCGGGCTGCACGCCGCAGCAGTATATATATTGGATCGGGCTGCACGCCGCAGTAGTATACATGTTGGGTCGGACTGCACGCCGCAATATTATTGCGCTTGGGCTGTAGGAGCCCCTTCGGAGTCTGAGTTTGCACACATTCTCAGTGAGCGGCAGTATAGCTATAAATGTATATATATATATATATATATATATATATATATATATATATATATATATATATATATATATATATATATATATATATATACTGTACGCCGTAGTAATATATGTGTGGATCGGATTGCACGCCGCAGTATCATAGCGCTTGGGCCTAGAGAGCCCCTCCGAAGTCTGTACACACCCCCAGTGAGCGCCGTCGACGTTAAATGGAGCGGGCTGCACGCCGCAGCGGTATATGTATTGGAGCGTGCTGCACGCCGCAGCATTATACTTATTCATATTCATATATATACTGAAATATTTATATGTTATAGACAGATGTATATGTCTCCATATATTGAGATGGCTGTATACCGTAGTGGTACGAGCGAGGATGTGGTCAGTGTGGGACCTAGATGAGATAGATGCGGACTAGTGATCAGAGTACTCATTATAGTGATGACTAACCTGTGGGGGTTGCCTTAGAACTTGGGGGTTGCCTTAGAACTATTTAGTGACAGTACAGGAGTTCTTATTTTCAGTTATTGTTTATTATTGTTACTCACTTGAGTTGAAATATACTCACCCCACTCCCCTGCACTTTTTGTGCAGATATACAGGTTCAGGAGGGCGGTTGAGCTATCGCAACTACTTTATTATCCCCATTCTGTGGAGACTTCGAGGTAGCTGCCGAACGTCCGTAGTACCTGACCTCTTTCTTTTTTTTTATCATTCTGTTGTCTCCATTCTGGATAGACTTAATTGTATACTAGATCTCATTTGTAGAGGCTCATGACTCGTGATCCCTGGTCCTTGGGGAGTTGTTATTGTTTTTGGGATGTGATCCCTTAAATGTCAATATATAACAGGGCTGACAAGGCCGTCATAACTATTACAGCTCACAAACAAACCAAATATACATACAAGGCCAACAAGCCCAATATATTACACTAACTGAGAAGATATGTCTACAAGCCTCGACTAATGGATATACTATGATCGGAACAACTCCCCGACCTACTCATAACATATATATATATATATATATATATATATATATATATATATATATATATATATGGTATGATGTACCCAGACACTGCGAAGCGCATGGAGCTTAACGATCAAGATGAAATCGGGCAATACTTATTGAAGAAGCCTACCCGTCTGTCTGTATGACCTATATACATGAAATGCAGTGCCCCTAAAAAAGGGGCAATAAGTACGAAATAATGTACTGAGTATGTAAGAAAATATACTGAAAGCTGAAATTAAACTGATAATATAAAAACTACAAGTAGTTGGAAGTAAAAGATAATCTGAAGATATGTTTACCTGTTCATACTAACTCAACTCTCTTAATATTGTAAGAAAAATAGATGTCCGTCCCTATAAGGCTAAAACTGCTCTATTGTAGTAGGCGTTTTCATAAGTGCTCGGCCATACTAGGCTCTATATCTCGACCAACTGGGCTCGCTCATAAGTGCTTGGCCACATTAGGCTTGGTATGTATATAACTACTCTATCGTAGCAGGCTCGCTCATAGGTGTTCGGTCATACTACGCTCTGTATTTCGACCAACTGGACTCACTCATAAGCGCTCGGCTACAGTAGGCTCTGTATATAACTTACCATCTGATAGAGGTAGCTCAATAGGGGTCTGCCCATCTATTATAGCTCGATGGTAATGAAAATACTTTTAATACTGTTTATATGTAAATTTTCATCTCTTTTGATTGGAATAAGAAAATAATTAATTCAATATGATGTCCTGGTAAGTAGAATATTGTAACTTATAAAATTAGGAGAATATACGTAATTTGCGAGACTAGTAAATTATACGTAAATTCCGGATAGGAATTTTTCTTTATGCCTCGTTAATAAACTTGTGTAATTAGAAGATCATGCCAAAATAAAAGAAAAGCTTAGTCTTAATATACCTGTTCCCTGAATTATTCGAATGAAATGAAGCTCCAGTAACAGATGTTAGAACGAGATTTCTGCCTGAATCTCTTGAATTTTCAATTTAAAAGTTGTCTAGTAGATTTGGATGAATCGAAGATGATTCTGCTTTTCACGTTCTCTTTTTCGTTTTGAAATTTTTGAAGACTTTTGGTTTTAGGCCAAAGTAATGAAATGAGCACAAAGACACTAAATGAGGCTAAAATCAGAATGTCTATTTAGACCAGTTTTTTCAAGTCTCATTAAGACATCACTTTAAGCCGTAATTATGTTATATTCTTAGGTAGCCACCTAGGATGTTCAATAGCTTAGTCACTTCATGTTAGTGCTGCCACATGTCTTAAAATTAATGAAATTTTATCCATTTATTATTAACGGGATAATGTTCTGTTACCGGGTGATTAATCAATTACCAAATAATTTAAAGATTATCACAAATTACTTAAAGTTCAACTATTTTTAAAATACTTCATAGATACTTTATATATTATACTACCATGATCCTATGGTAACTTGCATGGTACTGGTTCAAATTATCGGGTATTGTCGTTCGACTCGTATTTTATTCCAAATTGGCTATTTTCGACGGAACTAATTTTCTTTAGTATGTGTACCCCTTTATCGTTCATAACACTTATTTATCGCTTGTTAAATAACATAAGTACATTAATTGTAAATATGATCTCACCCGCGAGACTACGTCGGTTAACTGAAAATAAAAAATTTAATGTACGAAAAACACAAGATGTAACTTCCTTCCCCCTTAGAAATATTCGTCCTCGAATGTTCAACTATCCGTGATCCATATAACTTTGGCAGGGTCGCCTTTATAACAACACTACTACCAACTCTCCCTGTAGAAGTTTAATAATCAAACGCCACACCAGACCACAACTATCAATAACGACAATGGTCTCACATGACAAATGATAATAACCAATACATGAATTTATACACGTACGTTATGATTAGGACATCTCAATCGGAGCCTTTTCTGGAGGAGGAAATAGGTAGGGATATCTAGACTTCATATTTTTCTTGGTCTCCCAAGTCATTTCTTCTACATTGTTGTTCCTCCAAAGTTCCCTAAGGAAAGTTACCTCCTTATTCCGCAGCATGCGGGTTTGTCGATCTGAGATGGTAACCGGAATTTCCTCGTATGATAATTCTTCTATAATCTATACATCATTTGTGGGCACCACTCTGGTAGGATCGCCAATGCACTTTTGTAACATAGATACGTTAAAAACCGGATGGACATACTCCAATTTCGAGGGCAATTCTAACTCATAAGCTGCTCGGTCCACTCTTTGAATGATCTCCTAAGGCCCAATATACCGTGGGCTAAGTTTGACTTTCTTACCAAATCTCATCACACCCTTCAGTGGTGACACCTTTAAGAATACTCAGTCATCAACCCTAACTCAAAATCTTGACGTCGCACGTCAGAATATGACTTTTGACGTCTCTAAGATGTCAATAGTCAATTCCGAATCAACTTTACTTTCTCTAAAGCTTACTGAAGCAGGTCTGGTCTGTGTAATCTAGATTCTCCAACATCAAATCACTTTATAGGTCACCTACACTTCCATCCGCAAAGAGCTTCATATGGAGCCACATGAATACAGAAATGGTAACTATTATTATATGCAAACTCAATAAGCGGTAGATGATCAACCTAATTATCTTTGAGTCTATTACACAAGCTCGTAACATATCCTCCAGTATTTGAATAGTACATTCAGCCTGTTTATCTGTTTGGGGATGAAATGATATTTTAAGACTTACTTGAGTCCCCAATCCTCTTTGGAAGGACTTACAAAGGTAAGCTTTAAACTGAGCTCCTCTACCCGAGATAATAGATACAGGGACACCATACAGTCGCATTATTTCCTTGATATAAAGTCTCGCATAATCCTCTGAGTAATATGTAGTTCTAAGAGGCAGAAAATGGGCTGCTTTTGTAAGCCTATTAACTATCACCCATATCGAATCGAACTTACGCCGGGTACAAGGTAAGCCTATAATAAAGTCCATATTAATTATTTCCCATTTCCATGTCGGAATCTCCCTAGCCTGAAATAATCCTTCGGGTTATTCATGCTCAAACTTAACATGCTGACAGTTAGGACATTGCTCAACAAATTCTGTTATATCATTTTTCATTCCGTCCTACTAATACACTTCTCTTATATTATGATACATATTTGTTGCTCCTAGGTGAATAAAAAAACAAGAATAGTGACTTTCTCCCATAACCTGCTTATGCAGCCCTGTAATACTAGGCACACATAATCGCCCTTGATATCTGAGGACCCCATCTTCTATAATTGCAAACAATGTCTTCTCTTTCTGAAGAGTGGTATCCCTACAATGAACTAGTACAGCAGTGTCACACCTCCTTTTTTACACACCACCCCAAAGGATAGATGTATAAGAGAGGTTTTTCACTTTAAGTGACATTATTCAAAATGGGATTATTTATTAATCGGAGTACCACTAAGGAAAGTTTATTTTGTGTCCCAAGTCACCAGTTTATTTTGAATCTTAAATCGAGGAAAATTGGACTTTTCAAAGTCTGCGAACCAAAAATTCTGACTAAGAAATTTTGTTAACCCAAGGGAAGGTGTTAGGCACCCCAGAATTTTGTGGTTCTAGCACGGTCACTTAAACTATTACAATTGTCATATTATCTTCAAAACCTATAGTGCAATTTTAAATTATTAATCGTTTGTATTCATTTTTAGGATGATTGAGCGTCGTCTAAAATATGTCTTTGGATTGCATCACATGAAATGCACCCGCATTCCGAAACACATTTTATTCAAAGTTTAGGATTTGAACGTGGGTCACATGAAATGCACACCCGATTTTAGGAACATAATATTATTATACTAACGCGCCTAAAACAACTACGCATTATTAACTTTGCGAAGGTCATGGAAATTTGCTAATTCACACGCCTCAAATTCTAGAGTTAAAATTCTTTTAACTACTAGTAATAAGGAAACAACTGCCCACATTTCCAATTAAAAAGCCTAAATTTCAATTATATACAACATGATCATACAGCTCAAATCTAGTGCAACTACTATATTTGGTTATTTGTTTTTAGTGTTTCTTATTTTGAACTTTCACACCAAATCAATTGTCATTGTTTGACTCAAAAGCTATCGATTGTTTTACAAGTAAGGGACAATCAAAAGTTATGAGGGGGTAAATCTTAACCAACTATAATAAATCCCGAAGATAGATTTATGATTTATGTGTTATATATCCTAATGAGATTAAAAAGAGATTATGTAGATTATCAATGAAAATCACTAAGAAGATCAAGAAAGAAATAAGTAATAGAGAGAGATTGATATAGAGAGAGAAATAGTCAGAAGTTGTATTATTAAGAAATAACACTCGGCCTTACAATAAGGAAAACCCTTCCTAATATAGAAGGACGGTTCCCTCGTCAAAATATAATTCATTTAATGGCTGCTGACGTCCCAAAAATATAAAAGGGGGCGGAGGGGGTAGAATGGCCATGTGGGCGAGTTGATGTTACGCCTTCAATGTTAAAGGCTCACCCCCTATGCCGTGTGAGCGTGAGGAAAGATATACTTGGCCTTTGTTAGGCGTGGCCGTAAAAGGAGGCATACTCGACTTTCATTGGTTATATCTGATTCGGCCCCATACAGTTAGTCCCTCCGCCTGTTGGAGATATATTTGACATACGTCTGCAATAGGTGGAAAAGATCGACTCGCCTTGGCGTCGTCCATATATGGGCACGTGGCTTTTTTTTTAACTAATGTCACAGGCGGCATGCATCATAATTACAACTGCTCCCAAGGTAGGTCAGGAAGTGATTTGACATTTTGTTTTCCCGCCCCCCTCTCTGACACTCGCCCCTTCGAATCATGTGAATTGGAATACTATAAATAGGAGGGGATTTCAAGTTTTTCTATTCGTTGGATCTCTTCAAAAAAAGGTTTTTTGTACTTTTATTATTTTTATAGCGACTTTTAGCAACATTACGTTTTGACTTTCAGAGTTTGATGTGTAACTTTACAAGCTTGTTGACGTGCCCCAACTTTGATCAAAAAGTTGATTATGGCTAAGGGTAGTCGTTGTGAAGGAAACAGGGATGAGGCCACTTCTAGGATTCCTCCGTCTTCGGAAGGCGGGAAGAAGGTCTGAAAGCCTCTTGTCCCTCTTTCCATGGACAATGTGCTTCCTCGTAAACTATACGTTCGAAGGGATTTTCCCTTGAGGTGTATAGATCCTGCATGGGAGAAGTCTAAATTCACTATGTCACACTTGACGACCTCCGTGTTTCTTGTCAGATTTCAGACTCGGTAGTTATGCAAACGGCGGGGAAGGATTTCACAAATGTACACAGGACTGGGTTCAGTGCCTTTTACGAATAACCCCTTCATAATTGGGTGTGGTCTTCCCATCTACCCATTGGCGGAAGAACTATGTAGGTTTTATAACATATGTCCAGCCTAACTCACTCCCTATACATGGAAAATATGTCGTATATTGAGGACTTATGCCGAGAGGGCCGTACTGGATGTCACAATATACCATTTGCTGCAATTAATCAGTCCCGGATTCATGAGGGGTTCGATATTGCAGCTGAAGAACCGCGGGACGAAGGGCTTGGTCGTCGAAACAGATGACTAGCCCAACCGCCAGTTTTGGTTGAAGTTTTTCTTTGTCCAAACCTCGGATTTGGTGGCGGACCCCCTGAATTCCCTGAAGCATGGAATCCCAAACGTAAGCGTCATTTCATGCGCTTAAGATTTTCAATTATTTATGCTTGCTCGACCATTGTAACCTTTTGTATTTTTTTTGTATCTGCGGTAACGGCGCCCACGCCCCAGTCCGTGCCGGAAATCAGAGCATGGGTGGGGTGGTTAATCACATTCGCTGAAGAATGTAGGACGTGGGTGGTGTTTACCATGAAATATGGCCTTCCAGGTATTGCATTAGTTTCTGGTTTGGCGGCTATATTCTTTGGTGCCGCATTTTTTGACGTACCTTTCCCTTGGTTAAACTGTTGGCAGCCCGAAGCGTACCACGGAGGAGAAGACTTGTCACGACCCGGATTTTCCCCCAACATCGGGATCGTGATGGCGCCTACTCGTGGTAGCTAGGCAAGCCACTATATTCATACTATCCTCGTTTTTAACACAATTTTAATTAAATAAATGCGGAATACTTTATCGAAATGGAAATAACAAATCACAAGGTGAAAATCATACTGAAATCCTCTACCCAAGACGTGGAGTCACCAACTCACAAACTACTATGGAATACTACACATAAAAGTCTGAAGGAAATATAACATAATTATGTTTGTCTCGGAACAATGAGACTACAGCTATAAACATAAATCAAGAAAGAGACGCCGGGCCTGCGGACGTCTGCAAGCTACCTCGGTCTCAAATGTGATCAACTCCCACGCAATCTATTTACTGCTGCTGCTGCTCCCGATCGTAACCTGGACCTGTGCAAAAACGCACAGAAGTGTAGCATCAGCACAACCGACCCCATGTGCTGGTAAGTGCCTGGCCTATCCCGGCGAAGTAGTGACAAGCCTAGGACCAGACACTCACATAAACCTGTGCAATTCAATATATATACATGTGTACCACAAAATAACAAGAAATAATCAAGTAATAACACAATAAGGAACATCTTAAAGAATTCAACAATTAACCACAGATTAATAATTTCACAAAGAAAACAAAGTATAATGTAAACACGAATTATATCACTTCAAGAAATAGCAAGCAATTGCACGGCATCACCCTTCGTGCTTTTACTCTCATCCTCACCAAATAAACAAATAAAGTACACGGCATCACCCTTCGTGCTTTTACTCTCATCCTCACATCCATAGTACGGCATGATCCTTCGTACATGGTTCAATAACGGGGCACGGCATGATCCTTCGTGCATAATCAATAAATAAACATGGCACGGCATTAACCTTCGTGCATAAATAAATAAACATGGCACGGCATCACCCTTCGTGCATTATCACTCTTCCTCACCCAAATAACAATCACGGTTAAGGGCAGAGAAAGAAACAACAATTCATAAATCGTCCCATCAAGGGCAATCAATAATTATCTTCACAACAAGTCCCAACAAGGGAAAACAATAACGATTCACCTGTAATATATCTCAAAATATCATTTTCCAACGACTCACGGTCATACTAGACGCCAATGTATGGATGCTCGTCACCACAGCCCATACACCGCACTCGATCACATAACACATAACACATAATCCTATTCCCTCAAGCTAGGATAGAACAAACACTTACCTCGAATGCTTATGAACAATCCAATCCGTAGAAATGTCTTTTCTTTCAATTTGGCTCCAATCCAACCGTATCTATACACAATTGATTTAATATCATCAATTCTACTCAACAAACTAATTCTTAATACCAAATAACACTTTTACAACATTATGCCATGAATAGTAAATTTCAACCCCGGGCCCACATGATCGGAATTCGGGGTTAGGACCAAAATCCGGTTACCCATCCCCCCACGAGTTCATGTATATAATTTGTTTCAAAATCGGACCTCAATTCGAGGTCCAATTCCCCAATTTATGAAAAACCCTATTTTCTAACAGAAACAAGAATTTTACCATGAAAATCATTGATTTCTTATTAAAAACATGTTTAATGATGTTAGGAATTGAAAGAATTAAGTAAAAAGTGACTTACAATCGTTTTGATGAAGAAGAAATCCTTGAAGAATCGCAAATGGGTGTTTTGGTTTTGTAAAATGTGAAGAAATGACTGAAATTCGTGTTTTTCAGGTCTCTGTGTTCGCATTTGCGAACATGGGTTCGCAATTGCGAACCCCGACCAATTTCGGGAGTTTGAAAAATAAGCTAAGGGTGGGAAGTTTGCATTTGCGAACATTTGTTCGCATTTGCGAACCAGGCTCCTTCGCTTTTGCGAAGAAGGCTTCGCATTTGCGAAGCATGGCTAGCGGTGGAGGCATCGCATTTGCGAAGAATGCTTCGCATTTGCGAAGCATGGCTGGCAGTGAAGGCCTCGCATTTGCGAGGTTATGTTCGCATTTGCGAACCCAAGCCTCCTGGACGCCCTTCGCATTTGCGATCAAGGGTTCGCATTTGCGAACCCTGCCTTGGTCCGTCACCTTCGCAATTGCGAGAAATTCTTCGCAATTGCGAAGCCAACAGCTGGGTGAAAAAAAACCAGCAGTTCAAAATTCAGAAATTTAACCAACGGCCTATCAAATCTTTACCCGAGCCCCCGGGCTCCAAACCAAACATGTACACAACCTCAAAAACACATTATGGACTTGTTCGTGCGATCATATCGCCAATATCACTTCGTTTCAATCAAATCAAGCCCCAAACTCATGGTTTTCATAGTTTTGATTTTCAAAACTTCTTAACTTGGAACTCAAGGTCCAAAACATCTCAAACGACATCCAAATGTCACCAAACTTTACAGAAATCACATATATAATATTTAAGACTTGTACCGGGCGTCGGAACCAAAATACGAGCCCGATACCAATGTCTATCAATTTATTTCCTTTAATAATTGCATCAAAAACAATTTCACATAAAAATTCATAACTTGGGCTCTAGGCCTCCGAATTCGACTCCGGACACATGTCCAAGTCCCATATTTTCCTACGGACCTCTCGGGACCATCCAATCTCGGGTCCGGATCCGTTTACCAAAAATGTTGACCAAAGTCAACCATATCAATATTAATATCATTTTTATCCACATTTCTCATAGAATTCATATTTTCTATCACAAAATCTTTCCGGCTACATGCTCGGATCGTGCACATAAATCAAGGCAACATAGAATGAGGTTTTCAAGGCCTCGGAAGCTCGAAATTATTAATAAAATAAGTGATGACCCTTTGGGTCGTCACAATCTCCACCTCTAAAACAACCGTTCGTCCTCGAACGGACAAAAGAAAGAAGTACCGAGTCAGGAAACAAGTGTGGGTAACGGCTCCGCATATCAGACTCGGACTCCCAGGTCGATGCCTCAGGAGGCTGACCTCTCCACTGAACACGCACAGAAGGATAACTCTTCGACCTCAGCTGTCGAACCTGCCGGTCTAGAATAGCCACCGGCTCCTCCTCGTAGGATAGATCATTGTCCAATTGGACAGTACTGAAGTCTAACACATGTGTGGGATTGCCGTGGTATCTCCGAAGCATAGATACATGAAAAACTGGATGCACGGCTGATAAACTAGGCGGCAAAGCTAATCTGTAAGCCACCCCTCCCACTCTGTCTAGAATCTCAAATGGGCCAATATACCTAGGGCTGAGCTTGCCCTTCTTCCCAAACCTCATCACGCCCTTCATAGGCGACACCCGGAGCAATACTCGTTCACCAACCATGAAATCTACATCTCGAACCTTACGATCCGCATAAGTCTTTTGCCTAGACTGAGCTGAACGCAATCTCTCCTGAATAGTCTTGACCTTATCCAAGGCCTCCTGAACTAAGTCTGTACCCAACAACCGAGCCTCTCCCGGTTCAAACCATCCTACTGGTGATCGACATCGCCTACCATACAACGCCTCATACGGAGCCATCCGGATGCTAGATTGGTAACTGTTATTGTAGGCGAACTCTGCTAATGGCAGAAACTGGTCCCACGAGCCTCCGAAATCAATAAAACAGGCTCGAAGCATGTCCTCTAGAATCTGAATAGTCCTCTCGGACTGGCCATCCGTCTGAGGATGAAATGCTGTACTCAACTGAACCTGGGTGCCTAACTCCTGCTGAACCGCTCTCCAGAACTGCGAGGTAAACTGCGTACCCCGATCAGAGATAATAGATACTGGCACCCCATGGAGACGAACAATCTCCCTAATGTAAATCTCCGCTAACCTCTCCGACGAGTAGGAGACAGATATTAGAATAAAGTGTGCTGACTTGGTCAGCCTATCAACAATGACCCAAATAGCATCAAATTTCCTCCGAGTCAAAGGAAGTCCAGTAACGAAGTCCATAGTGATCCGCTCCCATTTCCACTCGGGAATTTCAATCCTCCGGAATACACCACCAGGTCTCTGGTGCTCATATTTCACCTGCTGACAATTTAGACACCGAGCGACATACGCAACGATATCTTTCTTCATTCTGTGCCACCAATAGTGTTGCCGTAAGTCCTGGTACATCTTCGCGGCACCTGGGTGAATAGAATACCGCGAACTGTGGGCCTCTGCTAAGATCAACTCTCGAATTCCTTCGACATTGGGCACACAAACTCGACCCTGCAATTTCAATACCCCATCATCATCTAGATTTACCTGAGTGGCACCTCCCCGCTGTACTGTATCTCTCAACTCACGCAAATGAGGATCATCAAATTGCCTCTCACGGATACGCTCTAATAAGGAAGAACGAGCGACCGTGCAGGCTAACACTCTGCTAGGCTCAGAAATGTCTAATCTCACGAACCGGTTGGCTAAGGCCTGGACATCTAGAGCTAATGGTCTCCGATTGACCGGAATATATGCAAGACTACCCATGCTGGCATACTTTCTACTCAATGCATCGGCCACCACATTGGCCTTACCTGGGTGAATATAATATAGTAACATCATAGTCTTTTAGCAACTCTAACCATCTCCGTTGTCGCAGATTCAACTCCTTCTGTTTGAACAAGTACTGTAGGCTTTTGTGATCAGTGTACACCTCACATGTCACACCATATAGATAATGCCTCCAGATCTTTAAGGCATGAACCACCGCTGCTAATTCAAGATCATGAACTGGATAATTCTTCTCATGTATTTTTAACTGCCTCGAAGCATAAGCGATAACCTTACCATCCTGCATCAATACCGCTCCAAGCCCCTGTACGAGATGCGTCACAATAAACCGTATAAGGCCCTGTACCTGTAGGTAGTATCAACACTGGTGCGGTGGTCAAGGCTGTCTTGAGCTTCTGAAAGCTCGCCTCACACTCCTCTGACCACTGGAACTGGACACCCTTCTGTGTCAACCTGGTCATCGGGGCTGCAATAGAAGAAAACCCCTCTACATATCGACGGTAGTAACCTGCCAATCCCAAGAAACTCCGGATCTCAGTCACTGAAGCTGGTCGAGGCCAATTCTGGATCGCCTCAATCTTCTTTGGTTCCACTTGAATACCTTCCACTGATACAATGTGACCCAAAAATGCTACCGAACTCAGCCAGAACTCACATTTAGAAAATTTGGCATATAGCTGGTTATCTTTCAGAGTCTGAAGAACCACTCTGAGGTGTTGCTCGTGCTCTTCCTGGCCGCGGGAGTACACTAGGATGTCATCTATAAAGACTATCACGAACAGATCTAAGTAAGGCCTGAATACCCGATTCATCAACTCCATGAATGCTGCTGGGGCATTAGTCAACCCGAAGGACATGACCAAGAACTCATAATGCCCATATCTAGAGCGAAAGGTTGTCTTAGGAATGTCAGCCGCCCTGATCTTCAACTGATGGTAGCCTGACCTCAAGTCTATCTTAGAGAATACCCTCGCTCCCTGGAGCTGGTCAAACAAATCATCAATCCTCGGCGGTGGATATTTATTTTTGATAGTCACCTTGTTTAACTGCCGGTAATCAATACACATCCGCATCGAGCCATCCTTCTTCTTTACAAATAACACAGGTGCTCCCCGGGGGAAACACTGGGCCTGATAAAGCCCTTCTCAAGAAGGTCCTGCAACTGATCTTTCAACTCTTTTAGTTCCGGCGGGGCCATACGATAGGGTGGAATAGAGATGGGCTGAGTACCCGGTGCCAGATCAATACAGAAATCAATATCCCTGTCGGGTGGCATGCCCGGCAGGTCTGAAGGAAAAACCTCGGGAAACTCCCGTGCAATAGGGACTGAATCAATGGAAGGAACTTCTGCGCTGGAATCACGAACATAAGCCAAATAAGCTAGACACCCCTTCTCGACCATACGTCGAGCCTTAACATAAGAAATAACAGTGCGAACGGAGTGGCTTGAGGTACCCTTCCACTCTAATCGGGGTGATTCGGCAAGGCTAAGGTGACAGTCTTAGCATGACAATCAAGAATAGCATGGTATGGGGACAACCAGTCCATCCCCAATATGACATCAAAATCTACCATATCCAAGAGCAACGGATCAACACGGGTCTCAAGACCCCCAAATATAACTACGCACGAACGATGCACCCGATCGACTACAATAGAGTCACCCACTGGCGTAGCCACATAAACTGGAATATCCAGAGCATAGCTGGGCACGGCTAAATACGGTGCGAAGTAGGAAGACACATAGGAATAGGTAGATCCAGGGTCAAATAATACTGAAGCACCTCTGTCACACACAAGAATAGTACCTGTAATCACAGCATCTGATGCCTCTGCCTCTGGCCTGGCTGGTAAAGCATAGAATCGGGGATCTGCACCTCCCCTCTGAGCTGCGTCTCTAGGACGACCATCAACTGGCTGACCTCTACCTCTCGCTGGACGGTCTTCACCTCTACGGTCTCGACCTCCACCTCTATAATCCCTACCCCCGCCTCTGGCTGGCTGGGCAGGCTGAGGGTCAGCTGGGGCCTGAATCATAGGACGAGGACCTCGCTGCCGAGAGTTGCCCGCTGCTATAGGGCAATTCCTGATAAAATGACCTGGGTCGCCACAACCGTAGCAACTCTTAGACTGATAGGGCTGCTGGCCCTGACGACCTGAATGGCCTCCACGAACGCTCTGAAGAGGCTGAGCACTAATAGGAGACTGGTCTGAATAATACCCCCGAGAACCACGATCACCCGATCCACCCTGTGAAGCCTGAAGGGCGGAATGAAAAGGCCTGGAAGACTGGCCTCTATCAAAGGATTCTCTGCTACCGGAGGAAGAACCACCAAATCTACCTGAATGACGAGGCCTCTTATCTGAAGAATAACCGCCTCCCCTAGCAAGAGCCATCTCAACTCTGCGTGCTGCATTGGCTGCCTCCTGAAATGATATGTCACTCCCCACGCCCATAGCCATCTGGAGTCTAATCGGCTGATTAAGCCCATCTATAAATCCGCGGACCCTCTCCCGCTCCGTGGGAAGTATCACTACTGCATGACGAGCCAAGTCGATAAACCTCGTCTCATACTGTGTAACTGTCATAGTGCCCTGATGGAGGCGCTCAAACTGCCTCCGAAGTAAATCCCGCCGAGTAGTAGGGAGAAACTTCTCCATAAATAGTTCCGCAAACTGGTCCCATGATAGAGTTGGGGACCCTGCTGGTCGAGTCAGGCAATAATCTCTCCACCAAGTCTTGGCTGATCCTACAAGTCTGAAAGTACAAAAATCAACTCCGTTTGTCTCCACGATCCCCATAGTCTTGAGAATCTCATGGCAACTGAATAAAAAGTCCTGAGGATCCTCTGATGCGGCTCCACTAAATGTAGTGGTAAATAGCTTGGAGAACCGATCAAGCCTCCATAACGAATCGGAAGTAATGGCCGCTCCATCGCCGGCATGAGCTGTGGTACCTGACTGAGTGGCCACAGCTGGTTGAATTACTGGTGCCTGAGGCTGAGGAGCTACTGGCTCCGGAGTATGAGCAATAGGAGTCCGGGCCCCTCCTCCAGCCTGAGAAGTGGCTAGGGTAACTGATAATAGACCCGCTCTGGCGATGCTATCCATAAATCCCGCTATTCTGACCAAAGCATCCCGGAGATCCGGGGTAATCAAAGCCTCTCCCGGGACCTGAGCTGGGCCCGCTGGAGCTGCTGGAACCGGAACCTCCTCATCAATCTCAATATGAGGCTCCACCTCTGGGGTAGCTGCCTGGGGCTGAGCTCTACCCCTACCACGGCCTCTGATACGGCCTCGACCCCTGCCCCTCACAGGAGCTGTCTGGGGCTCAGGCTGCTGGTCGGCGGACGAAGAAGTGCGTGTCCTTACCATCTGCGAAAGGACAGAATAGAAATTCAATCAGGTAATTGAGGAACAAGTCGCACGACAAGAAAGAACAAATGAGAGACTTTTTCCTAACTCAATAGACTCTGGAGGACAAGTACAGACGTCTCCGTACCTACCTCTCAAACTCTACTAAGCTTGTTCGTGAGTGGTGAGACCTATGTAACCTAGTGCTCGATACCAACTTGTCACGACCCGGATTTTCCCCCAACATCGGGATCGTGATGGCGCCTACTCGTGGTAGCTAGGCAAGCCACTATATTCATACTATCCTGTTTTTAACACAATTTTAATTAAATAAATGCGGAATACTTTATCGAAATGGAAATAACAAATCACAAGGTGAAAATCATACTGAAATCCTCTACCCAACACGTGGAGTCACCAACTCACAAACTACTATGGAATACTACACATAAAAGTCCGAAGGAAATATAACATAATTCTGTTTGTCTCGGAACAATGAGACTACAGCTATTAACATAAATAAAGAAAGAGACGCCGGGCCTGCGGACGTCTGCAAGCTACCTCGGTCTCAAATGTGATCAACTCCCACGCAATCTATTTACTGCTGCTGCTGCTCCCGATCGTAACCTGGACCTGTGCAAAAACGCACAGAAGTGTAGCATCAGCACAACCGACCCCATGTGCTGGTAAGTGCCTGGCCTATCCCGGCGAAGTAGTGACAAGCCTAGGACCAGACACTCACATAAACCTGTGCAATTCAATATATATACATGTGTACCACAAAATAACAAGAAATAATCAAGTAATAACACAATAAGGAACATCTTAAAGAATTCAACAATTAACCACAGTTAATAATTTCACAAAGAAAACAAAGTATAATGTAAACACGAATTATATCACTTCAAGAAATAGCAAGCAATTGCACGGCATCACCCTTCGTGCTTTTACTCTCATCCTCACCAAATAAACAAATAAAGTACACGGCATCACCCTTCGTGCTTTTACTCTCATCCTCACATCCATAGTACGGCATGATCCTTCGTACATGGTTCAATAACGGGGCACGGCATGATCCTTCGTGCATAATCAATAAATAAACATGGCACGGCATTAACCTTCGTGCATAAATAAATAAACATGGCACGGCATCACCCTTCGTGCATTATCACTCTTCCTCACCCAAATAACAATCACGGTTAAGGGCAGAGAAAGAAACAATAATTCATAAATCGTCCCATCAAGGGCAATCAATAATTATCTTCACAACAAGTCCCAACAAGGGAAAACAATAACGATTCACCTGTAATATATCTCAAAATATCATTTTCCAACGACTCACGGTCATACTAGACGCCAATGTATGGATGCTCGTCACCACAGCCCATACACCGCACTCGATCACATAACACATAACACATAATCCTATTCCCTCAAGCTAGGATAGAACAAACACTTACCTCGAATGCTTATGAACAATCCAATCCGTAGAAATGTCTTTTCTTTCAATTTGGCTCCAATCCAACCGTATCTATACACAATTGATTTAATATCATCAATTCTACTCAACAAACTAATTCTTAATACCAAATAACACTTTTACAACATTATGCCATGAATAGTAAATTTCAACCCCGGGCCCACATGATCGGAATTCGGGGTTAGGACCAAAATCCGGTTACCCATCCCCCACGAGTTCATGTATATAATTTGTTTCAAAATCGGACCTCAATTCGAGGTCCAATTTCCCAATTTATGAAAAACCCTATTTTCTAACAAAAACAAGAATTTTACCATGAAAATCATTGATTTCTTATGAAAAACATGTTTAATGATGTTAGGAATTGAAAGAATTAAGTAAAAAGTGACTTACAATCGTTTTGATGAAGAAGAAATCCTTGAAGAATCGCAAATGGGTGTTTTGGTTTTGTAAAATGTGAAGAAATGACTGAAATTCGTGTTTTTCAGGTCTCGGTGTTCGCATTTGCGAACATGGGTTCGCAATTGCGAACCCCGACCAATTTCTGGAGTTTGAAAAATAAGCTAAGGGTGGAAAGTTCGCATTTGCGAACATTTGTTCGCATTTGCGAACCAGGCTCCTTCGCTTTTGCGAAGAAGGCTTCGCATTTGCGAAGCATGGCTAGCGGTGGAGGCATCGCATTTGCGAAGAATGCTTCGCATTTGCGAAGCATGGCTGGCAGTGAAGGCCTCGCATTTGCGAGGTTATGTTCGCATTTGCGAACCCAAGCCTCCTGGACGCCCTTCGCATTTGCGATCAAGGGTTCGCATTTGCGAACCCTGCCTTGGTCCGTCACCTTCGCAATTGCGAGAAATTCTTCGCAATTGCGAAGCCAACAGCTGGGTGAAAAAAAACCAGCAGTTCAAAATTCAGAAATTTAACCAACGGCCTATCAAATCTTTACCCGAGCCCCCGGGCTCCAAACCAAACATGTACACAACCTCAAAAACACATTATGGACTTGTTCGTGCGATCATATCGCCAATATCACTTCGTTTCAATCAAATCAAGCCCCAAACTCATGGTTTTCATAGTTTTGATTTTCAAAACTTCTTAACTTGGAACTCAAGGTCCAAAACATCTCAAACGACATCCAAATGTCACCAAACTTTACAGAAATCACATATATAATATTTAAGACTTGTACCGGGCGTCGGAACCAAAATACGAGCCCGATACCAATGTCTATCAATTTATTTCCTTTAATAATTGCATCAAAAACAATTTCACATAAAAATTCATAACTTGGGCTCTAGGCCTCCGAATTCGACTCCGGACACATGTCCAAGTCCCATATTTTCCTACGGACCTCTCGGGACCATCCAATCTCGGGTCCGGATCCGTTTACCAAAAATGTTGACCGAAGTCAACCATATCAATATTAATATCATTTTTATCCACATTTCTCATAGAATTCAAATTTTCTATCACAAAATCTTTCCGGATACATGCTCGGATCGTGCACATAAATCGAGGCAACATAGAATGAGGTTTTCAAGGCCTCAGAAGCTCGAAATTATTAATAAAATAAGTGATGACCCTTTGGGTCGTCACAACATCGAGCCGCTGCTTCCTCGTCGGCGAACTCTAATTTCGAGCACGTAGTTCAGGAACGTATAGGTGGGGACATTCCTGAGGTTACTCGACCTGAGGGTGAGCACGCGGATGTGGAGGTATCTAGTGAGGATGCTTCTGATATTGTTCGCTCTGAGGACGAGGTCGCGATTCGGGAGACCTCTTTCGAGGATGCTCTTGAGACTACTAGTCCCATAGTTGAGTCGGTAATTGAACCGACAATTGAAATGGACCCCTCGCCTCCATCTCCTCCTGCCTAAGAGGAAGCTTCCGAAGGCGACAAGCCGCCAGAGCGAAAAAGGTGCCAATTACTTCTCGGCAAAGGCATGACCGTGGAGCACAGGAAAGCGGTTAAGATTTGGTTATAACCGGAATATGTGTCCAAAAATCTTAGTAGTTCATGTCCGGCAGTGGCGTCGATTAGTTGGTCGATGTGCGGGAGAGGGAAAGAGTCCTTGGGGCATGTCTTGTTCAGGTCGGTGAAGTCCACCACATTCTCCATTTTCCGTTCTTCTTTTTTACCATCACTACATTGGTGACCCACTGTGGGTACTTTGACTCTCTGAGAGAGCCGTTGACGAGTAATTTGTCCACTTCTTCGCAGACTGCCTCGTTGATTGTAGCATTGAATTTACTTCTAATTTGTTGTACCGATGGATGTAACAGGTCGACATTGAGCTTGTGGGTAGCGATGCCTGGCGAGATCCCTGGCATGTCTGCATGGAAAAAAATAAATGTGTCTGCATGATCAGTCAAAAATTTATGGTACTTACTTGGGTTGGTGAGTCCGTGGCCGACGTATGCTTTCTTTTCGGGGCTATGGTAATCTAGTTGAACCGGATCGAGGTCCTTGATCGTGGCCTTGCAAGCTTCCACAATGTCTGGGTCTCTGATGGTATCGATCGTTGGGTCCATTTTGGTCCCCGACATGGCTAATTGCTATGCTTCTGTGCGTGCCCCTTTCAGCTATCGGGTGTGGGCGCAATCATGTGTTATCTTGTAACACTCTCGCGCTGTGCGTGGCTCTCCTTTGATGCTAAATATCCCCCATGGGGTAGGGAACTCTACCACTTGGTATAAATTTGAGGTGACCGCTCGCATGGCATGTTTCCATAGGCGTCCGATGATAACATTGTACACCGTTTCCTGGTCCATTATATGAAACGTTGTCTCCAATATGACCCCCCCCCCCCCCCCCCCCCCCCGTTGACGAGTAATTTGTCCACTTCTTCGCAGACTGCCTCGTTGATTGTAGCATTGAATTTACTTCTGATTTGTTGTATCGATGGATGTAATAGGTCGACGTTGAGCTTGTGGGTAGCGATGCCTGGCGAGATCCCTGGCATGTCTGCATGAGAAAAAGTAAATGTGTCTGCATGATCAGTCAAAAATTTATGGTACTTACTTGGGTTGGTGAGTCCGTGGCCGACGTATGCTTTCTTTTCGGGGCTATGGTAATCTAGTTGAACCGGATCGAGGTCCTTGATCGTGGCCTTGCAAGCTTCCACAATGTCTGGGTCTCTGATGGTATCGATCTTTGGGTCCATTTGGTCCCCGACATGGCTAATTGCTATGCTGCTGCGCTTGCCCCTTTCAGCTGTCGGGTGTGGGCGCAATCATGTGTTATCTTGTAACACTCTCGCACTGTGCGTGGCTCTTCTTTGATGCTAAATATCCCCCATGGGGTAGGGAACTTGACCACTTGGTATAAATTTGAGGTGACCGCTCGCATGGCATGTTTCCATAGGCGTTCGATGATAACATTGTACACCGTTTCCTGGTCCATTATATGAAACGTTGTCTCCAATGTGACCCCCTCCACCCCCCCCCCCCCCCCGCAAGGACGTCCAAAATCACTTCTCCTGATGTACGTTCCACTGCATTGTTGAAACCAGTTAGAGTTATACAATGGGGTATTATCCTATCCTTGAGTCCCATTTGTGAAAGGACTCTCGGATGGATGATGCAGGCGCCACTTCCATCATCGATCATAACTCTTCTAACATCCATATCAATAATACGTAAGGTGATAACTAAAGCGTCATAATGGGGAAACACAAATCGTCGGCGTCTGACTTATCGAAGGTGATACTCCCTTCGAGGTAATCGTACCGTTCGTGGGAGATGGATCGCTTCAGCCTGTGTGTGTTGGTGAATTTGACATGGTTGATAGCGATGTCGGTGCCATCTCCGACAATCGTATTTACTGTCTTTGTCGAAGAGGGTGCATTTGGTGGTCCGCGGGACTGTTCTCGCCCATGTGCGAAATTGGCTTTTCCCTTGTCGCTGAGTAGCTCTTTTAGGTATCCTAGGTTCAGCATCCTGACGACTTCCTGTTGTAAGCCAATGCAATCTTCAGTCCTGTGTCCCAGCTCTTGGTGGAATTCGCACAGGACATTTGATTTCCTTGTGGCGGGGTCTGATTTCATTTTCTGAGGCCACTGGACCTTGGTGCCAAGCTTTTCTAGTGCGTACACTATCTCTAAAGAAGAGAAACAAAAATTATGTGATGAAAGTAGAGGGGCGTACCTCTTTCGTCTTAAGCGGGGCAAGATGTCGTTGTAGTGCATCTGCATGACAAAGGGGCGGATGAGGAGACCTCATATAGGGTCGATGTCGTTCTTTTCTGGGGCGGGGGGGGGGGGGGTGGAGTTCTCGACATCCCTCGTGACATTGATCTTTCCTTGTGTCTAAATGTATAGTTGTTAGTCGTCGGGTCAGCCCATTGAGATCATCTTCGTCTACTCGTACCTCGGCGTAGTAGGCATTGCCGATCTTATCCCAAGTTGTGGGAGGATACTTCATGAGTCAACTTAGTAGCTTCTTGGTTGCTCTGGAACCATCTCTGCTGAGTCCGTTCTGGAAGGAGGCTACAGCTATGCCCTCCGACACATTTGGCAGGCTCATCCTCACCCTGTTGAATCTAGCGAGGAAGTCCCTGAGGCCTTCGCCCGTGGTTTGTCTGACGGTGAAGATATCATTCACCCTCGCCTCTGCCTTCTTCGCGCCGGCATGTGCGGTGATGAATTTCTCTGCCATTTCTTCGAAGGTTAAAATTTCTTTAGCGGGCAGTTGAGAGTACCATGTCAGGGCTCCTCCGGTCAGCGTCTCGCTGAACTTCTTCAGCAGCACAGATGATACACGTTCTTTAGACAGGTCGTGACCTTTCACAGCGGTGACATAATGGATGAGATGATCTTCGGGGTCGGTAGTCCTATCGTACACCCTCAGATAAGGAGGGATCTTAAAAGTTTTCGGGATGGTGTAAGGGGTGGCTTCCTCGAAGTAGGGTTGTTCTATGAACTTCCCCATATCGCGTTTGGGCAGCAGTTTGGGCGCTCCAGGGATCTTGTCGACCCTATCCTGATGCTCTTTCATTTTGTCGCGGAGGGTCTTGTTTTCGCTCTCCATTTCTTCCATTTTTCTCAGAATGGACGCTAGTGTGTCGTCATGCATTTGTGTTTCGACGGGTTGGTTGTTGGTTCTTGTTTCCTCTTGCTCGTCCGCTGCAGCAGCGATACTCGTCATTGGTGATGCTTTTGTGTGACTTTGTGGTGATTTTTCCACTAAGCCGCTCAGGGTGCTTATCAACCATTCTTCCAGTAACTTTCTGACCGCCGGGGGTGCTTCTTTTACAGTGGATATAGAAGCTTCTTTGTCGTGCAAGGTCTTAAGGTTCCAAGATGGGGAATGTGAAGCTTATGTCTCTGGCGCGGTATCGGGGGTGGTGTTGATGGTAGCGCTACCACCGACCTCGTTTAGGGAGCTCAGGAGGTTGGTGGTGACTTCCATTACAGCTTTGGACCTAATGTATTTTCGGCTATTTCAAGGTTTTCGTGGGAGATAGATGATGTGGTTATTTGATCCTTCGGGTGTATACTATAGGTTTTGTTCTTGAAATCCCCACAGACGGCGCCAAATCGTTTAACTCAAAAGATATCGATTGCTTCATAAGTTAGAGACAATCAAAAGTTATGAGGGGGTAAATCGTAACCAACTATAATAAATCCCGAAGATAAATCTATGATTTATGTATTATATATCCTGATGAGATTACAGCGAGATTATGTAGATTATCAATAAAAATCACTGGGGAGATCAAGAGAGAAATAAGTAATAAAGTGAGATTGATACAGAGAGAGAAATAGTCAGAAGTTGTATTATTAAAAAATAACACTCGACCTTACAATATGGAAAACCCTTCCTTATATAGAAGGAGGGTTCCCTCGTCAAAATATAATTCATTTTAGGGCTGATGAGGTCCCAAAAATATAAAAGGGGGCGGAGGGGATAGAATGCCATGTGTGCGAGTTGACGTTACGCCTTCATTGTTAAAGGCTGCCCCTATGCCGTGTGGGCGTGAGAAAAGATATATTTGGCCTTTGTTAGGCATGACCGTAAAAGGAGGCGTACTCGATTTTCATTGGTTATATCTGATTCGGCCCCATACCTCTTCTATCACGCACAAGATGGAAGATTAATATGAAACTAATTTAAATAGCTCAATCACCGATTAAAGTATTAAGTGTAATAGATCAAACTTACACAAAGAATGATAATGTGTAAAATTATGGCTTTCAATGCAAGGAAGCAAAACACAAGTCAAACAGCATCATAAAATATTTAAAGCATGAAGTTTGCAAACAAATGGTAAAAAAAAGGATAGGAAGATGAACCTTTCTGCTTTGTATTAATGAAGATAACTCAATCAAGAGTACATTGAAGCCCAATGTGTTTGAAAAAAGGAAAATGATTTGGACTGTTGGCCGGATATATGACTGATTGCCACCTCGATCGAGAACCTCATCGGAAATCACTACTTAATAGCACAAGGACGGAAGTTGCTGCTGATTTTTTTTAAGAGGAAGAAACAGCAAGCGTTGGTGCTGGAGGTTGGTGCCGCTAGTTTCCTTAATTTAGGAACTTTTTGCCTTCTTTTCTCTTTTATCAATGTATATGCATTATGTGTGTGTTCCTATTTTGATTCCATGAGGATGGGACATGGGGCTGATTTCTCTAAGGAAAATGAAAGGTCTCCTAAAGAATGGTAATTGCGGCTAATGATCTCAAGTCTTAAGTGTGTGTATGGTGTAAAGGGTTAGGTACTATTATATAGGGATAGAGATTAGGTTAGGGATATGGGCCTAGAAATTATGAGCCGGGGATTTTGGGCCAAAGGCTAAAAAATAAGGACTACAAAATTTAAAAAGATGGGATAAACCAACCTACAACTAATTCCTCCTTCTAAAATTATGTATAATTATAATATAAAATATAAAACCAATTTTTATTAATTGAAATAACCTATAAAAATAAAATTATATTTTGTGTTTTCAAGATTATACAAATAAAGATAGGATACTATTTTGTATTTTTTTTTAAGACTAAAAACGACTATAAAATATTAATAAACCTATTTTTTTTAAAAAATCATTTTCTTGTAATAAAATAATATAAAATAGTAAAAATTAGTTGAAATGACAATATTAGGCCTAAACTAAATATTTAACATGCTAAAATGGGTAAAATTTCGGGGAGGGTCAAAAATCACATGTTAACAGCTGCCCTTCTTTCACTGGAAACGCGAAGAGTTTTCATACAAAGAATGACTAGACAGGTTTTCAATGCGACCCGTATTTAATGAGACCAAAAGAAATAACAAAGGAAAATGTGACCGCGCCCTGGTATCTGAGCTGCCTACATATCCTTGGCTATAAAGGAATAAAGTCACGTGTAGTTCATAAGTGATGGGGGTGATGAAGTGCTAAGGTTGAGAGCCGGTCGAGGTGTCGTTGAGGTTCTGGTCCGCGGTCCCATTATTACATCAAAATCAAAAATGAAAAAGACTAACTAAGCCTCTAAACGACGAGCTACAAGATTTCTATCTATGAGCCTTCTGAAGCTTGATCTTGAGTCTTGGTTAGTTCTTCATGCAGACACTGATCTGAATCTTGATCCTCGTTAGCTGCAACCGATGGTTCATTCTTTAGCTTTTGGATCAAGACGAGACATGCAAAGCTTGTGACTTCAATAAAAGTTTGAGCGGTCCACGTCCTTCTCCAGTTCAATACTTTGAGTTCACTTTTTTTGTCCCTTTTCTTCTTTTCTTTATTTTGGATTGAGACTCATTCTTTCAGTCATCTCGAATCCTATGCGTAGAGGGTAAAACCTGTTCGGACACCAAAATATACAAACGAACAAAATGTTTCTGCCCCAGTTTTCACTAGGAAAAATTTTGTGAGTTATTGCAATACAAATCTAAACTACTTTTTCATTGAAAGCAATAAAATACGGATTGTGTATCCTTGCACATGAAGCCTTGAATTGGGAGGAATACCAGGTTATGCTGGAAAATGACCGGGTTATGCCGGAAAAGAAAAAGGTCCTTGGGTTATGCCGGAGAAATTCACGGGTTATACCGGGATAAAAGAAAGTGCTCCTAAGGTTATGCTAGGGAGATTCGCAGGTTATGCTGGGATAGGAAAGAAAAAGAGCTCCTTGGGTTATACTAGGGAGATCCACTGGTTATGCCAGGATAAGAAAGAAAAAATACTCCTTGGGTTATGCCAGGGAGATCCGCGAGTTATGTTGGGATAAGAAAAAAAAGGCTCATTGGGTTATGTGATTCACGTCCAAGCAACGGTCGTAGTCAATATAACTTGGTTTAATAAGTCCAAGATCGATCCCACAGAGAATTAACCTATCAATCACAACTTTCACAACCCCAAAAGTACTTACGAATCAAGTTCCCAAAAGTTTGAGTATCTTTGTGTATGATTTTCGAATAGCTAGTTTGCAAGAATTAAAGAATGCTTTAAAAGAAAGAATTGAATGTTGAATGAAATAATATAGAGAAAGACTAAGGTATTGATTTCCCCTATTGACGGAATCCCTTATCGTTATGCTCATACAAATTGTTAATATATTCTATCAATCATGAACGCTATGTGTATCGTAACCCTCTCCCGAGCAATTACAATAATTTACTAGTGCACTCTCCCGAGCTACCCTAGCTAGCTTTAATTTGAATAGTTCACTTTAGATTGCACCCAAGACTTCGTTATTCCTAATCCCGTCTTTACGCCTAAAATTATAGATTCCTCTAATAACCTAGGTGTGGTGTTGTTCAACAATAAACCTAAATATGCACTCTTTTCCAAGTTATGCACACTAAATAGGCACCGCTAATTGGGACGTCTACCAATTAACTACAATAAGAATGAAGTTGAACAAATAGAAATCTAAGTCACAATTTGTAATCACATAAACGATAAGTTCATCAATCAATAGGTTCCATCAAAACCTTAGAAAAGAATTTAGCTACTCATGCTTGAAGAAACAAGAATAATAATTGAAATCATAAAGAATTGCTTGATAAAAATAAAGAAAGAGTTTTGAGAGGAATCTCTCCAACTAAACCTTGCAAAAGTATTGAAGAAATAAAGTACATGCCTCTATGGGGCAAACTAGGAGTTTATATAGAGGTTTTAGAGCTAAGAAAACAAATTAGAGTCCAATTGGGATAACTTCCGCTGGGGCCTTCGCGGTTTGTTCGCGGCCGCGAGCGGACCGCGAACAGTCAAGATTCAGAGGGCTTCGTTTCTCGCGGTTCATCCGCGACCGCGAGTGGACCGCGGATGAACGGTGCTTCTGTTTCTTCACTGCTTCGTCCAGCCCTTTTCACTTTAGCTCTTCTCCTGGCCTTTTCATCAACTTATGGCTTCAAAATGGCTTTTTAAAGTATCCAATGCATCACATGTACCTGTAAAACACAATCAAACACTAATCAAAGCATTTTGTCCTTTTAACAACATTGTTCTCATAATAAAGTGTGATTATTTAGGGTATAATTATAGTCAAATTCACCTATTATCAATACCCCACACTTAAACCTTTGCTCGTCCTCGAGCAACCTTTAATCACACCTTAGGCCAAAAAATTTTTGTCTCCCCCAAAATATGTCACAAAAGCTTATTATACATGAACAACCTAAGATATGTATACTCTTTGCTTAACTGTAAATTCTCATGCCCGCACATTATTACTTACTCTACTTATTACCAAAATCTTGCAAATTTACCTTCTTCCTCTTGAATTACATGCCCTCACAAAAGTTATTGAGAGAAGTTCCCACACATTAACAATTCAAATACATGAAACTTATAGATATCAGTAAAATTCACTCACTCTCAACAAAGAACATTTATATGAGTACAGACACACCATAAGCTTGCCCCTAGTGTAATACTCCACTAATCGAGTTATCCAATCATAGATCAAGAGGTCTTTAAGGGTTGTAATGTAGGCTATGGGACGGGTAGGATACTTTTGGGTGTAGTGACTAACCTCCCTAAGCACTTTTCTTTTCTCTTTCACCACTTCCCTTTTTGTTTTCTCCCTTATGTCTCCCGAAAACATTTATTCACCTTTATTGGCTTTTAATCCCCATTTTTCTTTTGTTGGTGTAACTGGCCTTTGTAATTTTCATATATACATTGATATCGCTCTTTTCCTCATTGCTTTGCAACACATTTATATTGTTTTGGCCAGCTTACTATTTTCTATCATTTATTCTTGATTTTCCCTTTTCAATTTCCCTTCACCCCACACTTAAACTTTTGCATATTCATTACAATACAAGTGCTTCTAGGAGGTAAAGTAGAACAAATATAATAATTTGAAGAACATTCAAGGGTTATCAAAGAAATAGGCTTTAAGCTCAAAGGGGTTAACTAAGATATAATGTACGGGTGAATTCATGTCTATTGATATATGGGGTTACACAAAGAAATGCCTCTATCCTCTCTACAACCAAACAACTTCTATTTCGCTTTGCAAACACACAGGGCAAGTTCTAGGAATCATGTACAACATACAATGTAAGTAGCAACCTCACACACACATGGCATGCAACTCATTTGGAATCCGGTTTATCTACAAAATCCTATCAATGTTCAAGCAAGCTTTATTGTGCAATTTAAGGCATATTGAGATTCTACAATCAAGTTTAGATGATACACTCTCAAGTTCAATTTACGCTTTTGCTAATGTGCATATTTGGAGTTACATGTTGCCCTTTTTACCTCTATTCCTAAAAAAAAAATCTACCTAACCCGGTTCAAATAAAAACCCTTGGAAAAGAACCGTGGTCAAAAGAAAAACCAAGGGGGAATGATACATTACCTATAAAAAGAAAAATAAAAAGAAAGAAAAATTCCTACGTGGACTACTTCCCTCAAGAGTACTTGTCCTAAATAGTCCGTCATCAGGAAGAGTCCTCTACTCCTATTTTTGGATTTTTTAAAATTTTCTGATTTTTTTTTTTTTTTGTATTTTTATTATTTTATATTACTTACTACACTAATATATACATCATCTACAAGATAAGTTTCCCACCCCACACTTAAAAATATGCCATGTCCTCATGGTATAAACAATATGAAAGCACAATGGGGTTTAAGAAAACTTACCTGGGACTCACTCGGAGTCGGAAACGGTGGATGGGTCAACATGGCATGCTCTCCCAAGTGCTCTGAACCATGCCATAAATCCGTTCTCTGACCGGGCTTGCCTAGTTGACATGGCATCTAGTCGTGTGTGTAGACCGTCAACTGAAGTGCGTAGAGCAGCCACTTCCTCCTCCATTGACCTCAGCATAGGTCGTGTGGAGTCGGATCTAGACATGCTTGCTCCGCGAGGAGCAGGCCTGGAAGGTCCAGCTGAATCCATGGAGTGGCTGGCCCGGGCCTCCGGTACAGGGATCATCATCATCATCTAAGTCAATGGGTGTGTTGTCTCGTCCAACCCGAATTGTGGCAGCTCTAAATGGAGCTTTTGGTGGTAACTCACCGTCAGTCTCATGAACTGGGGTGTGGTTGAGGAGACACAAGGAAGTGACAAGAGATGGGTAATAGAAACCCTTGGCAGTGAGGGATCCCCTCAGTACCATCTCGTCACTAATAACCCGGGCAATATCAACATCCCGGTTTGTTACCAAACACCAAGTCAACAGAGCCCTATTAAAAGTAACATCTGTAGTGTTACTTGAGGGCAGAATGCGGTTGCAAATAATAGTAAACCAACATTTGGCAATGTGAGTGAAACAGTTAGAATGCAGAGTTTGGTTCCGAATCCATACGGGAACACCATCTACACATAAGGCCTCAATTAACATGTCCCATGTGACACCGGGCCTATCATGGTAATAATCAATATCACTCGTGTGTAGTGGTAGGCGAAGTACCTGCCTAATGGTGGGAATATGAGCATCTACATGCTTACCTCTGACGAAAACTCGTCTCAACGTGGAGTACGGGGCGTTGGCGTAGAATTCTCTGACAAGCATCTTGTTTACTTTAGTGGGTGTTTCAAAAAGGAACTCCATCTCTCGCCGTCGGATCTCATCATACATTTCCGGCTTTTCCGAGCGGATGGCTATTCTGTCCACTTCAACCTCTTGAAGCCACTTTTTGTTTGCTTTGATGTTAAATGCATTTTCCGCCCCTTCATCGGCAAACCGAGATTCATCATAAGTTGGTTGCCTGGATGAGCTCGCACCATGTCGTGATCTCTTAGGAGCCATGATCCTGTACAATTAAGATAGCCAAAAAGTGTATAAACTGTTAGTTAGTGGAAGGCTACTCGGACTTCGCCATCCTTGATAATTCACAATTGACCATCAACTCTGTGTAATTCCCGCAAACTCTTTATCTCACTATTCCCTACATGCCCAATTGCGAACCCCACACTTAGTTCTTGGCAAACATGTTATTAACTTAGTCCATCCCAAAAATTATTCAATGATCATTGTAAAAGTTGGCATTATGTCTCCTAATTACCATTAGTCTATTTGGCTCAATGTAATGTGCCCTAACTTAACCAACCAACACATATATCTTGTAGAACTACTATTAGGGTTTCCAAGTCATAAAATCAACACAAATAACAACCCAACACCCATTCTTCTCCCAACATCAATCGTAGAACAATGTTCCTTAAATTAAATTCATGGCAAGATTAAAAGCACAATGATAAATCAAGCAACATTCATGAATAGACCCTAACTAAGACTAACTAAATATTTATACAAACTAACAATCAAAACCTAAAAAAAATGGAGCAAAATAAAAGAGATAAGTAAAGAAACTTACAAGTTATAGTAATGGAGAAGTGGGGTGGAAGAAAGGGATGATTTGTAGAAGAGAGGGATGGGGATTTTTAGAGAGAAGGGAGAGGATTTGAATTTAGAGAGAGAGAGATTTGGGAGGGGAGGGGCGGCTGTTTTTGGGTTATGGGGAAGGGGGTTTAAGTTATTTAGGGTTTAGGAAAAAGGGGGGAGGGAAAAATTTAAAAAAATCTTGAATTTTGGCCAACCGCGGAGCTGACCGCGACTGTCCGCGGTTCGTTCGCGGCCGCGAGCGGACCGCGAACAGTCGAGATTCAGAGAAGGTATTTTTTCGCGGTTGGCTCGCGACCGCGGATGGACCGCGAACAGAGAAGTTCAGAGAGGGTCTTTTTCCGCGGTTCAGCCGCGGTCCGCGAGTGGACCGCGGACAGTGCTCCGTTATGAAAAAATTTCGACTGTTTCAGCAAAAGATTTTTTTATTTGTTTTTCTTTTAATCCTTATTACTTACTACTAAAATTAAATTACTTACAACATGTTCGTGGGTTGCCTCCCACGTAGCGCCTGAGTTAACGTCGCGGCACGACTCAGCTTAGCGCATTTTACGGCTCGCTGGACCTTTGAGGTTCATTCAAATGCAATTCTATCTTGTCCTCCATGTCATCCAGGCCTATGTATTGTTTCAACCTCTGTCCGTTTACCTTAAAGGTACGTGATCCATCCATAGTTTGAATTTCCACAGCTCCGGACTCAAATACCTCAATTACCTTGAAGGGTCCTGACCACCTTGATTTCAATTTACCTGGGAACAGCCGTAATCTTGAATTGTATAGTAGTACCTTGTCCCCCTTTTTGAAGGTACGCTCAACTATATTTTGATCATGGATCCGCTTCATCCTCTCTTTATACAATCTTGTATTTTCAAATGCTAGATACCGAAATTCTTCCAACTCATGTAGTCCGGTCAACCTTGCTTTACCTGCTTCCTCCAAGTTGAGATTCAATTGTTTCAGTGCCCACCACGCTTTATGTTCTAATTCAACCGGCAAGTGACAAGCTTTTCCGAACACCAATTTATAAGGAGACATGCCAATGGGTGTTTTGAATGCTGTTCTATATGCCCATAGTGCGTCATCGAGCTTCCTGGACCAGTCGGTTCTTGTGGCGTTCACTGTTTTGGTCAGTACACTTTTAATCTCCCTGTTGGAGACCTCAGCTTGTCCGCTAGTTTGCGGGTGATATGGAGTGGCCACCTTGTGTTTAACATCATATTTGACCAACAATTTCTCAAAGGCTCGGTTGCAAAAGTGTGTGCCCCCGTCACTAATGATGGCCCTTGGAGTCCCAAACCGGGTGAAAATATTCTTCTTCAAAAATCCCACTACCACCTTAGCATCATTGGTAGGTAGTGCTGCAGCTTCCACCCATTTGGACACGTAATCAACAGCAACAAGTATGTACTTATTTCCGTATGAGCTGATGAAGGGTCCCATGAAATCTATTCCCCAGACATCGAATACTTCCACCTGCTGGATTGGATTCATTGGCATCTCATGACGCCGAGAGATGTTTCCGGTGTGTTGACATTCGTTGCAACCTTTCACCCACAAGTGTGCATCCTTAAATACTGTCGGCCAATAGAAACCGGCCTCGAGTATTTTGGCAGTTGTACGAATTCCTCCAAAGTGCCCGCCGTATGCTGAAGCGTGACATGCCTGCAAAACAGAAGATTGTTCTATCTCGGGGACACATCTCCGGATCATGTTATCAAGACATATCCTAAACAAGTATGGTTCATCCCAATAATAATGCCGACTTTCGCGAAAAAATCTTTTCCGCTGGACCGATGATAGGTCATAAGGAACAATGCCACTGGCCAGATAATTAGCGTAGTCAGCATACCATGGAGCTTTCAGGAGAGTAGTTGTGAGCAATTGCTCGTCTGGAAAAGTTTCCAGAATTTCCCCACTCTCTTTGACAAGTTCAGCTCCTTCAAGTCTTGACAAATGGTCGGCTACTTGATTCTCAGTGCCTTTTCTATCTCTGATTTCGAGGTCGAACTCTTGGAGAAGCAACACCCAACGAATTAGGCGTGGCTTAGAGTCCTTTTTATCAATTAGATATCTTAAAGTTGCATGGTCTGTGTAGACGATTACCTTTGATCCTATGAGATAGGACCGAAATTTGTCGAATGCAAACACAACCGCTAGCATCTCCTTTTCCGTCACTGTGTAGTTTAGCTATGCTCCATTCAGAGTTCTGCTTGCATAGTATATTGGATGCATCGGTTTATCTTTCCTCTGGCCCAGCACTGCCCCCACTGCATAATCACTTGCATCGCACATTAACTCAAACGGTTGATCCCAGTCTGGGGCAATGATGATGGGTGCTGTGACCAGCCTCTTTTTCAGTTCCTCAAAAGCAATCCTGCATTCGTCAGTAAAAACAAAAGAATGGTCTTTCTCCAGTAACTTACAGAGAGGGTTTGATATTTTGGAGAAGTCTTTAATGAACCTCCGGTAAAAACCGGCGTGTCCAAGAAAGCTTCTTATGGCCCCGACGGATGTTGGTGGAGGCAACTTTGCAATGATGTCAACTTTAGCACGGTCCACCTCAATGCCTTTGCTTGAAACCCTGTGCCCAAGTACTATACCTTCTTGAACCATAAAGTGGCACTTCTCCCAGTTTAGTACTAAGTTTGTTTCCATGCATCTTTGTAATACTCTATTCAGATTGGCCAGGCATTCGTCGAATGAATTTCCAACCACTGAGAAATCATCCATGAACACTTCCATAATGTCTTCTACCATGTCGGTGAAAATAGCCATCATGCACCTTTGAAAAGTGGCAGGTGCATTGCATAGTCCGAATGGCATCCTCCTGAAGGCGAAGATACCATAAGGGCATGTGAAGGAGGTCTTCTCTCTATCTTCGGGGGCTATGGATATTTGATTGTACCCCGAGTATCCATCCAGAAAGCAAAAGTGAGATCTCCCTGCCAACCTGTCAAGCATTTGATCAATGAAGGGAAGTGGGAAGTGATCCTTGCGAGTGGCTAGATTCAGTTTCCTGTAGTCCATGCATATTCTCCACCCGGTGACGGTTCTTGTTGAGATCAGTTCATTGTTGTCGTTTTTCACCACCGTCATGCCTCCTTTCTTGGGTACACATTGGACCGGACTCACCCAGCTGTTGTCTGAGATTGGGAAGATTATTCCTGCATCTAGCCACTTTATTACCTCCTTCTTCACTACCTCCTTCATGTTGGGATTCAGCCTTCTTTGATGTTCCCTGGAAGGTTTATGTCCGTCTTCCAGGAGGATTTTATGCATGCAATAGGCTGGGCTGATCCCTTTTATGTCTGCCATGGTCCATCCGATGGCGGTCTTGCATTCCTTAAGTACCTGTATAAGCTTTTGAGCCTGCACATCTAACAAACTGGATGAGATAATAACAGGTAATGTGGAGTTAGGGCCTAAATACTCATATCTGAGATGTGATGGTAGTGGTTTAAGTTCAAGCTTTGGTGGCTCTTCTATGGATGGCTTTGCTGGTGGGTTTTCTCTTTTTTCTAGGTGTAGGGGTTCGAATTCGATTTCTCGCTTCCAAAATCCCTTCCCTTCCAAGGATAATACCCATTCGGCCAGACATTCACCATTTACTTCTTCCATGTTCATCAGGCATGCTTGCAGTGGGTCTTCGATAGTCAATTCTGCATCGTCGGTTTCCACTATTACATCAACCGCATCGATTAGAGAGCAATTTGCGAACTCACTAGGGCGTCTCATGGATTTTTGCACATTGAAGATGATCTCCTCATCGTTCAACCTCATCTTGAGTTCCCCGGTTTCACAGTCAATTATAGCTCTTCCAGTAGCTAGGAATGGTCTTCCCAGGATTAGGGGAATTTCTTCGTCGACCCTGCAATCAAGAATAACAAAATCGGCGGGAAACACGAACTTCCCAACCTGGATTAGCACATCATCTATAATACCAAATGGACGCTTAACCGTCCTGTCAGCAAGCTGTAAAAGCATAGAGGTGGGTCTGGCCCTCCCAATACCTAACCTCTTATAGATAACTAAGGGCATGAGATTAATGCTTGCCCCCAAATCGCATAAAGCCTTAGTGAAGGCATAATTCCCTATAGTGCATGGGATGGTGAAACTACTTGGATCAGATAGCTTCTCAGCAATGGGTCTGGAAACCACTGCACTACAAGTCTGTGTGAGTGTAACTGTGGCCAAGTCTTGGAAATCAAATTTCCGCGACATTAAATCCTTCATCATCTTAGCATAACCAGGCATTTCTTTTAAAGCTTCAATTAATGGAATGTTTACCTGGATTTGCTTGAGCATCTCGAAGAACTTTTTGTATTGTTCCTCTTTTTGGTGTTTGGCCAACCTTTGGGGGAATGGTGGTGGAGGCCTCTTCTTCCCGGTGACTTGGGATTTATCTTTGTCTATCGCTTTTTCTTCAACCTGCTGCTCTACCTGTTCAGCTACTTTTTCCGCTCCCTGTTGTGCTTCTTTATTATCAGCAATTGGTTGGACTGTGGCTTTTGTCAATCCTGTGGATTCATCCAGTTCAATGTGCAATGGCGCAGGTGTCTCAGCCTGTCTGTCAATATTTTCACTTTCATTCTCAGCATCAAGATCTCTACCGCTTCTCAGAGTCACTGCCATTATTTGCTTTGGGATTTGGTCCTTTGGGTTCGTTTGAGTGTCTGCAGGTAATTTCCCTTGAGGCCGATTGTTTAGTGACATAGCAATCTGCCCCATCTGCACTTCCATATTTTTGATCGCTGCATCATGTGCATCTATTCTTTCATTGGTCTTAGCATTTGACCCAATTACCTGCTGCATCATAGCTTCCAACCTTGCAAACCCATCGTCTTGTCTACCTCCTTGCTGTGGTGGAGTTGGATAATATCCCTGCTGCTGATTGCCGAAATTCTGAGGTCTAGGATATGGAGCCATGTTGTGTGGTGGCCTCATACCTGCTGCATTGAATTGTGGTTGGGGAGGTCTGTATTGCATTGGAGCCTGTTGGCCCCAGTTTTGATTACCTTGTCGCTGTCCTCCATAGTTAGCCACATAGTTCATATCTTCATGCTGATGATGATGTTCTTGGTCTGCAGCCCATGGATTACCTATGGGTTGGCTAATGCAAGATGTGCATAAACCACCATTGGTAGTGTCTACAATGTGAACTTGCTGCTTAACCCCTGATTCTTCCACTTTCTTTGTCAGGATGCTCATTTGTGTTAGTAAAGTTGCCACATTCTCCTCCAGAGTGTTGGATGGGTCCAGAGGTACAGAGTGTACTACTGGTGTGATAGGAGCATTCCTGGACGTCCACCCGGAATTTTGAGCCATCTTGTCTAGCAAATTTTGGCCCTCTCTCCAAGTCTTGCTCAGAAAAGCCCCACCTGCTGAAGCATCTACAATATTCTTCATACTATCTGAAAGTCCCATGTAGAACCTTTGACCCAACATCTGCTCAGGAATCCCATGGTGAGGACACATAACAAGCATGCCTTTGAATCTCCCCCAAGTTTCATGTAGTGTTTCCAATGGTTTTTGTTTGAAGCTCACAATCTCATCAATTTGTTGAGCTGTTTTATTGGGTGGATGAAACTTGTTGTGGAATTGTTTGACTAACTCATCCCAAGTTGCAATGGAGTTTATTGGGAGTGAGTTTAGCCATATCTGTGCTGCTCCTGTAACTGAGAATGGAAAAAGTAGTAATCTGATAGCTTTCGGAGTTACATTCGGTTGTCTTTGTGTTTTGCATATTGATAGAAAGTTCTTGAGGTGCTGCTGTGGATCTTCAACCTGAGACCCAGAGAATAATCCCTTGTTTTGCAACAAGTGAAGCATGTTGTTAGTAATCTGGAAAGACTCAGCTTGAATTGTTGGCACAACGATGGCAGTTGCCAAATTATCCGCTGTGGGTTGTGCCCAGTCGAACAATGCACCTTCTTGTGCCTCCTGTGCCTCTTGCATGTTTAGCCCTGCTTGCTGGTTTTGAGCGTTCATGTCACCCATGTCGAAGTCTAGTTTGATTGGTTGTTGAGATTGTTGAATTTGTTTGATGGCTTTGTTACGTACCCGGAAGGTTTGCTCGGGGTCTGAGAGTCCTTCAATTAGTTCTCCAGTCCTTGCAGATTTTCTAGGCATGCACCCGAATACCCAAATCAACAAACGTCAAAATATTCAATGTAGAGTGTAGAAAGAACCTGAATACACAAGAATCTTGAAGTTCTGGCAATGGCAATTGATAATTCCGTTAAGTCCCCGGCAACGGCGCCAAAATTGATTCACGTCCAAGCAACGGTCGTAGTCAATATAACTTGGTTTAATAAGTCCAAGATCGATCCCACAGAGAATTAACCTATCAATCACAACTTTCACAACCCCAAAAGTACTTACGAATCAAGTTCCCAAAAGTTTGAGTATCTTTGTGTATGATTTTCGAATAGCTAGTTTGCAAGAATTAAAGAATGCTTTAAAAGAAAGAATTGAATGTTGAATGAAATAATATAGAGAAAGACTAAGGTATTGATTTCCCTATTGACGGAATCCCTTATCGTTATGCTCATACAAATTGTTAATATATTCTATCAATCATGAACGCTATGTGTATCGTAACCCTCTCCCGAGCAATTACAATAATTTACTAGTGCACTCTCCCGAGCTACCCTAGCTAGCTTTAATTTGAATAGTTCACTTTAGATTGCACCCAAGACTTCGTTATTCCTAATCCCGTCTTTACGCCTAAAATTATAGATTCCTCTAATAACCTAGGTGTGGTGTTGTTCAACAATAAACCTAAATATGCACTCTTTTCCAAGTTATGCACACTAAATAGGCACCGCTAATTGGGACGTCTACCAATTAACTACAATAAGAATGAAGTTGAACAAATAGAAATCTAAGTCACAATTTGTAATCACATAAACGATAAGTTCATCAATCAATAGGTTCCATCAAAACCTTAGAAAAGAATTTAGCTACTCATGCTTGAAGAAACAAGAATAATAATTGAAATCATAAAGAATTGCTTGATAAAAATAAAGAAAGAGTTTTGAGAGGAATCTCTCCAACTAAACCTTGCAAAAGTATTGAAGAAATAAAGTACATGCCTCTATGGGGCAAACTAGGAGTTTATATAGAGGTTTTAGAGCTAAGAAAACAAATTAGAGTCCAATTGGGATAACTTCCGCTGGGGCCTTCGCGGTTTGTTCGCGGCCGCGAGCGGACCGCGAACAGTCAAGATTCAGAGGGCTTCGTTTCTCGCGGTTCATCCGCGACCGCGAGTGGACCGCGGATGAACGGTGCTTCTGTTTCTTCACTGCTTCGTCCAGCCCTTTTCACTTTAGCTCTTCTCCTGGCCTTTTCATCAACTTATGGCTTCAAAATGGCTTTTTAAAGTATCCAATGCATCACATGTACCTTTAAAACACAATCAAACACTAATCAAAGCATTTTGTCCTTTTAACAACATTGTTCTCATAATAAAGTGTGATTATTTAGGGTATAATTATAGTCAAATTCACCTATTATCATTATGCCAGGGAGATCCGTGGGTTATGCCGGGATAAGAAAGAAAATGGGCTTCATGTTTATGCCAGGGAGATTTATAGGTTATGCTAGGATATGAAACAAAAAAGGCTCATTGGGTTATGCTGGGAGGTACACGGGTTATGTCGTGAGAAAAGGAAAAAGGCTCTCCAAGGAAGTCCACGGGTTATGCTGGGATAAGAAAGAAAAAAGGCTCCTTGGGTTATGCTAGGGAGATCCGCAGGTTATTCCGGGATAAGAAAGAAAAAAGGCTCCTTGGGTTATGCCAGGGAGGTCCGCGAGTTATGCCGGGATAACAAAGAAAAAAGGGTCCTTGGGTTATGCCAGGGAGGTCGACGGGTGATGCGGGGATATCAAGGGAATGGGGCTCTGTGCTACAATGATTTGGGATTTTATTTTGTAGAAAATGCAAGGAAGGATTTGGGGGAAACCCCCTTTTGGTCGGTTCCCTGCTGCAAAGTTGTTTCAGCACTTGCACATTTCTTTTCCCTTTTCATTGCACTTGATTCTTGTACGGTTGCTTGAATTGCACATGTTTTTAGTTTTCAAATAAATAACAATTGTTAGTTTGAAATGGTGGTTGGTTTTGTGGCCTTGATTGTCTCAATCGCTTGATCTCGGCCCTGTTCCTGTTCAGAACCTCAAATATTTCCAGACTTTGCGATGGAACTCAACTTTCAACTTTATTTCGCCTTCGTAAGCCTTTCCTTTATAATTCTCTTTTTTTTCTTTTCATTTTTTTTTACTTCAGAACATTGGGGAACTTTTGGCTCCTCAAGCTTTGCTGCAAAGGCTAGTCGCTTGGGACTTAACCTGTTACAACTTTATTTCACCTCTGTAGGCCTTTCTTTTGTAGCTTCTTTCTTCCAACCTAAATTTAAGAGCATTTGGAGCACCTTAGCTTTTCAAACCTATGATGAGACGATTAGCCATGCGGGACTCAACCTTTTCAGCTTCATTTGCCTTTATATGCACTTCGATTTGATTTTCTTTTGCAAGAGTTTTAATTTTGAAGCTTCGGCCACTATGGCTAGTTGGGGTCGACTTGATGCCCCTGGCGAGACTAGGTGCCTTTTTGCACATTAGCTCGCACCAAATGAGAACCCTGTAAATCAGTCTTGCCATTCTTTCTTTGTCTTAATTTAGGAAGAGTGTTAAACTGAAAGAAATTCAAAGAAAATAAATAATGGAATGGAGAATGAGTTTAAAACAAGAAGTGTCCCTTTCGGGGAAAGGAAAGAAGGACTTATCTGGAGTATATGCGAACTTCAATGAACATGACATGCCTTTTCGACTAGATACGTGATCTGTATAAACCGTCCGACTCTCAGAAATTCATCACAACTTTTGCTTCAAAATTTGAGAAACCTTGCCCGGACTTTATCAGCGCCGATGGTTGTGAGGATCCCCTTTTCAATTAGGGGCGCCCCTTTGCAATTTTTTGCGAGGTGACCTCTCTCATTCTCTTATCACCATCATCTTATAGTGCTCTTTGCGAGTTATCACTAACAACTCTCTCATTTTGATTTTCTATGCTTACCATCACTTTACGATGCCCGTGTGGGTTTTCACCAATAAGACACTCTCATTTTATTTTCTCATCTTGACTGTATCAGATCCAAGTAGTTGTATTCTCTGATCCTTGAATATTCTCACAAATTGATCGGAAGGACTTGAAAAGGGTTTGGGTAAAATGGATTTGGATTGAGTTACAACTTTGGAACCTTTTGGGCGGGATCATCGCCGATCCACTATAACACATGCCCCAGTTTCACTTTTGCGGAAATTAGATTTTTATTTTTGTGTGACTGAACCCTAGAGAGAGGCTTCCTACGTATCCTTTCGAAATCAAGTCGAACGTAATTCAGAGAATTTTGTTTTTTATTTTCTTTTGTTTTTTCTGTTTTTGGTTTGTTTTCTCTTTCTTCTTCGTCTCTTTTCATCATTTTTTTCATTTCATTTTTGTATTTTCTTCCCTCTTTTTTTCTTTTCTTTTTCTTCTCTTTTTGTTTTTGTTTTTTTTCATTTGGCAAAATACATAAAAAGCCCCTCCAAGTTGTCTACAACGGTCAGTTGGACACCTTAACTTGCCATATAACTAGTTAGAAACTTCTATTTAACACGTGTTTGTCCCGTGAACACTCGAATTCAATAAGCCTCATGTGTGAGTTACACTTACGGATGACATGTCAATCTGACAAATTATTAAATAACGTGTATTTCTTAAATAAATTATATTCTATATTAAGAAATAGTTGTTATTTTTAATTAAAAAATAAAAAAAAAAAGACCCCACATTGCCAAATCAGACCTTAAACCACCCTAAACCCTGGACCAACACCATGGACGCCGGACACCACAGAAGTTGCAACTTCCTCTTTATACATTGCCACCGGAAACCTCTACTCTATGCCTAAACACATCGAGGAACGCCTAAGTTTATCTCTTTTCTGAAGACTCAAATTCGTGCTTCAAATGTACACTCATGTCACATACAAGGACCATACTCTTAAACATATCTTGTGCTAATTCTGTAAACTAGTGGCGGTGCTACCATTCGTTGTCTTGGCTTCTGGCTTTATTCCGAGTCCAAGCTCCTTTTCTGTTAATGTGATGATTGGTCATGACCTTACGTTTCAATTATTTTTGGATTTGTGTAATGGCGGATGGTGATTGAAATTTTTGTGTTTTTCCTATCATGGAAGGTGAAGATGGAGAAGATAATTGGGTACAATATGAAAGAAGAAAGATTGCAGAAAATTTTCCGTTAAGCACTTACTTTTCCGGCCAAAAGCTTTCCGATGATGTTGCTTCCTTCTCTAATGGAGAAGATAATTGGGGCAACGCAAAAGATAGAGGAAATTGGAGGAGGTGGTGGGGTCCACATTGAATTATGGGAAAAGAAAAAAAGATAGACCTAATTTCCAAGGTTTTCACGCGATTAGATGTAGGTGTAACATATAAAATTTTTCATGTCAACGGAAGGGGTCTAAGAGAATATACTTCTACCAAGTAGAGGTGTCTAACTGGTCATATGGCAAGTTAAGGTGTTTAACTGACCGTTGTAGACAACTTGATTGGGCGCTTTATGTATTTCTCCTTTTCGTTTCATTTTTCAATAAAACTTTCAGGTTCCAAAAAGGGTAATCAAATAAGAGTAACCGGCTGAAAGGGTTTGCAAAAGGTTGAATATTTAGATACTAAGAAAGAAGGCCTTCTTCATCACAACCGGAGAACATTTATGTTATATAGAAGATCCAACATAGTACCTTTTGGCTGCATTTGTATTGAAAATTATTACAAGGACATTTCTTTCAATGTTCCCCAAGTACAATGTATTCATATGGCAGTACTCTTGTTGCAAGGTACGGACCTTTCCAATCCGTAACCAATTTTTCTTCAACTGTTCCAACTCTTTATTTTATTTCCTTAGACTTATTTTCTTTCCATTTTAGCTCTTGACTCATTATTTCGAATTCTGACAACGTCTTAGGATCTGGGCATGAAGTCCGTAAGCATGTCATGTTATTAAAATCTGCATTTAACAGAACTGAAAACAGAATAAGAAAAATGACAAAATTAAGAAAAGAGACATTCCTGGACAATGAAATATTAATTTCATTTGATTTTTTTTTTATATTTGATTTTTTTTTTAAATTTTGAAGATAAGGGCTAACATCGGAAAGTAAGACAATAAAGTAAAATATCCGCATCACATCCTGAGATAATCCGAACGCATAAAGGATAGCAAGACTGGCTACCGAGACTCCCGCCTGATGGGAAACTTTCATGCTTGGCAATCATTTTTCGGCTTTCCTTCTATCTCGGCAACGACTGCAATGGCCTTTAGTGCTGGATCAAATTCCTTAGCTTCACCAATTATCCCAACTATTGGCCCAATATTGTTGTGGGCAGTCAACATATTGTTCATCAAATCAGGAGCATCTTCATCCGAAAAATGAATCTTACATCTTCAATCAAATCCTCAATTGCCCTTTTGAGGATCCAACAATCCTCTATACTATGTCTCACTTCTCTAGAATGGTATTCGCATCCAGCGTCAGCTCAGTGTGGTGGGGACTCGGGGTTCAACCGAATTTGGGCTATTGGTTGTAGCAAATCTCGCTTTACTAGCTTTTGGAATAAATCCGAGTACAATTCACCGATAGGGGTGGGCTGATTCCTTTTGAAAGGCTCTCTCGGGCGAGGATTGTGCCGAGGAATATTTAATTGGGGATTATATGGAGCTTGGTAAGGATGTGCATTTCTGGGAGGTGGAGTTCGACTTTGTGTATAATGTTGTGGCCGCGTGCAAAGTTGCGCGTTCATCACCGCATACCAACAAAACCAACCACCTGAACAGAACCTGACTAATTTTCTCACACAACAACCTTGTTAGTTTTGGGATATTTAATATATTGGAATCGCACGCTGGGATGCAATGCACCTAACAGTTAAACGCTTCTACCATGTGTTTGCACGGTTGCATGTTTCATCCCGGCAATAACTAACCCTTTTCAATTCTGTACCTGTTTTCTTCATTTCTTCTTCTTTTAAATCACTCTTGAATTTTTTATCATTTTTGCCGCTCTTTTATTTTTAGCACTCTGCTTTCTTTTCTTTTTGTTATGGCACTCTCTTATTTATTTTTTTACTCTTTTTATTTGTTTACATAATTAATTATATGGCTATGATTGAATGCGATGGGGATTGCCTACGTATCATGACCCCACATGAATCAGATCTTGCGTAGTTCGGAAAGATTGGGAATAGAGCAAATATGCTACCCTTTTTTTTGAATTTTTTTAAAGAAATGCTTTAAAGGAAGAAAGAAAATATTTTATTCATTTCTATTTAATTTTGATTTTTTTTTATTTCTGAAAGAGTGACTACTAAAAAAAATTATTTGCTTTCGATTTGAACTTTGAGAATTTTTAGAAGTAAAAAGAAAATATGTTTGTTTGAATATTTATTTGTTCTTCTTTTTCTAAATAAGAAAGAAAATCTATTTTGGATTTTGGAAGTTGCTGATTAATTTTCGAAAGAGGGACATTTTAAAGAAAATATTTTAAATTTCTGAGCCTTTATTTATTTACAAAAGCACTTCTAAAGAAAAGAAAAAATATTGCTTGGACTTCAATTTTTTTTAAAATATTTTTATGGATATTCACAAAAGAAAGACAACTCTATTTTTTGGAGTTTTGTTTCTGTTTTTTTGGATTTTCTCTTTCATGGAAAAATTCTTCAAAATGAAGGAAACCCGTATTTTTTATTTCAATTTTTATTGATTTTTTTTTTCGAATGAAATACATTAGGAAGAAGGAAACCATTTTTTTGAATTTAAAACTACTTTTTTTTTTAAATTTTCTAAGGCAAGATTTTTAAAAGAAGGAACTAAAGAAAAAATATTTTTGGATTTTTTAAAATGGGGGTCTCAAAGAAAGACTTTTATGTAAAAGTAAACGAAGGAAAATATTTTTGGATTTTTTAAAATTAGGCTCGAAATCGATGAGGTTTGCCTACGTATCTCATATCCGATGATAATCAGACTCGCGTAGTTCCGTCAGTTTTGACGGAACACGAAAAACATGACTTATTTTGAAATGACTACTCTCTTTTTTTCTACTTTTTTTTTTGAATTACGGGAGAGTTTCAAAATTTTCTAAATACCTACCTCTCACGTTTCTTTTTTTTGTATTTTTTTTTCTCTTTTTTCCGTTTTCTTTCTCTATTTTAGAAGCCAGCCAACATGCAAGCCTGAACAGACAGATACGCAAGTAGCACGTAAGATTCACCAGGATTTTATATTAACCGAGGGAAGGTGTTAGGCACCCCTAGATTCTATGGTTCTAGCGCGGTCGCTTAAACTATTACAATTGTCCTATTATCTAATTTTAATACATGTTCAAAACCTATAGTGTAATTTTAAATTAGTAACCACTTTTATTCATTTTTAGGACGATTGAGCGCCGTCTAAAACATGTCTTTGGATCACGTCACTTAAAATGCACCCGCAATCCGAAACGTATTTTATTCAACATTTAGAATTTGGATTTGGGTCTGAGTTTAGGAATGTAATATTATTAAAATAACGCCCCTAAAGCAACTACGCGTTGTTAACTTTGCGAGGGTCGTGAAAAATTGCTAAATTGCACACCTCGAATTCTAAAGAGTTAAATTTCTTTTAATTACTTCTAATAAGCAAACCACGGCCCACATCGTCAATTTAAAGCCTAAATTTTCATTTAATATACAACAAGATCATACAGCTCAAATACAGTGCAACAACTGTATTTGGTTATTTGTTTTTAGTGTTTCTTATTTTCAACATTCACACCAAATCAATTGCCATGCTCTTCTATCACGCACAAGAAGGAAGATTAATATGAAACTAATTCAAATAGCTCAGTCACCGATTAAAACATTAAATGTAATAGATCAAACTTATACAGAGGAAGATACCGTGTAAAATTTTGGGTTTCAATGCAAGGAAGCAAAACACACGTCAAACAACATCATAAAATATGTAAAGCATGAAGTTTGAAAACAAATGGTAAAAAAGGATAGAAAGATGGGCCTTTCTGCTTTGTATTAATGAAGACAGCTCAATCAAGAGTACATTGAAAACCAAGGTGTTTGAAAAAAGGAAAATGACTTGAGACTGTTGGCCGGATATATTACTGATTGCCACCCCGATCAAGAACCTCGCCGAAAATCACTACTTAACGGCACAAGGATGGAAGTTGCTATTGATTTTTATTTAAGAGGAGGAAACATCAAGCGTTGTTATTGGAGGTGGGTGACGCTAGTTTCCTTAATTTAGGAATTTTTTGCCTTCTTTTCTCTTGTATCAATGTATATGGGTTATGTGTGTGTTCCTATTTTGATACCGTGAGGATGGGAGATGGGGCTGATTTCTCTACGGAAAATGAAAGGTCTCCTCAAGAATGGTAATTGCGGCTACTGAACTCAAGTCTTAAGGGTGTGTATGGTGTAAAGGGTTAGGTACTACTCCCTCCGGTCCAAAATAAGTGATTTTTTGGATATTTTTACACACATAAAGAAAGCCACCTTTTAGCATTAATTAACAATAGAATTGACCATTTTAACTTTACTATCTCACATAAACACTCCTAACACATATTCCAACAATATTTACTCCAAGGACAATGTAGGAAAAACATCATTAAGTCATTCTTGAAATCCGAAAAAATCACTTATTTTGGACCACAAAAAAAGGTCAAAAAATTACTTATTTTGGAACGGAGGAAGTATTATATAGGGGTAGGGATTATGTTAGAGGTATGTGCCTAGTAATTATGTGTTATGGATTTTGGGCCAAAGACTAAAAAAAAGATTACAAAATTTAAAAACATTGGATAAACCAACCTACAACTAATTCCTCCTTCTAAAATTTTGTACAATTATAATATAAAAATATAAATTTAATTTTAATTAGTTGAACTAAACTATAAAATATAAAACTATTTTTTTATCTTTTAAAGATTATAAAAATAAAGATAGGGTACTATTTTGTATTTATTTTAAGATTAAAAATAACTACAAAATTTTAATAAACCTATTTTTTTTTTAAAATTTTTCGTTTTCTTGTAATAAAATAAAGTAAAATCGTAAAAATTAGTTGAAATGACGATATTAGGCCTAAACTAACTATTTACATGCTAACATGGGTAAAATTTTGGAAAGAGTCAAAAATCACATGTCATCAAGGATCCTCGTATTGTCATTCTTTTACTTTAGTTACTAAAGAGGATGTTGTCGTATCCTAAAGAGTAATTCTAACATCTCCTAAGTCCAGTAATCGAACTCCAAGACCAGCTAGCTGATGAACTTCATGGGCTATTCTCCTATTTTCTGGCTGTAAATACGCGAGGTTAACCATAAATCTACGGCCGAGGGCGTCCGCTGCTACGTTCGCCTTCCCTGGATGGTATAAAATATCAACATCATAGTCTTTAAGCAGATCCAGCCATCTCCTTTGACATAGATTCAATTACTTTAGCTTGAAGAAGTTCTGGAAGCTCTTTGATCATTATAGATGTCAACATGAATAGCCTACAAGTAGTGCCTCTACATTTAAGTGCTTGAATAACTGCGTCTAACTACAGATCGTGCGTCAGGTAATTAATCTCATCATTTTTTAGTTGTCTATAAGCTACAACCTTACCATGTTGCATTAACACATAACCCAATCCAATGCCTGAAGTGTCACAGTAGATAACCTAACCACCTGTCTCCACTGGGAGTGCTAGACTCGGTACTGAAGTTAATTTGTCCTTTAAGGCATGGAAAACTCTATTGGCAAGTGTCGGTCCACTGAAACATAATTCCTTTCTGAGTTAACATACATGGTTATCCTAATGTTGTACAATTCAGCAATTGCTCTCTTCTAAGGCCCAAACTTCATCTTTTATCCTTCACAATTTCGCCCTTATCCCACTATTAGGACAATTATTCAGCTATTCTATTACTAGTCTAAGACTCCTTTGAGTTCATTTGGGCTATATTGAACCTTCTATACCTAGTGAAACCATCAGCTCTCTTATGAACTTATTCCTAAGGACTTATCTATTCTTGTTACCTTTTTACTCATCTTTTCATATACTTCCTCCCGTCTTCCTAGAACCGTATCGCTCTACCATACTTTAGATTGTGACCTACACATATCTATTTATACTTATTCTCAATCTTTCTTGTAACGACCCGGCCCGTCGTCACGAGAATTATCACCCCGTCATGTTGTAAATGCATGTTTGATGATTTTATATCAGTGTTAGAGCCTATCGGGTGAGTTAGGAGTGATTTGGATTGAAAATGAAACAAATAGCATGTTTGAAGAAAGCTTGAATATGAAAAGTTAACCAAGAGTTGACTATTGAGTTAGAGTGCTCGGAACCGGATTCTGATGATTCGACTAGTTCCGGGGGATCATTTATGACTTAGGAGAGCAATCGGAATTGAATTCGGAGGTCCGGTGTAGTTTTAAGCTTGAATTGGCGAATGTTGAATTTTGGCGAAAACCGGATGGTAGGTGATATTTTGATCCGGGGTCGGAATGGAATTCCGACAATTTCTGTAGCTTCGTTATGTGATTTTGGATATGTCTGCAAATTTTTAGGTCATTCGGACATCGTTTGATCGGGTTTTGGATTGAATATTAGTTTTGAAAGTTTTGAAGAAAATTAGGCTTGAATCCGTGGTTAATTGGTGATTTTGATGATTAGTATGGTGTTTTTATGGTTGGAACAAGTTCGTATCATGTTTTGGAGTATGTTGGTGGTTTTCGTTGGGGTTCCGGGGGTCTCGGGATGAATCCGGGGGTCCAAACGGAACATTTTTGGAAGAAAAGAGAAAAGCTGGCTGCTGTCATAAACGCAGCAGACATTTGCTCTCCGCGATCGCGGGGATGGGGATGCGATCGCGTAGAGTTGGGGACTAGGGCATCGCGATCGCAGGGTAAGAGTCGCGATCGCATAGAATTAAAAGGGTGTACATCGCGATCGCATGCTTATCTACGCGATCGCGTAGAAGAAGAAATGGGTCCGGGGAAAATGAGCTACGCGATCGCAGGATTATGGACGCGATCGCGTGAGGCAGGGTGATTGTGCATCGCGATCGCGTGAAGGATGTCGCGATCGCGTGAGGCCGAGATTTTGAGCATCGCGATCGCGTGATGAAGATCGCGATCGCGTAGAAGAAATATTTCTGGCAGTGAATTTAATCCAGAAACAGAGGGTACGGGTTCATTAACCCAAAACACACATTTGAGCCCTAGAGAGAAGAAAACTCGAGGAAATCATTGAGAAGTCATCGGGTATTCGTCGGAGGTAAGATTCTTGACTCAAAAATATCAATTTATGGTAGTATTAACATCAATCTTCATGAAATTGGGTTGAAATCTTGAAGAAATGTCGCCTAAATATTGAAAACGGGATTTTTGGATTTGGGAGGCCATTTGAACTCCGATTTCGATAAATTTTATATGTATGGACTCGTGGCGAGACGAGGGTTCCAGAAATGTGAATTTCGTAAATTTTCGGAATGTGGGCCCGGGGCTCGGGTTTTGACAACTTTGGGAATTTTGATGTAAATTGAGTTGTATTGATTGGGTGTCGTCCCATTGGCCTAAATTGTTGTATTTTTACTGTATTTGATCAGGATTCTACGCGTGCGGAGCTTGATTCTCGTGGCAAGGGCATTGCGGAGTAGTCGTCGCGCCGTATTGAGGTGAGTAATATATGTGGGTGATGACCAGCGGGTTCGAAACCCCGGTATACCACTTTGTGACGCTGTATCGCGGCGAGACACGTACCCTCTTGTGAGTGCGGGGTCGATTGTGATTGGGGACTATGACATAGTCCGACTTGTTGATACTTGTATTATGATATTAGGCTATTTCTTGAGCCGTCGAACCTCCTTCTCGGATGGTTGCATATATATATATTGTGTTAATGGCCACTCTTGAGCCGTTGAACCCCCTTCTTGGGCGGTTGAGTATACATGTGGGCCGTGAGCCAGTTATTTGATCCCGCGAGGATCGTTATCATTGTCTTATCATATAGACATGCTAGTTTACTACTAGTCCGCAACTATTTTTGTTATTATGCCAATTCCAATCTCTGGAACTTGACATTACTGTTTTCCAACTGAAAAATGATAAAAGAGTTTTCAAAAACTATTTTTGAGCCTGCGAGGCTGTATCTGCATATTAGCTGACTAGTAGTGGATCGGGCTGCGCGCCGCAGCGAGATATATGTTGGATCGGACTGCACGCCGCAAGAATATCTCTATGAGATGTGCTTGGGCTGTAGGAGCCCCTCCGGAGTCTGAACCCCCACAGTGAGCACGGGTACCCAAAATTGGAGTCGGGCTACACGCCGTAGCGGTCATATCATGCATTGCATTGCATTTAGCTACATCCGCTAGCTGTTATGCTATTTATTGGTATTTGTTGGAACAGGTACAGTGAAGATTGATTCTATGACAGGGTAGCCGATTATAGCTTTACATAGTGCTTTATTGCGGATTTCTTATCTGCGTTGTCTTACCCTTGTTTATTACCACTGAGTCTGGCAGTACTCATTTTACTCCTTGCACCTTGTGTGCAGATCCAGGTACCTCTCAGCAGTGATCCAGTAGCTGTGCGAGGCGACGTTTGTGGATATTCGAGGTAGCTGCAGAGTCCGCAGGACCCGATATTCCTTCCTACTTGTCTTTGGATTTTGTATTGACATTTCTTTCCGCACTTGGTATTTTGTAAACCTTTATACACTCATGTTCAGTAGAGGCTCATGACTCTTGACCCTTGGTCTATGGGAGTTGATGTATTATGGGACTTGGTTCCCCGTTTTCGTTACATGTATCGTTGTTATTTCTTGAATTAATTTGTTTAAATGGGTTAAAGAGAGCTTCTAGCTCCGTGGTTGATATGGATTGGTCGGCTGGCTTAGCAATGTGCTGGGCGCCATCACGACCGGATTTGGGGTCGTGACAAGTTGGTATCAGAGCCTAGGTTTACTAGGCCTCGTGAGTCTTGAGCCGGTTAGTAGAGTCTTGTGGATCGGTACGGGGACGCCTGTACTTATCCTCGGGAGGCTGCGAACCTTTAGGAAACACTTCACATTTCTTGGAATTCTTATCGTGCGTACTTGATTCAGCTTGAGATACATTTTTGAAATTCCTTCCGCACGTCTGTGTACGCATCGAGCGCTCAGTAATATAATTGTCTTATGGCTTGCAATTCCCCGATCGAGGGACGAGATATAATCTCTATGAGTTCATGTTGGGCATGTCTGGAGGACTTGAGGCGAAATCCTTGTCTATGGCTTGAGCACCAAGGTGCAAATTTCACGAGTCGGTATTATGAAGTTCATACGATCGGTACTGATCCTTATTGTGCAAATGGCAGTTTGATAATGGGAGAGCTGTAAGGTATTCGGTTCTTATTGTGATTTGATATGTAGCCCTAGCTATGGGCGTGAGAAATAATTATCATATCTCGTAATTGGATGGTAAAGTGCCTTATGTGTAGTGGAACGAGTTTAAACTCAGGAAGACTAAAGTGATTTTTATATGTGTTATGATTCGAGCAGGTACATCGCAGGTTCAAGCATAAATTGTGATGATATAATTCGTGTAGTATTGATGTTTAATGTTGTTGAAATACATTGTGATATCTTGTTGAGTTGTGGAAGTATATCTAGGATGGTTTGGTGATTCTCTGGCAGGTGGATAGGCCAATTTACAAAGGAAACTCTGTCAAAAGTTTTGGAAAATTTGGGACTTAGAAAGGATTTTGTCACCTAAAGAGTGGGCTTAACTATTGTGTGTGAATGAATTCAAAAATTGCAAAAGAGTTAATATTTACGATGATTCGAATCTCCGCCGAAGCTTGTAAATGACTTGAGTTTAATCTAATTAGAACATTGTGGCTTCATTTGAGTAAGAATGTTATGAGTGGCTAAAAGTGCTTAGATGAATGGCTTCGAGCTAAGTTGGGGAGGTTGCTATTGATTAACTGATTGCACTATTGTGTGCTATGTTGATTCTGTCTCTAAGTATGTTGGGAAAATTCTGATAAAGGTTATGGTGCTTCGTAGATGTGAAGAAATACTAGGGTATTTTGAACTGAGGTTGGTAAGGAATGCTTGGTGTATAGAAAAGAGTGATAGCTAATAGTATCCGTATGTAATCATGATCTGCAGTGTCAGAATTCTAATAAGGCACGAGTGGTTCTGTTCAATAAGACAGTTGAATTACAGCTGAATAAGGATGACTGACGCCCGAGAATTGTTTACGGTGTTCAAGATTTTACTTGTAACAGTCAGGTGTCTCAAATTTGTGCATGTGGCTAAAGATGGTGGTTTCGTTAGAAGAGATCGGTACTTATGTTATATTATGTGAATGATGGGATTCTATGTAATCTGTATTGGAAGGTAATGATAACGAATTCAAATCGCAAGAAGTTCTTCAAAATAAAGTATTGTAGGATGTGATCCTTCTGGAAATATTGAGAGAGTATTCAGTGGCCTATATGTCTCAGACCGTGTGGTCTTATGTACGAGTCTCGTGTGGAATGAGTTCATGTGTTATGGTGCTACAGTAGTGGCTAATATTAAATCAAAGATGAATCAGAAAGGAAACTGGGTAAATGGAATGACTTGTTAATAAACCGAAGTGGTATGATAAAGAATACGACTAATTCCTGGTATGTGGTTGAAGTAAGGAGTCTTGCAGATATTGTGCAATAAAGCTTTTGAGTGTTGGCGGTCGTGTAACCCGATATGAGTATAATATGGGTATAAGGACTCAGTCCTGGCAGTTTAACTTATGCAATGTGATTGGGAGAAAGAGTTTATGATGTGTTTTAATGTGGTTTGAAAAATAAGTGTATTTCCTGTTGGTATGCAAAGCTTGGAATGTGTAATGAGTTTTCTCTATATGAGATTATAAAAGTCCTTGACTAGTTGATTGCGTCGATGTTTGCGGCGTAGGAAAGGGATGAGAATTTCCATGTTATCTTAGTATGGTATACGCGATGTGTTATGGAAAGTTGATAATGGTATATTCTAGGTTTTGAGAACAGTTCATAATATATGGGAAGTCAATAAAATTATTGAGCAGCGCGAACAACTACAGATGAATTAAGAATCGATCTTTCTGATGATTTAAGAAAAACGGTACTGCTATTCTAGTAATTTGGCAGGGTATATGGTGCAAAGGGACAAGGTAATGTAAACTGATAATACCCATGGTAGAGTGGTATTCTCTTGTTGGATCGACTAAAATAATTGAGTCGTTGATGGCATAATGAAATTTATGAATGGCTGTCGTGGTATGAGTGGACGCTTGATGTGCGTTATGTATATGTACGGTGAAATACGGAATCAGGCATAGTGATTCATGTGTTATATATGTGTAGGAGACTTGAAATTCTCGTTAATCCGCCTATGCAGTGGTTGTATATCGTGTGCATCGACACCGTTTTGTGATTATTGGAAATCGGAAGCCTTAGAGGCTCTCTCTTGACTTGATAAAACGAATTCGGATTATGATACTTAATTGCTGACTGGTTGACATAAGCCAGGTCGTCTAGACTAATGTGATATGGGCTATGTCGGAAAATGGCACAAATTGCGTAGCAGAGAACATCAGAGTATGCTCCAACAGAGTAGTTGTACACAGGACCAGCGGACGGCTGGTAGGCATTGCTTTGTCAGTTGGACCTTAGTGGCGGATGTTAGTGTAGAAGTATCTACCATTGATTCAGTTCCAGTATTGAGAAACGTTGTCGGATGCGTTTCATGTGGCCAAACTTGAGGCGATATATGTTTATTATGATGAGCAACTTGACTCGACGCGTATTCATTTGACGAGGGTTACTTGGATCGGGTGGCACGCCGCCACGGTATGGTATCTAGATCGGGTGGCACGCCGCCACGGGTATGTCATTGGAGCGGGTTGCACGCCGCAACGGAATATTGTGAAAATATAGTTAGTTATATGTTACCTGGTATACAATACTTCCTCGCTTCTGAGGAAAAGTCCGTATTGAGTATCGCTTGGCGAATGGCACATCGGTTGTGTTCTTTCAGGATTTGATAGCATACGTTAATTGTTTCACCGTGGGTGAGGTTGATTGCTTGGGTTCAGACCTAAATATGTGTGTGGCTGATCGTTTTGAGCTTAGTGGCTTGAGGTGCTTCATGAGTAATAACGTTGGGATAGAATCACGAATCGTGGCAAGGCCACGTGATGTTATGACCTCTCGAGGAGGATTCAGGTACTTTATTTCTATAATACGAGACGCGGTCTCAGTTCTATATTATGATGGCACAGAGGGATTAAATTGCAGCTCTATTTGCTGGAGACAGTTGTCATGATTTGAGCTGTCATGATTCGAGTGTGTGCAGACGTTTCTATTGGAGCCTATGTTGTGCTCGTCGTGGCTTAGGCCGGTGTTGAGGTGTCTTATCACCAGTGCGATGTGTTATAATCGAAATGGCCGTTGGAGTCATTATTGAATACGAGCATATTGGGTCTTAGCTTGTTAGAAAGGTAGAAACCGAGGTTTGGCTCCGAAACCTATCGTGGTATGAATTTTAAAAAGGGAAATAGATTCACGAATGGTTAACCCGAGAGATGGGTTCGGTATATCACGTGCTTCAGCTGCCGTGGGCAGGATATGGAGGTGTTGGAATAAGACTCTATCTAATGAAAGAGGTTTTCAGCTAGTATTTGGTGATTGTGGCCAGTTGTTGTGATTAGAGACTATCGTCTCGAGTGATTGGGTTGTTTGATACATCATATGATCTCACCCGGAGTGGTGAGTATGGCTTATTGCAGTGGATTCTAGTGTATCCTGAGTACAGGAATGGGATTAGCAATTGGTATATGATTTCAGAAAGTACAATGTGGTTTATGGTTAAGATGGTCCGTGAGATTTCAGCTATATGGTGTTTCAGGCTTATGAGAGATAGGGCGACGTGTGATCGCCCGAATATATGCTGGGTAAGGTCATTCAGCTATTGAGTTGCTTCTAGTACCACTCTGGTACGCTCGAGGACGAGCGTTTGTTTAAGTTGGGGAGAATGTAACGACCCGGCCCGTCGTCACGAGAATTATCACCCCGTCATGTTGTAAATGCATGTTTGATGATTTTATATCAGTGTTAGAGCCTATCGGGTGAGTTAGGAGTGATTTGGATTGAAAATGAAACAAATAGCATGTTTGAAGAAAGCTTGAATATGAAAAGTTAACCAAGAGTTGACTATTGAGTTAGAGTGCTCGGAACCGGATTCTGATGATTCGACTAGTTTCGGGGGATCATTTATGACTTAGGAGAGCAATCGGAATTGAATTCGGAGGTCCGGTGTAGCTTTAAGCTTGAATTGGCGAATGTTGAATTTTGGCGAAAACCGGATGGTAGGTGATATTTTGATCCGGGGTCGGAATGGAATTCCGACAATTTCTGTAGCTCCGTTATGTGATTTTGGATATGTCTGCAAATTTTTAGGTCATTCGGACATCGTTTGATCGGGTTTTGGATTGAATATTAGTTTTGAAAGTTTTGAAGAAAATTAGGCTTGAATCCGTGGTTAATTGGTGATTTTGATGATTAGTATGGTGTTTTTATGGTTGGAACAAGTTCGTATCATGTTTTGGAGTATGTTGGTGGTTTTCGTTGGGGTTCCGGGGGTCTCGGGATGAATCCGGGGGTCCAAACGGAACATTTTTGGAAGAAAAGAGAAAAGCTGGCTGCTGTCATAAACGCAGCAGACATTTGCTCTCCGCGATCGCGGGGATGGGGATGCGATCGCGTAGAGCTGGGGACTAGGGCATCGCGATCGCAGGGTAAGAGTCGCGATCGCATAGAATTAAAAGGGTGTACATCGCGATCGCATGCTTATCTACGCGATCGCGTAGAAGAAGAAATGGGTCCAGGGGAAATGAGCTACGCGATCGCAGGATTATGGACGCGATCGCGTGAAGCGGGGTGATTGTGCATCGCGATCGCGTGAAGGATGTCGCGATCGCGTGAGGCCGAGATTTTGAGCATCGCGATCGCGTGATGAAGATCGCGATCGCGTAGAAGAAATATTTCTGGCAGTGAATTTAATCCAGAAACAGAGGGTACGGGTTCATTAACCCAAAACACACATTTGAGCCCTAGAGAGAAGAAAACTCGAGGAAATCATTGAGAAGTCATCGGGTATTCGTCGGAGGTAAGATTCTTGACTCAAAAATATCAATTTATGGTAGTATTAACATCAATCTTCATGAAATTGGGTTGAAATCTTGAAGAAATGTCGCCTAAATATTGAAAACGGGATTTTTGGATTTGGGAGGCCATTTGAACTCCGATTTCGATAAATTTTATATGTATGGACTCGTGGCGAGACGAGGGTTCCAGAAATGTGAATTTCGTAAATTTTCGGAATGTGGGCCCGGGGCTCGGGTTTTGACAACTTTGGGAATTTTGATGTAAATTGAGTTGTATTGATTGGGTGTCGTCCCATTGGCCTAAATTGTTGTATTTTTACTGTATTTGATCAGGATTCTACGCGTGCGGAGCTTGATTCTCGTGGCAAGGGCATTGCGGAGTAGTCGTCGCGCCGTATTGAGGTGAGTAATATATGTGGGTGATGACCAGCGGGTTCGAAACCCCGGTATACCACTTTGTGACGCTGTATCGCGGCGAGACACGTACCCTCTTGTGAGTGCGGGGTCGATTGTGATTGGGGACTATGACATAGTCCGACTTGTTGATACTGTATTATGATATTAGGCTATTTCTTGAGCCGTCGAACCTCCTTCTCGGATGGTTGCATATATATATATTGTGTTAATGGCCACTCTTGAGCCGTTGAACCCCCTTCTTGGGCGGTTGAGTATACATGTGGGCCGTGAGCCAGTTATTTGATCCCGCGAGGATCGTTATCATTGTCTTATCATATAGACATGCTAGTTTACTACTAGTCCGCAGCTATTTTTGTTATTATGCCAATTCCAATCTCTGGAACTTGACATTACTGTTTTCCAACTGAAAAATGATAAAAGAGTTTTCAAAAACTATCTTTGAGCCTGCGAGGCTGTATCTGCATATTAGCTGACTAGTAGTGGATCGGGCTGCGCGCCGCAGCAGGATATATGTTGGATCGGACTGCACGCCGCAGGAATATCTCTATGAGATGTGCTTGGGCTGTAGGAGCCCCTCCGGAGTCTGAACCCCCACAGTGAGCACGGGTACCCAAAATTGGAGTCGGGCTACACGCCGTAGCGGTCATATCATGCATTGCATTGCATTTAGCTACATCTACTAGCTGTTATGCTATTTGTTGGTATTTGTTGGAACAGGTACAGTGAAGATTGATTCTATGACGGGGTAGCTGATTATAGCTTTACATAGTGCTTTATTGCGGATTTCTTATCTGCGCTGTCTTACCCTTGTTTATTACCACTGAGTCTGGCAGTACTCATTTTACTCCCTGCACCTTGTGTGCGGATCCAGGTACCTCTCAGCAGTGATCCAGTAGCTGTGCGAGGCGACGTTTGTGGATATTCGAGGTAGCTGCAGAGTCCGCAGGACCCGACATCCCTTCCTACTGTCTTTGGATTTTGTATTGACATTTCTTTCCGCACTTGGTATTTTGTAAACCCTTATACACTCATGTTCGGTAGAGGCTCATGACTCTTGACCCTTGGTCTATGGGAGTTGATGTATTATGGGACTTGGTTCCCCGTTTTCGTTACATGTATCGCTGTTATTTCTTGAATTAATTTGTTTAAATGGGTTAAAGAGAGCTTCTAGCTCCGTGGTTGATATGGATTGGTCAGGCTGGCTTAGCAATGTGCTGGGCGCCATCATGACCGGATTTGGGGTCGTGACATTTCTTCAACTTACTTGCATCATAGATTTCTTTATGTTATTCTGGAACATTAAGCGAGACAATTACAAGTTTTCTATAATAACATGCCAAACAAAGAAGCTACAAACCTTCATCGGTGTTGTGGGTCTAGGAAAGGTCTACACTGCCTCAGTGTATTGTGTATCCAAATAGATGTCTTTAGCCAAAATAATATGCCCAAGGAAAGCTACGGAGTTCAACCAAAGTTCATAGCTAGTAAATTTTGCATACAACTTCCCTTCTTGTAAAACTCTACGCACAGTACGCAAATGATGTGCATGCTTAGCCTCTGAATGAGAATATACACATATATCATCACTAAATAGAATTACGAATAGATCTGAAGAAAGTCCTGAACACACAGTTAATTAAATCGATGATACTACGAGGGTATTGGTCAGATAGAACGACATAACCCGAAACTCAAAGTGCCCATATCTAGTCCTGAATGTAGTCTTCGAATTATCTTTGTCCTTAACCTTTACCTGATAGTACCCAGACCTCAAGTCTATCTTAGAAAAACACTTGGCACCTTGTAACTGATCAAATAAATCATCTGTTCTCGGGGGAGGTTACTTATACTTGATTATTTCCTTATTTAGTTGCCTATAATCAATACACATTCGTAAGGAACCATCTTTCTTTATTACAAACAAACCAAGTATTCACCATAGTGACGTGCTAGGTTAGATAAAACTCTTTTTAAGTAAGTCCCTTAGTTATTCCTTTAACTCCTTCAGCTCTGCGGGGGCCTTTCTATAGGGAGGAATAGATATTGGGTGAATATCTGGTTGTAGGTCAATAGAAAACTTAATTTCTTGCTTTGTAGAAGACTCGAAAAGTCATCGAGAAAAACATCAGGAAGCTTATTCACCACAAGGATGGACTGAATGGCGGGCAACTCTAGTTTCACATCCCAAACCTGAACTGAGTGATAAATATAGTCCTTTCTGATTTTCTTCCTTGCCTTGAGATATGAGACAAATTTACCTCTTGGCGATACAGTATTACATTTCCATTCTAAAACAGGCTCTCCTGGAAACTGAAATAAAACCACCTTTGAACTATACTTAATGTTAGCATAACAAAGAGAAAATCAATCCATACCTATTGTAATATCAAGTTCTACCCTACCGAGAACCACGTACCTTATCCTTAGTTAATCTCAAATCTATCACGGGTCATTTCGGGCCAGATCCATATATATATATATATATATATATATATATATATATATATATATATATATATTGGTACTTAACTCGGATAACTAATTTAGAAAAAGTTTTATATACATAGGGGTCGACTAGGCCGTAGATATATCATACCCAAAAGTATATACAGGATACTATCTACAAAACCTCTAAGTAGCCATAACCATAATATATACTACATCATCATAAATAAACCTAGCACATATAGAACCCTGACTTGGTAGGAGAAGAGGCGGAACTCATCAACCAAAACTGACACTTGGATGAAGTATATAGTAAAGGGTACTTGCCTCGTCCTATATAAGAACCTCGATCGGGCACACTTTGAAAGCGGAATCTTCATGTCATTATTTGTTACATACCTCCTCTTGGCCCGACTACTATCTTCTTCCTCTGTGTATCCCATAACATACACCAAATAACCTTGATTGACAGACTTTCAAGACTGTGGACTATCAGAAACCTTAGAAGAGCTGGTGTCCTTAAATACATTAACATAGTTTTAAGCCTGAGGGAATCCCGGTTGTGCCAATCCATGTAGTACTCCCCTCATACTCAGATCAACAAGCTACGAAACTAAGGGCCTTGATGAGGTCAGAACTCCTCTCACCCCATCTACTTCCAGAGTGATCAAAACAGATTGAACGGATGACTGATATGGATCTTTGGATAAATCATCCTCAATAGAATGCATGATCTCCGATGGGTTGAAATCCATAGTATAAATTATCTCTCTCTCTAACACCTTCGTAGACTTCTGACTCTACGCTAGCGGTTGTAGTCTTCAGAGGCATTGCTAAAAACTTAACACATCGTTAGGAACATGAATGCTTACACTGTACGATCTAAGATAAGAAGAGAGGATAATATACTACATGTCTTGTAGCCTCATGTCTATAAGTGTGGTGCACAACACACTCATAAAGAACACTATACTAGACACGGTTTGTAGACTCCCTAGGAGAGAACTACTCTGATATCACTTTGTCAAGCCTGGAACTCGGGGGTCAAGACTGGTACCCAGTGCGTCACCTATCCTTGCGTACCAACTTACAACTTAAGGGACTCTGAACATATGATATCATACATTGAATATGTGCCACATTGCAAGATAACTGAAAATGCTGACTAATAGTTAATATAAAACTGGGCCGACAAAGCCTTCATAACTATTACAGCTGACAAACCAGCCAAATATACATATACAAGGCCTACATTGCAACATATTATACTAACTGACAAGATATGTCTACAAGCCTCTATTGATTGATATAGTGTGATCGGAATAGCTCCTAGACATACTCATAACATATATATATATATATATATATATATATATATATATATATATATATATATATATATATATATATATATATATATACATACATACACACACACAAGATGTACTATAAGGCTCTAGACCCGGAAACTCCAAAAGACATGGAGCTTACTAATTAAGCTAAACTCGGGCAATACTTGCGGTAAAGTCCTGCCGGTCTGTTTGTTTGACCAACACGCATAAAATGCAGCGGCCACAGAAAAAAGGACGTCAGCATGAAATAATGTACTGAGTATGTAAGGCAATATACTCAAAGCTAAAACTGAACTGATAATATAATAACTGCAAGTAGTTGGAAGTCAAAGATAATCTGAAGATATGCTTACATGTTGATACTGAATCAATTCTCTTAATATAATGTGTAAAATAGTTGCCTGATCCTATATGGCTCAGTATACATATATAGTTGCTCTGCCTTAGTAGGCTCGTTCATAGGCGCTCGGCCATACTAGGAACTCTATTTCGACCAACTGGGCTCGCTCATAAGCGATCGGCCACAATAGGCTCGGTATATGTATAACTGCTCTACCATAGTAGGCTCGCTCATAAGCGCTCGTCCATACTAGGCTCTGTATCTCAGCCAACTGGGCTCGCTCATAATTGCTCGTCCACAGTAGGCACGGTATATAACTTACAAACTCATCAGAGGCTGCTTATATGGCAGGCGGTGTCGGTCACTATTTGTTGTTTGAGCCGTGATAGGCTCGGTTGTTGGGTACAGATCTAGTACACGATGCCTTGGACATGGTCAAGATCATTCAGGATATGCTTTCTAAAGCTTAATCTAGGTAAAATAGCTATACCGACTGTAAGGTTCATGATGTGGCATTAATGGTCGGTGAGCGGGTGTTACTTCGGGTGTCACCTAGGAAGAGCGTGATGAGATTTGGAAAGAAGGGCAAGCTTAGCCCTAGGTTCATTGGCCTATTTTAGGTTATTGATCGAGTGGGAGAGGTGGATTACAGACTTGCATTGCCACCGTGTTTATCAGTCGTGCATCCAATGTTTCTTGTGTCCACGAATCAAAAGTATCACGACGATCCATCCCATATGTTAGACTTCAAAACTGTTTAGTTGGGCAAGCACTTATTCTATGAGGAGGAGCCGGTAGCTATTCCAGACCTGTGGGTTCTTCAGTTGAGATCAAAGAGTTTCCCTTCAATTCATGTTCAGTGGAGAGGTCAGTCGGTTAAGGCATCGACCTTGGATTTTGAATCTGATATGCAGAGCCTTTATCCCCATCTTTTCTCTGACTTGGGTACTTCTTTCTTATGTCCGTTCAAGGACAAATGATTATTTTAATGGTGGAGAATGTGTTGACCCAAAAGGTTATCACTAGTTATAGAAATAAATTCCATGTTCGGAGGCGTTAAGACCTCCTTTATGTCATACATTGATTTGCGTGCATAATTCGGGCATGTATCCGAAAAACCATTATGTTAAGATGTGTGAAAAGAGATGAAGTTTTATTTTAAAATGAATTCTTCAGTCCATATTTTACGTGAACGGACCCACACCCGTAATTTGATAGTCCTGGAGGGTTTGTAGGAAAATATGAGACTTAGACATATACCCATAATCGAATTCCGAGGTCCCAGGCTTGAGAAATAAATTTTTGAAGAAAATCGTTTAACTGAAATTTGTAGAGTTTTTGGATATTTGAATGTAATCGAATGTGATGGTATCGGGCCCGTATTTTGGTTTTGGAGCCCGGTACAGGTCTTATAGGGTATTTAAATTGAGCATGTAAAATTTGGTAAGAAAGAGACTTGAAATGATGTGAATCAGACCTTTGGTTGTTAAACTTTGAACTTAAGAGTTCATGTGATTTTTCTTTGATTTTTATGCATTCATAGTTATTGATGTTATTTTGATGATTTGATTTGACGAGTAAGTTCGTATAATATTAATAGACTTGCGTGCATGTTTGGTTTGGACCCATATGGCTCGGATAAGTATTGGATAGGCTACAAAGTGAAATTTGGACTTATGAAATTGCCGGTGTGTTCCAAGTCTGCAGGCTTCGCAATTGACTCGCGAATGTGAATTTTGATCACAAATGCAAAAATGGCCTCGGCGTGCCTTGTTCGCAAATGCGGAGGCCAGAGTTGCAAATGTGACATATGCCTTGCAAATGCGAAGCCCTTAGGAATCCTGAATGGTCTCAAATGCGATAGTTTCTTCGCAAATGTGAAGAAAGCAGACTTCTTAAGGGTTCGATATTGCGAACCCTGGTCGCAATTGCGACATCAGAGACCAGTTAATTGGGACGTAGGCACATTTTCATCCATTTTAAAAAAGCTTCTCAAAACCTTAACACCTTTGGGCAATTTTTCAAAGACAACTATTCTTCCATATCATTTGTAAGTCATTATAACTAATTACTTTCAATCTAATCTATCTTTTTACATGATTTCAACTCAAAATCAAGGGTATCCATGGGAGAAATCAGTTGCTTTGGTTAGAACATAGGATTTTTTAATTTTAGGGATTTGAACCTCGATTTGAGGACCAATTCAAAACAAATTATATATTTTGAGTTTGTGGGTGAATTGGTAATTGGATTTCAATTCGAACCTCGGGATTTGACCATGTGGGCCCAGGGTCAATTTTGACTTTTTATGAAAACCTTTAGAAAATCTATTTTCATGCATTAGAATTGATTCATTTAGCACTTATTGATATAGATAAGTAACTTGTGGCTAGATAGAAGTGAATTGGCGGTAGAATCAAGAGGTAATGTGATAGTTGATGCTTGAATTGTGTTCGTGGTATCGAGGTAAGTGTTTCATCTAATCTTAGCTTGAGGGATTAAGTGTTGTGCCCTATTTTCTATGTGTTAGTTATTGAGTACAACGTATAGGCATGGTGAAAAGTATCTATATGTTGGTGTCAAGCATGCTCGTGTGTCTTATACTATGATTAATGTGACTCTATTATGTATTGTTCATGCCTTATGTGAAAATTTCTATTGTTGAAATAGACTTATGGAAGTAATATTGGTATTTGAACATTGAAGAGCGTTGACTCTAGTTGTAAAATGATTTGTGGAAGTATTATTATCAATTGAACATTATAGAGCATTGGATCAATTTTTTAATTGAGTTCTTGTACGGCCCCATAAAATTTTTGTACTTAGAAACCTAGTATCCGTGGTGTCATGGTCCGAATAAGGTGTTAGGAATGCGTAGGATTCTTCGCAGCGAGGTTCCGAGCCGCTGTTCGGACCCTTGGTAGTGATTAAGTTTCAAAATTTGAAAGAACAAATGTTTCCAGAAAAGGTCGATTATGCCGTCAGAAATGCGATCGCAGATCTGCTATGCGGACCGCATTCCTACCACAGAGTTTAACAAAATATTTTCCAAAAATTATGTAGAAAATGTGGTCCAATATGCGATCGCAGAATGAAAATGCGGACCATATATCTATCGCATAATTTCTTAAAAATTTTTGAGTGTTAAATCTGCGGTGCATTCTGCGACCGCAGAACACGAATGCAAACCACATTCTTGTCGCATATCGTAAAAGAACAAGATAATTTTTGTGACAATTCTGCGGACCGCATGTTGATTCTGCGATAGCAGATGCGACCACAGAATTGACTCGCACCAGATTTTTATAAAATTTTGACCCAACCCCTTCTTTGATAAAATACCTCCAACCCTCATTTTTCTCATATTTTCTTAGCAAAACTAGAGAGAGGAAAGAGGGGTTCTAGAGAGAGAAATCCAACTATCTTCAAAAGTCATTTTCCCCAAATCTCTAAGAGGTAAAAACCCTAGTCATTTTCCTTTAATTTTTTCAGTTTTCAAAGGTAAAGAAAGAATTGCATATATTAACTTTTGGAAATAGAATGTCATACTCATGCATGTTATTTGAACTTGAATTTTAGTAAAAAGAAGTGGGTAGGAGTAAGAGTTTGCAAAAATGGAAGTTGGCAACTTAGGATAACATGGGTGAGCTTAAGTAAGAGATTGAAGGAAGTAAATTCGACTCCAAGTATGTATGGCTAACTTTGATTCTTATGAAATCGCCCTTATTTGTACAATTCGTTGGTATGTGATAATTTTGAGGAATCGTTGTGAAATTCTTTGATTTGGTTGTTGGATATTCAATTGATGTTGAACTATGTGTGGTGTGGTATGGAATATGAACCGAAAGATAAAAAGGAAGTTGAGATTGGTAAAGAATTGTGATAAATAGTTGAACATAATGGTATGGGTACTCTCGAATATGGAAACATTGTAACTCGGTTGTGATACTGGTTTGAAAAGTATTTAAAGCATGAACCAATTTGTAAATTGTTTATTTGCACTCGTTGTGACCTTGTGTAGCGCCTTGTTTGCTGTTTGTGATTGTTGTGATTGAAACTGTATGGTGAAGTAATAAGGTGTGGGTTGGGGTAATAAGGGTGTCCGAGGTAATAAGGGTGGTCGAGGTAATAAGGGTGGAAAACGACCGAAATCGCCATTGAAATTGATATGAAATCATTTATGTGAAATTGTAAAAGGAGACAGCAGGAGAGTTTGCAACCTGTGGGGCACTAATTGCCCCTTTTGTTTGACTTGATTGTATTTTCCGTGATTGTTTGGTTGTTGCTTTCTTTGTTGATATTTAATTGTGCTTTGGGCCGAGAACTACTTGAAACGAAGTAAATATGGGAACATGATTAGCTGGCTTATTATTTCTTGGTGTAATAATTTGTTGTCTTATCATCGTGATTTACTTATTTAATGGCTTGAGTTTACTTGGGACAAAGCTTGTCCATACATACCAGTACAATTCAAGTGTATTGACGTCCCTTTTGCCGGGGACGCTACATTTGTGTTATGATTGTAGGTGGATCAGTGGCAGGTACTTCCGCTCATCGACAGTAGCATCCTTCATCTTCCACTGCCCGTTTTGGTAAGCCTCTTTCCTTCCCGGGGCCCTGCGTGGCTCATGCCACATCTGTTAGACTTTATTTTGATTTTGTATAAGGTATAGCCGAAGCCTTGTTACCGGCAAGTATTGTATCATCCTTTGTATGCTAGAGGCTCCGTAGACATGTAAACTGTGGGATTTCAGCCTTATGTATATATTATGTCGGGCGTTGTAAATTGTAAACTTGTTAGTAAACTAATGGTGTGATTATATTTGTACAATGTGAATTCAGTTATAATTGGTAAGATCTTTGGCTTATGAGTAATAAAAAACACAGGGGTAACGCGTGGGTTAGGAAAGGCACACAGGTCCACTTGACTGGGGCTACCCGGTCAGGCGCCATCATGTCCCTCGAATTGGGGTGTGACAGTTGTGAAGTAAATGTGAAAAAGAGAAGAGGATTATTATATTGTCTCCCTTATCGGCATTTTGTTATTTTTCATGTTATCTCCCTTGACGAGATGTTATTGCTTTTGATATTGTTTCCCTTGTTGGGATATGATTGTTGTACGATTTCATTGTGATTCATTGATTTACTTGCCCTTATTGATTTGTGATTGTTGTTTGGGTAATGAGGAGTGTTAAAACACGAAGGGTGATGTCGTGCATGATATTTGTGAGAGAGTGTAAAAGCATGAATGGTGATGCCATATCGCATGATGTACAATTCCGTGCCATAATATGAGAGAAAATGCACGAAGGATCATTTTGTGCAATGATTATGTGAGGTAAAATCACGAAGGATGATACCGTGCTGATTATATAGATTTTTATGGTGAGCATAAGAGTAAAAGTACGAAGAGTGATGTCGTGCACTTGTCTTAATTTCTTATTTTTACTGATAATTGAGTTATGGTATTCTTTACATTAACTGTTTTTTATGTTGTTGCTTGTCGTTTCCCCGCAGCATGACCCCGCTCTTCCTATTTCTAATTGTAAACTTCTGCCTTTATCTTTCCATTATATATGATTTAATTGCATAAGTTAATTTGTTAGTCTGATCCTAGCCTTGTCACTACTTTGCCGAGGTTAGGGTAGGTAATTACCAGCACATCGGGTCATTTGTGCTGATACTACACTCTGCATTCTTTTGTGCAGATCCCGGTACTTGAGCATATGGATCTTAGTTTGGGGTTGCTGCCTTCAGTCCATTAAGAGACCCGAGATAGTCCCGCAGGGGTCCGTACGCCCTAGCATCCCCTCCCTATCTAGTTCTCATATGTTCTTTGTTATTTCTGAGACAGATATGTGTTTTCTTGTTCAGACTTTATTTGTAGTTTTCTTATACAATCCGTGACATTGTGACACTAGTTCTGGATAGTATATGCTATGGAACTATTATATTTCTAGCTAAATTATCAAATTTCGTCTTCCGTGATGTTCTAATATTATTAATTCCGTTGTTTAAGAATGGTAAGTTTAAATTGTAATGGCTTAGAATGATAAAAGAAAGATAAATAGCTTGCCTAAATTTCACTAGTAAGCACTATCATGATTCCCGAGGGTGGAAAATTCGGATCGTGACAATTGTATTTAGCAAACTTTATCGCAATTTTTGTGAAGTAAATTATCCTATGAGTTGTGGATGAAATAAGTGGTTTAAAGCCTCTTAAGTTTGCTGATATTATGTTCTGGCAAATAAATATGTTTTATGTTTCCTTTTCAAGAGTCGATGTGACTAATTTTCAAAACTAAATCTATTTAGATCAACTCGATTTTCTTATGTTAAAATGTAAATAATTAAAAACTCTATAAAAAAAATACTATAAGTTGAAATTCTTCCAATGTCAATATGATAAAATATATATTTTAAAATGTTCGTCAAATTCGTATAGTTTGAACTTCGAGAATAAAAAAACAACACATAATTTGGGACAAAGGGAATCATGGGCAAGCTAGTAAGTCAAACATTGAACGAAGAAAAATTAGACAACAAAAGAGCCATATACCTAAAGACAAATATTTAATGTGATTTGGTTAATTGATATGCGGTCACAGGCAGAGATAACAATTTACTACATAAAAAAGTACAAAAAATCGAGAGAACAAGCTCACAAAGAGGCACATACAAAGTGATAGGCAAACACTTGTCCCAAAGCTTTCCTCTAAACAAGACTCTCAAACTCTATATTGCTATATTGTGCATGTTATTAAATGAGAAGGAACGATCCCAGATTTATAGAAGCCAAAAATATTTTCCTCCAGGAAAAAGCACTAGCCAAATATGTAATCATATTTTTTTTCATAAAAGGTAAAATTATGCTAAATATGTTTATGATAGAAAAAAAAAAGAAAAAACACCTAACTAACCCCCTTTGTCTGTCTGAATTTTCTGATAAAATAAACTTGACCCACCTTTTTCATATAAATTTCAACAATTCTCGTCTCTAAATCTCCATCATAAATTTTTTCACTATGTGGATAGCAGTCCGATCAAATTTCTTTGAAAAAACAGTGATTACCATATATGGATTGTAGCTAAAACAAAACCTACCAAGATGAACGTGTCTTGAACCTAGCTTTGTGAAGCCAGCATCCAAGATGTGGTGGTTGCTCATTTCAAAGCAACCATCTGTTCTCCTAATATTCAACTCACTACATGAGAGACCTATCACACAACTCCAAAAGGATACACCACAAATTTGTTGACACTCAAACTCACAATCTTCATCAGATGTAGTTTTGGATTTACGAGCTCTAAAAATGAGTAGATGTTTTTTAACAAATAACAAATCCATTTTCTTGTTATTTTTAAATATTATAATTGCTTATATTTAAACATTCCACCTTCCTTATATTTACCTCCATCCGTATAAATTATAGATAAATAACCAAGACTCATATACCAATGTTACTGAGAAAGAGGCAAACCCAAAAAAAGAAAACAAAAAAACCAAGATTTAATGCGAAAAAATGGCCAAATTACGAGATCACAAAGATCCAAAATTCCACCATAACAATACGAGTGTTACAAAATCTCGTCTAATTGACTATACAAAAATTGCCAAACACAGAGTAATAATAGAAGCAAGAGTAACAACGAACCAATTGAGGAAAAAATTAAGAGAAATTACCAAACAAAAATGAAGTTACTAATCAGGTTTCAAAATCTGATGTTGCGGGACTCTAAATTTTATCTTCAATGTTCGAATTAAAGACTAAGATGTTAGGAACACTCTGTCAAAATTTCAGTCTAATCTAATAGTGAAGGAATCGAATAATATAATTTTAAACTGGCTAGTCGAAATCAAATCTGGAGCAAAATGAACCCTATTTCTTCTCTTCTCTCTTGATGAATGCTCTCTCAAAAACCTCTTTTATGTGCTAAAATAACCCAAAGATACTCTTAACATTGTGTGATATTATTTATTTTGGACTGATCCCACGTGAATTTTCTTCAAAAGGCCTCACAACATTAAAAGTATCTAACTTCTTATAAGTAGATTTCTTTTTCTTCTACTTTTCATGTGGAACTCAGTTCACACACCCAAAAACCTCTCTTTTTGTCACGACCCGGATTTTTCCCCAACATCGGGATCGTGATGGCGCCTACTCGTGGTAGCTAGGCAAGCCATTGTATTCATACTATCCCGTTTTTAACAAAATTTTAATTAAATAAATGCGGAATAACAAATCACACGGTGAAAATCATACTGAAATCCTCTACCCAAGACGTGGAGTCACCAACTCACAAACTACTATGGAATACTACACATAAAAGTCTGAAAGAAATATAACATAATTCTGTTTGTCTCGGAACAAAGAGACTATAGCTATTAGCATAAATAAAGAAAGAGACGCCGGGCCTGCGGACGTCTGCAAGCTACCTCGGTCTCAAATGTGCTCAATTCCCACGCAATCTATTTACTGCTGCTGCTGCTCCCGATCGTAACCTGGACCTGTGCAAAAACGCACAGAAGTGTAGCATCAACACAACCGACCCCATGTGCTGGTAAGTGCCTGGCCTATCCCGGCGAAGTAGTGACAAGCCTAGGACCAGACACCCACATAACCTGCACAATTCAATATATATATATGTGTACCACAAAATAACAAGAAATAATCAAGTATTAACACAATAAGGAATATCTTAAAGAATTCAACAATTAACCACATTTAATAATTTCACAAGGAAAAACAAAGTGTAATGTAAACACAAGTAATATCAATTGAAGAAATAGCAGAGCAGTTGCACGGCATCACCCTTCGTGCTTTTACTCTCATCCTCACCAAATAAGCAAATAAAGTACACGGCATCACCCTTCGTGCTTTTACTCTCATCCTCACATCCATGGTACGGCATGATCCTTCGTACATGGTTCAATAATAGGGCACGGCATGATCCTTCGTGCATAAATAAATAAATAAACATGGCACGGCATCACCCTTCGTGCATTATCACTCTTCCTCACCCAAATAACAATCAAATAAGTTCACAAGGAAAACAAGGTACAATGGAAACACAAGTAATATCAAGTCAAGAAATGGCAAACAATTGCACGGCATCACCCAAATAAAATATAATGGAAAAACAAGTAATATCAAGTCAAGAAATGGCAAACAATTGCACGGCATCACCCAAATAAAATATAATGGAAAAACAAGTAATATCAAGTCAAGGAATAGCAAACAATTGCACGGCATCACCCTTCGTGCTTTTACTCTCATCCTCACCAAATAAACAAATAAAGTACACGGCATCACCCTTCGTGCTTTTACTCTCATCCTCACATCCATAGTACGGCATGATCCTTCGTACATGGTTCAATAACGAGGCACGGCATGATCCTTCGTGCATAATCAATAAATAAACATGGCACGGCATTAACCTTCGTGCATAAATAAATAAACATGGCACGGCATCACCCTTCGTGCATTATCACTCTTCCTCACCCAAATAACAATCACAGCTAAGGGCAGAGAAAGAAACAACAATTCATAAATCGTCCCATCAAGGGCAATCAATAATTATCTTCACAACAAATCCCAACAAGGGAGAACAATAACAATTCACCTGTAATATATCTCAAAATATCATTTTCCAACGACTCACGGTCATACTAGACGCCGGTGTATGGATGCTCGTCACCACAGCCCATACACCGCACTCGATCACATAACACATAGCACATAATCCTATTCCCTCAAGCTAGGATAGAACAAACACTTACCTCGAATGCTTATGAACAATTCACTCCGTGGAAATGTCTTTTCTTTCAATTTGGCTCCAATCCAACCGTATCTATACACAATTGATTTAATATCATCAATTCTACTCAACAAACTAATTCTTAATACCAAATACCACTTTTACAACATTCTGCCATGAATAGTAAATTTCAACCCCGGGCCCACATGGCCGGAATTCGGGGTTAGGACCAAAATCCGGTTACCCATCCCCCCACGAGTTCATGTATATAATTTGTTTCAAAATCGGACCTCAATTCGAGGTCCAATTCCCCAATTTATGAAAAACCCTATTTTCTAACAAAAACAAGAATTTTACCATGAAAACATTTGATTTCTAATGAAAAACATGTTTAATGATGTTAGGAATTGAAAGAATTAAGTAAAAAGTGACTTACAATCGATTTGATGAAGAAGAAATCCTTGAAGAATCGCAAATGGGTGTTTTAGTTTTGTAAAAATGTGAAGAAATGACTGAAATCCGTGTTTTTCAGGTCTCTGTGTTCGCATTTGCGAACATGGGTTCGCAATTGCGAACCCCGACCAATTTCCGGAGTTTGAAAAATAAGCTAAGGGTGGGAAGTTCGCATTTGCGAACATTTCTTCGCATTTGCGAAGCCAAGGCAAAATTGGGAAGTTCGCATTTGCGAACTATTGTTCGCAATTGCGAACACAAGCTAAATATGGGGAGGTTCGCATTTGCGAACTATTGTTCGCATTTGCGAACCCAGGCAGAATAGTGTCGAGTTCGCATTTGCGAACTATAGTTCGCATTTGCGAACACAGGCACAGAAGGGTCAAGTTCGCATTTGCGAACTATTGTTCGCATTTGCGAACAAGACACAATAGGGGGGAGTTCGCATTTGCGAACTATTGTTCGCATTTGCGAACTCTGCGGAATAGTGGGGAGTTCGCATTTGCGAACTATTGTTCGCATTTGCGAACTCTGCAGACCAGTTGCAGACAGCAACTTCTAACATGAAAAATTGATCTCGTGGCCTATCCAAAGTTCACCCGAGCCCTCGGGGCTCCAAACCAAATATGCACATAACCTCAAAAACACATTATGAACTTGTTCGTGCGATCACGTCGCCAATATCACCTCGTTTTCATCAAATCAAGCCTCAAATGCATGATTTTCATACCTTTAGTTTTCAAAACTTTCAAACTTGGGACTCAAGGTCCAAAACATCTCAAACGACATCCAAATGTCACCAAACTTTACAGAAATCACATATATAATATTTAAGACTTGTACCGGGCGTCGGAACCAAAATACGAGCCCGATACCAAGGTCAATTAATTTCTTTCCTTTAATAATTGCATCAAAAACAATTTCACATAAAAATTCATAACTCGGGCTCTAGGCCTCGGAATTCGACTCCGGACGCATGTCCAAGTCCCATATTTTCCTACGGACCTCTCGGGACCATCAAATCTCGGGTCCGGATCCGTTTACCAAAAATGTTGACCGAAGTCAACCATATCAATATTAATATCATTTTTATCCAAATTTCTCATAGAATTCATATTTTCTATCACAAAATCTTTCCGGCTACATGCTCGGATCGTGCACATAAATCGAGGCAATATAGAATGAGGTTTTCAAGGCCTCAGAAGGTACGAAATTATTAATAAAATAAGTGATGACCCTTTGGGTCGTCACAATCTCCACCTCTAAAACAACCGTTCGTCCTCGAACGGACAAAAGAAAGAAGTACCGAGTCAGGAAACAAGTGTGGGTAACGGCTCCGCATATCAGACTCGGACTCCCAGGTCGATGCCTCAGGAGGCTGACCTCTCCACTGAACACGCACAGAAGGATAACTCTTCGACCTCAACTGTCGAACCTGCCGATCTAGAATGGCTACCGGCTCCTCCTCGTAAGATAGATCATTGTCCAATTGGACAGTACTGAAGTCTAACACATGTGTGGGATCGCCGTGGTATCTCCGAAGCATAGATACATGAAAAACTGGATGCACGGCTGATAAGTTAGGCGGCAAAGCTAATCTGTAAGCCACCCCTCCCACTCTGTCTAAAATCTCAAATGGACCAATATACCTAGGGCCGAGCTTGCCCTTCTTTCCGAACCTCATCACGCCCTTCATAGGCGACACCCGAAGCAATACTCGTTCACCAACCATGAAATCTACATCTCGCACCTTGCGATCCGCATACGTCTTTTGCCTAGACTGAGCTGAACGCAATCTCTCCTGAATAGTCTTGACCTTATCTAAGGCCTCCCGAACTAAGTTTGTACCCAACAACCGAGCATCTCCCGGCTCAAACCATCCAACTGGTGATCGACATCGCCTACCATACAACGCCTCATACGGGGCCATCCGGATGCTAGCTTGGTAACCGTTATTGTAGGCGAACTCCGCTAATGGCGGAAACCGGTCCCACGAGCCTCCGAAATCAATGACACGAGGCTCGAAGCATGTCCTCTAGAATCCGAATAGTCCTCTCGGACCGGCCATCCGTCCGAGGATGAAATGCCGTACTCAACCGAACCCGAGTGCCTAACTCCCGCCGGACCGCTCTCCGGAACCGCGAGGTAAACTGCGTACCCCGATCGGAGATAATAGATACCGGCACCCCATGGAGACGGACAATTTCCCTAATGTAAACCTCCGCTAACCTCTCCGACGAGTAGGAGACGGACACTGGAATAAAGTGTGCTGATTTGGTCAGTCTATCAACAATGACCCAAATAGCATCAAATTTTCTTCGAGTCAAAGGAAGTCCAGTAACGAAGTCCATAGTGATCCGCTCCCATTTTCACTCGGGAATTTCAATCCTCTGGAACACACCACCAGGTCTCTGGTGCTCATATTTCACCTGCCGACAATTTAGACACCGAGCGACATACGCAACGATATCTTTCTTCATTCTGCGCCACCAATAGTGTTGCCGTAAGTTCTGGTACATCTTCGCGGCGTCTGGGTGAATAGAATACCATGAACTGTGGGCCTCTGCTAAGATCAACTCTCGAATCCCTTCGACATTAGGTACACAAACTCGACCCTGCAATTTCAATATCCCATCATCATCTAAACTTACCCGTGTGGCACCTCCCCGCTGTACTGTATCTCTCAACTCACGCAAATGAGGATCATCAAATTGCTTCTCACGGATACGCTCTAATAAGGAAGAACGAGCGACCGTGCAGGCTAACACTCTGCTAGGCTCAGAAATGTCTAGTCTCACGAACCGGTTGGCTAAGGTCTGGACATCTAAAGCTAATGGTCTCTGATTGACCGGAATGTATGCAAGACTACCCATGCTGGCATACTTTCTACTCAATGCATCGGCCACCACATTGGCCTTACCTGGGTGATATAAAATAGTAACATCATAGTCTTTTAGCAACTCTAGCCACCTTCTCTGCCTCATATTCAACTCTTTCTGCTTAAACAAATACCGAAGACTCTTATGATCGGTGTATACTTCACATGCTACACCATACAAATAATGCCTCCAGATCTTCAATGCGTGAATAATCGCCGCCAATTCTAGATCATGCACTGGATAGTTCTTCTCATGAATCTTCAACTGCCTCGAAGCATAGGCAATAACCTTGCCATCCCGCATTAACACTGCACCAAGCCCAATACGGGAAGCATCACAATAAACAGTATAAGGTCCCGTACCTGTGGGTAAAACCAATACCGGTGCTGTGGTCAAGGTTGTCTTGAGCTTTTGAAAACTCGCCTCACATTCATCGGACCATTCAAATTGAACACCCTTCTGGGTCAATCTGGTCAGTGGGGTTGCAATAGACGAAAATCCTTCTACGAATCGGCGATAATAGCCCGCTAACCCCAAGAAACTCCGAATATCTGTGGCTGATGTCGGTCTAGGCCAGCTTTTGACTGCCTCAATTTTCTTCGGATCAACCTGAATACCTGCTGCCGTCACAATATGACCCAGGAATGCAACTGAACTTAGCCAAAATTCACACTTTGAAAATTTTGCATATAGCTTGCTATCTTTCAGAGTCTGTAAGGCCACTCTGAGATGTTGCGCATGCTCCTCCTAACTGCAGGAGTAGGTCAATATGGAAACAATGAAGACTACAACGAACAAGTCTAAATAAGGCACGAACACCTCATGCGTATGCACATATCCATGACTCTGAAGTCTGGCCATAAGAGTTGTTCTTAAATTACAACATTGTCAATTAACCCCGTTATCAAATATCTTATTCCAAAACTCCCACTTTACTCAGAATGAGGTATCGTGACCTCGTGATTATTTTCCCGAATTAATGCGTCATATTTATCCTTACCTGGTGCTCGTCTCAAGGGCTAAGCTTAACGGTTTCAAAATAGAAATGGCTAAATATGAACAGAAACTATACAAGAATTGTAGTCCTAACGGGCATGACTCTTATTCACGAATGCAATACGAAAATATTAATTTCATAAAAGAAGAATTTTAAACACATAAACTCTTACTACCAGGACCCAGTCCTCATATGATATCCACCGCAGCCTTGAAGCTCGGCTTAGAAATATTTCACATTATGCCAAAAATTGGAGGATCTCATCCTCAACTCTGAATCAGAGTGCTTGCACATCATATCATCTGAAATTTTTCATTTCCTTTCTTTCTTCCTTTCAATAATTGTCCGTCAAAGATAATCACGACATAAAATAAGCCCTCATACTGATAGGGAGCACAATTAACGATTAAAATTAGTTATCCCGAAAATTATATCAAAACCCACTGTAATAAGTAATATAAAGTCACTCTTAGCCTCATGGATATTTTAGTGACTAACACCTAATAATAGGGATGTCTATCCTCATGTAATATCTCAACGTGAGTATTTCCCTAAGTAGGTTTGATGATTACGATACTCGCTCATGAATGGAGCATGTTAAAAGGACTCGCCTAAATTTTCTTTCAAAAACCAAATTAAATTAAGGGAAAAATTATTCTGTCTATAACAATCTGAATTATACGTGTGATGACCACATTTGGTGTAGTGACCTCCCTCATATCATAAAAATTATATCAATGGTCGGGTCTCCACCTCTAGGATTTTCACCTCCACCTCTAACATCATAACCTCTACATCTGGCTGGCCAGGTAGGATAATTATTAACTGCAATGGAGCGTGTAGCCTGAGTGCTTTCCTAAAATTGTATTTCTCCAATATTCCACATTCACAGCAATTCCTTTAAGGATCGGTTAACTTATTGCTCATGGCAATATATATTCGGACACAGTCATTGTGACCTGGTACAACCGTTCAGATCGCACATACCACATATTGCAGAGAATCTCGGGGTGACGTCTTCATAATATTTTCTAAAAATAGAGTTTAGTAGATAGCGTTGCATTGGCCGGCTTGCCCTCTTGGTAATCTTGTCACAAACATTGATGGCCAATTTCCTCTTTTGCTATGTTGGCTTAACACCGTTGAGCTACCCCGTTTACTCACAAACTCTTCGTTATTCTTCTGGGGCGATTTCTTACCCCATGAAATGAACCAACCTTAAATATGTATAAATTATTTAGAGGACCTTTCTATACCATATATATATAGTCCAATAACTCACCATATTTGTCCTTCACAACTCCAACACATCGACCGGACGTCAAGGTCCGTTGAAACCCAACACGATTTATTAGGTGATCTCCTGATATAATTGCATCTTCCGTTGGGACCATAACTGGTGTGGTAAATACATTATCTTCCCACTATTTCTGTGTGCCTTCTGTAGCACAGTAAAATGAACTCCTCGCATTCGACTATTCCCACGTTCTGTAATTCCTCATAAGAACCGTCAAGCACAATCTCGTGGGTTCTCAAAAGATGCACCGCTGAAGGTGGTAGCGAAGACTTTGGTGAAACCTATCTGTCCTCCGTAAAACTTTTGAAGGCATAGTTGATCTATCACCAGCCTGTGCCATTGTTCGGCTGGATAAGCGATACGTGACTACGCCATTCGTGGGAAGACAAGAGTGGAAATTTAACTTAACACTTTGAAGAACAAATTCGCACGATAAGAAAGAACAAATAAGAGACTCTTTCCTAACTCAATAGACTCTGGAGGACAAGTACAGACGTCTCCGTACCTACCTCTCAAACTCTACTAAGATTTTTCGTCGTAAATAAGTCGGTGATGCCGTTATCAAATGTCACGACCCGGATTTTTCCCCAACATCGGGATCGTGATGGCGCCTACTCGTGGTAGCTAGGCAAGCCACCGTATTCATACTATCCTGTTTTTAACACAATTTTAATTAAATAAATGCGGAATGTTTAATCAAAATGGAAATAACAATTCACAAGGCAAGACTTGGAGTCACCAACTCACAAACTACTATGGAATACTACACATAAAAGTCTGAAGGAAATATAACATAATTCCGTTTGTCTCGGAACAATGAGACTACAGCTATTAACATAAATAAAGAAAGAGACGCCGGGCCTGCGGACGTCTGCAAGCTACCTCGGTCTCAAATATGATCAACTCCCACGCAATCTATTTACTCCTGTTGCTGCTCCTGATCGTAACCTGGACCTGTGCAAAAACGCACAGAAGTGTAGCATCAGCACAACCGACCCCATGTGCTGGTAAGTGCCTGGCCTATCCCGGCGAAGTAGTGACAAGCCTAGGACCAGACACCCACATAACCTGCACAATTCAATATATATATATGTGTACCACAAAATAACAAGAAATAATCAAGTATTAACACAATAAGGAATATCTTAAAGAATTCAACAATTAACCACGGTTAATAATTTCACAAGGAAAAACAAAGTGTAATGTAAACACAAGTAATATCAATTGAAGAAATAGCAGACGGTTGCACGGCATCACCCTTCGTGCTTTTACTCTCATCCTCACCAAATAAGCAAATAAAGTACACGGCATCACCCTTCGTGCTTTTACTCTCATCCTCACATCCATGGTACGGCATGATCCTTCGTACATGGTTCAATAATAGGGCACGGCATGATCCTTCGTGCATAAATAAATAAATAAACATGGCACGGCATCACCCTTCGTGCATTATCACTCTTCCTCACCCAAATAACAATCAAATAAGTTCACAAGGAAAACAAGGTACAATGGAAACACAAGTAATATCAAGTCAAGAAATGGCAAACAATTGCACGGCATCACCCAAATAAAATATAATGGAAAAACAAGTAATATCAAGTCAAGAAATGGCAAACAATTGCACGGCATCACCCAAATAAAATATAATGGAAAAACAAGTAATATCAAGTCAAGGAATAGCAAACAATTGCACGGCATCACCCTTCGTGCTTTTACTCTCATCCTCACCAAATAAACAAATAAAGTACACGGCATCACCCTTCGTGCTTTTACTCTCATCCTCACATCCATAGTACGGCATGATCCTTCGTACATGGTTCAATAACGAGGCACGGCATGATCCTTCGTGCATAATCAATAAATAAACATGGCACGGCATTAACCTTCGTGCATAAATAAATAAACATGGCACGGCATCACCCTTCGTGCATTATCACTCTTCCTCACCCAAATAACAATCACGGTTAAGGGCAGAGAAAGAAACAAACAATTCATAAATCGTCCCATCAAGGGCAATCAATAATTATCTTCACAACAAATCCCAACAAGGGAGAACAATAACAATTCACCTGTAATATATCTCAAAATATCATTTTCCAACGACTCACGGTCATACTAGACGCCAGTGTATGGATGCTCGTCACCACAGCCCATACACCGCACTCGATCACATAACACATAGCACATAATCCTATTCCCTCAAGCTAGGATAGAACAAACACTTACCTCGAATGCTTATGAACAATTCACTCCGTGGAAATGTCTTTTCTTTCAATTTGGCTCCAATCCAACCGTATCTATACACAATTGATTTAATATCATCAATTCTACTCAACAAACTAATTCTTAATACCAAATACCACTTTTACAACATTCTGCCATGAATAGTAAATTTCAACCCCGGGCCCACATGGTCGGAATTCGAGGTTAGGACCAAAATCCGGTTACCCATCCCCCCACGAGTTCATGTATATAATTTGTTTCAAAATCGGACCTCAATTCGAGGTCCAATTCCCCAATTTATGAAAAACCCTATTTTCTAACAAAAACAAGAATTTTACCATGAAAACATTTGATTTCTAATGAAAAACATGTTTAATGATGTTAGGAATTGAAAGAATTAAGTAAAAAGTGACTTACAATCGATTTGATGAAGAAGAAATCCTTGAAGAATCGCAAATGGGTGTTTTAGTTTTGTAAAAATGTGAAGAAATGACTGAAATTCGTGTTTTTCAGGTCTCTGTGTTCGCATTTGCGAACATGGGTTCGCAATTGCGAACCCCGACCAATTTCTGGAGTTTGAAAAATAAGCTAAGGGTGGGAAGTTCGCATTTGCGAACATTTCTTCGCATTTGCGAAGCCAAGGCAAAATTGGGAAGTTCGCATTTGCGACATAATGTTCGCATTTGCGAACACAAGGCTAAATATGGGGAGGTTCGCATTTGCGAACTATTGTTCGCATTTGCGAACCCGGGCGGAATAGTGGCCAGTTCGCATTTGCGAACCATAGCTCGCATTTGCGAACACAGGCACAGAAGGGTCAAGTTCGCATTTGCGAACTATTGTTCGCATTTGCGAACACAGACACAATAGGGGGGAGTTCGCATTTGCGAACTATTGTTCGCATTTGCGAACTCTGCATAATAGTGGGGAGTTCGCATTTGCGAACTATTGTTCGCATTTGCGAACTCTGCAGACCAGTTGCAGACAGCAACTTCTAACATGAAAAATTGATCACGGCCTATCAAATCTTTACCCGAGCCTTCCGGGCTCCAAACCAAATATGCACATAACCTCAAAAACACATTATGAACTTGTTCGTGCGATCACGTCGCCAATATCACCTCGTTTTCATCAAATCAAGCCTCAAATGCATGATTTTCATACCTTTAGTTTTCAAAACTTTCAAACTTGGGACTCAAGGTCCAAAATATCTCAAACGACATCCAAATGTCACCAAACTTTACAGAAATCACATATATAATATTTAAGACTTGTACCGGGCGTCGGAACCAAAATACGAGCCCGATACCAAGGTCAATTAATTTCTTTCCTTTAATAATTGCATCAAAAACAATTTCACATAAAAATTCATAACTCGGGCTCTAGGCCTCGGAATTCGACTCCGGACGCATGTCCAAGTCCCATATTTTCCTACGGACCTCTCGGGACCATCAAATCTCGGGTCCGGATCCGTTTACCAAAAATGTTGACCGAAGTCAACCATATCAATATTAATATCATTTTTATCCAAATTTCTCATAGAATTCATATTTTCTATCACAAAATCTTTCCGGCTACATGCTCGGATCGTGCACATAAATCGAGGCAACATAGAATGAGGTTTTCAAGGCCTCGAAGCTCGAAATGATTAATTAAATAAGTGATGACCCTTTGGGTCGTCACACTTTTGAACTAAGTTCCACATGGCACACCACCATTAATGTGTTAATGTGGAGATTAAAAATGTTTCACCTACATAATTTGAGTATTTACGGTCATCGAAACCTAGAGGAGACGATGTTTATGCGTATTTGAATCTATGGGTAAAGGTAGTAAACTGGCCCAAAGACGGACAAAGACACTAAGTTGGTCCTTACGCTATATCCTCCATGTCCATAATCATTCCACCAAACCATTAGCTTTTACACCACTTGTTAAGATCGAAATAATTAGGTGTCATGCAGAAGTCAATAACATAAACTTTGAACCACGATAAATCAGACAACAAAAGAGAAATATATCATTATAAAATCTCCATAATAAAATTTGTTTCAACGTGAGTAGCACTCCAATCAAATTTCTTTAAAAAATATTATTATAACCATCAAATTGGTTACGGCTAAAATTAAACCCACCTAGATGAACTTATCTTGAAACTCGCTATGTGAAGCCAACCCCCAATAGGTGCTGGTTGCTCCTCTCAAAGAAACCCACCATCTTTCTCCTTAACATTTAACTCATTAAATGAGAGACCTATCACGCAACTCCCAAAGAAGGACATGCCACATGCTTGATGGTGGTCGAACTCTTAATCATCGTCACATATAGTCTTGGGTTTATGAGATGTAAAAATTGGTAGATGCTATTTTACGAACAATAAATCTTTCATCTTGGTTTTACAAACATTATAATTGCTTCTATTTAAACATTGACCTCCATCCATAATATTTTTGGATAAGTAACCAAGGCCTAGATACCAATGTTATATTGAGAAAGAGGCAACACAAAAATAAAATAAAATAAAAACCCAATATTTAACATACAAAATATAAAATTATGGGATCGCAAAGAATTTCACCATAACAATAAGAGGGTTACAAAATCTATTAAAATAGCCAAACATAGAGCAATAATAGCAGCAAGAGTAACAATAAACCAATAGAAGAAAGAAGTTAGAGAAATAACTAAAAATGGAGTTGATATTGAGGGCTAAAAATCAGGTATTGCACGCCTCTATATTTTATCTCCATTGTTCAAATCAAATACTAAGATGTTATAAACAATCCGTCATAACTTCAGCCAGATCCAATAGTGAACAAATCAAAAAAAATATTTTGAAGCTGGTTAGTTAGAATAAAATCTGTTGCAAAAAGAATCCTTGTTTCTAGTCTTCTCTCTTGATGGACGATCTCCCCAAAACCTCTCTTATATGCTAAAATAACCACCCAAAGATACTCTTGACAAGGTGTGATATTATCTTTTTTGGACCAAGCCCACACAAATTTCTCCCAAAAGGCCTCACATCATTAAGAGTATCCAACTCCTTATAAGTATACTATTTTTCTTTCTACTTTTCATGTGGGACTCTGTTTACACACCCAACAATCTCGTTTTTGAACAAAGCTCCACATGATCCATCACTAGTCATATGCTAATTTGGAGATTAACTATGTACCACATACATAATCTAAGTATATATGGTCATCGACACCTAGAGGATAGCCTGTGTATATGTATCTGAAGTTACAATTAAAGTTAGTAAACTAGACCACAGACGGGCAAAGTCACAAAGTCGGTCCCTACGCTATCTTTGCCAGTTCCATACTCATCTCACCAAAAAATAAATTAGATCTAGTATCACTTGTAAAGATCAAAATAATTAGGTATTAAGCAAGAGCCAATAATGCAAACATTTGACAACGATAAGTCGGACAACAAACGAAAAATATACCAAAAAAAGACAAATATTTAAACTTGTTTGATCAATTGACTTACATTCACAGGTTGAGATGCGCAATCCATCATATAAAAGAGAGTACAAAATATCAAGATAATAACCTCACAAAGAGACCCACACAAGTGGCAGGCTAATACTTGTCTAAAAAATTCTCTTCCTATATTTGACTCTCAAATGTCGTACAACAACAATGTAAATATTACTAAATGATAAGGAAGGATCATCAATTTATAGAAGTTCGACACCTTTTTTCCATGAAAAATGCTAGCCATATATATATGAATCATATTTTTCTTTTAATAAAAGCTAGAGTTAAGCTAAATATGTTGCTCTTCGTTCAGGAACAAAAAACTAAATATGATAAAAAAATAGGAAAAACACCTAACTTCCCCCTCACCCAGACTGAATTTTCTAATAAAATAAACTTGATCAACCTTCTTCGCATACCTTTAATAATTCACCTCTCCAAATCGCACAATAAATTTTGTTTCCATTTGAGTAGCATTCCCATCAAAATTTTTTAAAAAAATCATGATTATTTGTCCTTTTGGTTGCTTGAGATGATTGGAGAGGTGACTTACAATCTTGCATTGCAAATTAGTCTATCGGGTGTTCGTCTAGTGTTACATGTTTTCATGCTATTGAAGTATTGCAAAATTTTGGCTCTTGTCTAGACTTTATCACGCTTCAGTTAGATGATTATTCGGCTTATGATGTAGAGCCAGTGGTCATTTTGGATCGGTAGGTTCAAAAGTTAAGGCAAATAATATTGCTTCAGTGACGGTGCAGTGGAGAACTCAGCCAGTCAAGGAGCCTACTTGGGAAAAATGAGTGGGAGATATAAAGTAGCTACACACCTATTTGAGGCTCCAGGTTTGATTATAGACCCGTCTGAGGATGAATGTTTGTTTAAAAGGGGAAAAATGTAATGATCCGGCCAATCATTTTGAGTATTTTAGACTTGTTGCCCCATTTACTACTTATTCTATATTTGTTTGGTGTTATTTAACTTGTTGGGGTAGTTGGTTTGGTTCTGGGATGTTTCAAAATAAATTGGGACACTTAGTCCCAAGGATAGCATAAGTTGGAAGAGTTGACCGCATATTGACTTATGTGTAAATGACTCTAGAATGGAGTTTCGATAGTTCTGATAGCTCTGTATGGTGATTTTGGATTTCAAAGTGTGTCTAAACATTGATTTTGAGGTTCGTTGGCGAAAATTGGAAAAGTTGAAGTTTGGAGAGTTGAGATGTTTAACCGAGAATTGACTTTGTTCTTAAAGGGCTCGAATTTTTATTCTAGAAGTTGGAATAGGTTTTTTGTGTCATTTATAACTTGTGTGCAAAATTTGAGGTCAATCAGAATTGTTTTGATAGGTTTCGGCTTAATTGTAGAAGTTGGAAATTCATTAGTTTCATTAAGCTTTAATTTGGGTGTTATTCATGTTTTTGATGTTTTTTGATGTGATTTTAGGCCTTGACTAAGTTTTTATCTTGTTGTAGGACTTTGGGTATGTTAGCATGGGGCCCCGGCGGCCTCGAATGAGATTTAGATCGGTTTTGGACTTGAGTTTGGCCTTACGGTATTGCTGATGTTCAGGTATCTGGTTTCCTTGTACACGATTCTGTGAGAGGGTCCGCGATCATGAAGGCTTATTTGGGTGATAGGTGGAGTTGTTCTATACGATTGTGAGAATTGGTCTACCATCACAGAGCTTTGGTTGTTTATGCATCTCGAACACGGGTGTTGGGGCGCGTTCACTAAGAAAGAAGGGGAGCCTGAAAACCCACGCAATTGTTCTTCGCAAACGCAAAAGGGAGTCCTCGATTACATAGGTTTGAGACTCTGTGCATCGCGTTTGTGACTAGTTTTCCGCATTCGCGTAGGTCATTTAGAGGGCATCAGCTTTTTGTTCTTCGTTTCCAAAAGACATTCCACAATTGCGAAGAGGAATCACTGGGCAGCAGTGTTAAATATCAAAATCGAGGGTTTGAGCCCATTTTTCATATTTTGAGCTAGAGACCTCAAATTTGGGCGATTCTGGAAGGGCTTTTAATGGAGTTGATTGGGTAAGTAATTCTAACTTTGTTTTGGTTGTTATACATGAGTCTAACATTGTTTTACCATTTAATTAGTGTTTTGGGTTGGAAAATTCGGGAAATATTTGTGAACTTCACACCCTAATAATTTGGGGAATTAAAGGACATGTTGAGATCAGAATTGAGTAATTTTGATATGGTTGTACTCGTTGTTGAATTTTGAGACGTGGGCCAGGGGTTAAGCTTTGACTTTGGTTAAAAAACTTAGTTTTATCATATGGAATCAATTCATATAGCTTGTATTGATTGTATTAAGTTATTTGTGGACCGATTCGAGTCGTTTAGAGGACGATTTGCAAGGCAAGGGTTTGTTGGTGTAGGGATTTTCACGGTTTGAGGTAAGTAATACTTTTAAACTTGATACTGAGTGTATAAATCCCCAAACTACATGTTATATGATTGGTGTTGAGGTGACGGCCGTGTGTCCATACACCATAGTAATAATGACTTGGTTGATTCTGTGGAGCTGTTCAGATACATAATATGTTATTATTCATGTATTCTCCATGTGTTAGATAGCTATTATTCATGTTAGAAATCATGTTTAGGCTATATGTTGGTGCAGTTGAGACCTGCATAGGTCGTTTTATTGTTGAGTTATTTTCTTAAATTGTAGTTATGTACTCAGTCACATTCATCATTTGCATAACATATCTCAGTTTCTGTTATCATTATTGTTACATCATGTATAACTATTTTGGGTTGATTGGCATTTGTTTTGTGGGCCCGTAAGATTGGAGAGATTGATGGTTGAGTGAGGCCGAGCGCCTGATTGTGAGTAATATTTATGGGATCAAGATGCACACTGCAGCATGCCATGACTGCGTAAATTAGTGCTTTGGCAGGATCCTCCCCTCTAGAGTCTGACATTCCAGCAATGAGCGCGGTACAGATGAGTTTGAGTACTGTGTTCAAGTGCCAAGTTATTGAGAGTAATGAGTGATTGAGAGTGTTGAGTGATTGTGAGTATTAAGTGGTTGAGCATGCCGAGTGATATTGAATACTCCGAGAGTATGAATATATGGCTTTATCACTGTGTTGCATTACAGTTTACATGCATACTTGATATGTCGATATCGAGATGTAACATACCTCATATTAGTCATACTTGACACATTTTATCCGTGTTGACTTCAAACTACTAAATACTTGAAAGCATGTCTACATTTCTCAACTGTCTACAAACTGATTATGAGATTTTCTCTAAGTTATTATTGTCATTTTCCTATAATGTATCCCTTATTATTATGTGGTTTTGGATTGTACCTTTCTGATCTCGTCACTGCTTTTTATCCATGGTTAGTCCTAAAAAATAACCTACCTATAATTCGAGACATTTAATACAACAAAAACCCTAATATACCATAACACTCCCAATCAAAAAGTTATCAATTAGCCTAAAATTGCAATGAAGACTGACCATCCCACTATCCTACAATATGTGGCATTTGTCTATGCCCTTTTCCTTCCAAACACCATAAATAAGAAGCACAAGAGGCCAACATGAGTGGACTACAAAACAATCCATTACAAATAAAATAAATCGAACTCAGGAGTTTCAGTCACTGTCCCATGGGTTATAACTATTAGGAAACTAATTTATCAACTTTCATTGATATTTAAAAATCTTAAATACCGAAATTAGGTGTTTCCTTAACCATGGAGTACCTTGCAAAACTCAAACTACAATGAAAAAGAGAGGCAGTATAATGATACCTATATCATAGGGATAGTTCTAATGTTATCGCTTCTTGATTTCGCACCCAAGATGTTATAATTCTTTTGAAACCGTTGTAGAAAGATTAAGGTTAATTCTATGGGTCTTCTCTTTTTTTGCTATATGGAAAAATGAATAAAAATAAGACTTAAGGCATAAATATATCCACTTTTGAAAAGTCAAAGAGGTGCTGGCTAACCACCCTAGCATTTGCTCAGCTTCAGATGCTTATATCTTTTTATTCGAATATTGTGTGAATGCGGTTAAGAGTTATGTAAACTACATTCCAATACCTTCAATTTGGTATATAATCTATCCCAAAAAGACATCATATAACACATAAAAGTGATTGCTAAAAAGGATTCATTATAAGGCAAATCCTTTATTGATTTTTTCGCAACTTAAATCTATTCTTTTTCAAACTTCATATTTTATATCCAAAAATCATATATAGTCATATTATTACTTTAAAATAATTTAAGCCATAATTAAGAGGTCTCATATATTATGTGTCACATTGGGATGCATAGGGTGTAACAATCTTCCCGCCTTAGAAACATTCGTCCTCGAATGTTACACTCCAAGTGATCTATAGAAATTTTGGTAGAGTCCCCTCTGTAACGGTGCTACTACTAACTTATCACACAGAAAACCCAATAATACATAATCTACACGGGGCCACAACATCAATAACACCAATGGCCTCACACGACTAATGATAATAACTAACACAAGAATATAGTTTCATATATACACCTAAATGTTTTGATGTCTCATTCTGATCCTCCTCTGGAAGCAAAAAACAAGTGAGGATACCTAGACTTCATATCTTCTTCAACTTCCCAATTTATTGTGAGGATACCTAGACTTCATATCTTCTTCAACTTCCCAATTTATCTCCTCCACATTCTTGTTTCTCCAAAGTACTTTAATCGAAGCTACGTCCTTAGTTCTCAATGTCCAAACATGTATATCTAGTATAACAATGGGATATTCCTCATATGATAGATGTTATATGACCTAAACACAGTCAACTGGAACGACTGTAGAAGGATTTCTGATACACTTATGGCTCATAGACACATGAAAGAATAGATGAACAAAGCTCAAGTTGCAAGGGAAGTCTAACTCATATGCTACATGACATACTCTACGTATTATCTTATATGACCCAATGTACCGAGGGCTCATATTTCCTTTCTTGCTGAATCTCATAACGCCTTTCATCAGTGATACATTTAGGAATACCCAGTCGTCTACTTCAAACTCCAATTCTCATCATCGATTATCTACATAGGACTTCTGACGACTCTGAGCTACTAATAGTCTTTCATGTACAAGCTTAATCTTCTTAACTTCACATTCTACCAAATCTGGTCCTACTAACTTTCGCCCCAAACATCGAACCATCTGATAGGTGACCTATACTTTCATCCATAAAGAGATTTATATGGTTGACCTATACTTTCATCCGTAAAGAGATTTGTATAGAACTATCGGAATGGTAAGATGTTAGCTTATTATATGCAAACTCAATAAGCGGAAGATCATCATCCTAGCTACCTTTGAAGTCTATCACACAAGCCCGTAGCATATCCTTAAGTGTTTGAATAATACGCGCAGCATGAATGTCGTTCTGGGGATGAAATGTTGTACTGAGACTTAACTGAGTCCCCAATCCATTTTCCAAGAACCTCCAGAAATTAGTTGTGAACATAGCACCTATATCTAAGATAATAGAGCTACGTACACATGAAACCCGAAGTTCCTGTATCTGGCCCTGAATGTTGTCTTCAGAATATCTTTTTCCTTAGCCCTTACCTAATGGTACCCAAACCTCAAGTCTATCTTTGAAAAACACCTGGAACCCTGCAATATATCAAATAAATAACCAATCCTCGGGAACGAGTATTTATTCTTGATCGACGCCTTATTCAACTGCCTATAATCAATACACATCTGTAAGGAACCATCTTTCTTTTTCACAAATACAACATGTGCTTCCCATGGTGATGTACTACGTCTGATAAAGCCTTTTTCAAGCTAATCCCTCAGTTTTTCTTTCAAATCACTCAGCTCTGTAGGTGCCGTTATAGAAGGAGAAAATGATAACAACTAAGTATCTGGTAATTTATCATTAGAAAATTCAATCTCCCACTTTGGCGGAAGGCCTAGAAGCTTGTGTGGAAACACATTAGGAAACTTACTAACCACCAGGATACACTGAAGGGTCAATGACTCTGCTTTCACATCCTGTATCAAAACTAAGTGATAAATATAGCCCTTTTCAGTTATCTTCCTTACCTTGAGATAGGAAATAAACCTACCTCTCGGTGATGCAGTATTACCTTTCCAATCCAGAACTGCCTCCCTAAAACTGGAATCGGTCAATCTTTGATCTATAATTAATGTTATCATAACAAGATTCCAACCAATCCATACCTATTATAACATCAAGTTCTACCATATGTAACTCAATCAGGTCTGCTACTATAGAACGACTATGAGTTAGTACTATACAATCTCTATATACCCTTCTAGCTATTAGGGGATCCTCAACAAATGTAGATGCCTCAAAAGTTTCAATCAACTCATGTTCTATCCCAAACTTTCTAGAAACCAACAAAGTGACTTACGATAAGGGGGAACAAGATCATTTAATGGATATATATCAGATAATGAGACTGATAATATACATGTAGAAAATTAGGTGACGACTCCAGATCCTGTCGACCCGCTAATTCATAAATGTGGTTTTGAGGTCTGCTCGAGCTAGATGATCCATTTTTCCCTCTACCATGACTGGTTGGTGCATGTGAAACCTGCTAATGGTAGGCTATAATCTTGTGTTTTAGTCGCGTAACTCAAATTTACTACACTTTAATTTACTTTGAGATTTATTCGCTAACATTTTGCATTAAATGTTTATTATATGCCTTGTAAGAGTGATTCCGAGCTATGTAAATGTTATGAAATAAACTCGAGCTATTCTGGAGATTTTAAGTCTTAGTAGAAGCTGAAGGATTTAGTTGGGACCGTGTTTGGGGATCAACTTACAATAATGCACTCAATGAGAGAAATGAAAAAGTGAGCATAAGGCTACCCGGGTGTGCGATCGTGCCTTGGGCACATAAGGAGAGCAAAAATTGTCCAAAGTGCACGACCATATATCCGAGCACACCTCCAAGTGTGCGGCGGTGCATGTCCAGGACTGAAAGTGTGACGACCCGGCTCGTCGTCACGGGAATTTCCACCCCGTTATGTTGTAATTTCATGTTTTATGCTTTTATAACAGTGTTAGAGTCTATCGGGTGAGTTAGGAGCGAATTGGATTGAAAATGAGGCATATAGCCTTTTTGAAGGAAACTTGAATAAGGAAAGTCAACCCGGAGTTGACTATTTGGTTAAAAGGCTCGGAATCAGATTCTGATGATTCAGTTAGTTCCGGGAGGTGATTTGTGACTTAGGGGAGCAATCGGAATTGAATTTGGAGGCCCGGTGTAGAAATAGGCTTGAATTGGCTAAGGTTGAATTTTGACGAAATCCGAACGGTAGGTGAGATTTTGATCCAGGGGTCGGAATGGAATTCTGACAGTTGCAGTAGCTCCGTTTGGTGATTTTGGATATGTCCGAAAATTTTCAGATCATTCGGACGTGGTCTAGTCGGGTTTTTGATTGATTGTATAATTCGGAATGTTTTAAGGAATTTAGGCTTGAATTCGATGTGAATTATGGGTTTTGATGTTGTTAGACGTGTTTTGAGGATTAGAGCAAGTTTGAATAAAGTATTAGGATGTGTTGGTGTGTTTGGATGAGGTCCCGGGGGCCTCGGGGTGTTTTCGGATGGCTAAACGGGAGAAATTGTGGAAAATTGCAGGTTTGGGATTCTGGTTCTGTTGTTTTCGCTCCTGCGGAAATGGGGGCGCAGAAGCGAGTCCGCAGAAGCAGATACAGGAGTGCAGAAGCGCTGTTGATCGCGGAAGCAGAGTTTCATCCGCAGGAGCGGCACCGCTGGTGCGGAAAGTGAGCCGCAGAAGCGGAATTGGCCGGCTAGGCCTGGAAACGCAGAAGCGACCCTCTGGTCGCGGATACGGGCTCGCAGGAGCGGACTCCTGTCTGCAGAAGCGGGAAAGACCACAGAGGTGGAGGGTATTCCGCAGAAGCGGTTCCGCAGGGGCGGAAAATGGCCCGCAGAAGCGAAAATCGCAGTGAGTTAAGTGTATCAGAAGTTAGAAAATTTCAGAAACATTTCACACATTTGGGTCTCGGCTTTAGAGGCGATTTGGGCGATTTTGAAGAGAAACTCAAGGGAAATCATCGGGTAATCAACTATGGACTTAAACTATGATTAGTATTGATAATATTTTGCAATTATATCATGAAAATGGAGGAATTTGGGATGATTCATGGAAGATTTAACCCTAGGCTTGAACTTTAGAAAATCAAGGTTTTGAATGGGCAAATAGAGTCCGAATTTGGTAAAATTGATATGCTTAGACTCGTATTGAGATGAGGGTTCCAAATATGTGACTTTTTTAATTTTTTGAGAAGCGTACCGAAAGTAGGGTTTTGACAATTTTGGGAATTTTGATGTAAATTGAGTTGTATTGATTGGGTGTCGTTCTGTTGGCCTAATTTGTTGTGTTTCTACTGTATTTGATCAGATTCTACGCGTGCGGAGCTTGATTCTCGTGGAAAGGGCATTGCGGAGTAGTCGTCGCGTCATATTAAGGTGAGTAATAGATGTGGGTGATGACCAGCGGGTTCGAAACCCCGGTATACCACTTTGTGACGCTGTATAGCAGCGAGACACGTACTCTCATGTGAGTGCGGGGTCGATTGTGATTGGGGACTATGTCTTAGTCCGACTTGTTGATACTGTGTTATGACATTGGCTATTCTTGAGCCGTCGAACCTCCTTCTCGGATGGTTACATACTATATATGCTGATATTGGCCACTCTTGAGCCGAGGAACCCCTTTCTTGGGCGGTTGAGTATACTTGTGGGCCGTGAGCCACTTATTGGATCCCGCGAGGATCGTTATCATTGTCTTATCATATTGACATGTTAGTTACTACCGATCCCTAGCTACCTCTGTTATCATGCTATTTCCAATCTTTGGAACTTGATATTTCTGTTTTCAACCGAAAAATGATAAAAGAGTTTTCAAAAACTACTTTTGAGCTCGCGAGGCCGTATTTGTATATTAGCCGACCGGTAGTGGATCGGGCTGCGCCCGCTGCAGTATATATATTGGATCGGATTGCACACCGCAAGAATATTGTGCTTGGGCGATACGAGCCCCTCCGAGTCCGAACCCCCACAGTGAGCACGGTACCCAAATTGGATCGGCCACGCGCCGTAGCGGTCATATCATGCATTGCATTGCATTTAGCTACATCTCGTAGTTGTTATACTGTTTTGCCGGTACTTATTGGTACGGGTACAGTTGATATTGATTCTGTGACAAGGTATTTGATTACACCTTTACATAGTGCTTTATTGCGTATTTCTTATCTCGCGCCGTCTTACCCTTGTTTATTACCACCGAGTCCGGCAAGTACTCATTTTACTCCCCGCACCTCGTGTGCAGATCCAGGTACCTCTCAAGCAGTGATCCAGGCTGTGCGAGGCGACGTCCGTGGGATATACGAGGTAGCTGCAGAGTCCGCAGGACCCGATATTCCTTCTTACCGTCTTTTGATTCTGTATCGACTTTTCTTTCCGCACTTGGTATCTTGTAAACCTTTATACACTTATGTTCAGGTAGAGGCTCATGACTCTTGACCTTTCGGTCTATGGGAGTTGGTATAGTTTGGGACTTGTTTCCCCGCTGTTGGTATATGTATCACTGTTGTTTCATATTTTGATATGCTTAAATGGGATAGAATGAGCTTCTAGCTCCGTTCTTGTTATTGATTGGTCAGGCTGGCTTAGCAGCAGTGTGCTGGGCGCCATCACGACCGGATTTGGGGTCGTGACAAGTTGGTATCGGAGCCTAGGTTTACTAGGCCTCACGAGTCTTGAGCCGGTTAGTAGAGTCTTGTGGATCGGTTTGGGGACGCCTGTACTTATCCTCGGGAGGCTGCGAACCATTAGGAAACACTTCACATTTCTTGAACTCTGTCGTGCGATCTTGTTGTTCTGAGAACTGAACTTCTATATTCTATTCTCTCGTAGATGGCGAGAACGCGAGCATCGGGACGAGGTGGACGACCTCCATTGCCACCTGTTAGAGGCCGTGGGCGCGGTCGTGCTAGAGGTAGAGGTAGGGCGGCTGAGGCAGTGCCAGCTGACCCGCCCGTTGTACTAGTTCAGGAGCAGCCCCCAGTGGTTGATGCTCCAGCAGTCCCAGTTCAGGGCCATACTGTATCTATTGCTATTCCTGGTCTTCAAGAGACTCTTGCTCAGATATTATCGGTGTGTTCCGGTTTGGCTCAGGTAGTCTCAGCTACTGCTGCTGTAGCGACATCTCAGACAGGGGGTGGTCAGCAGACCCCTGCAGCTCGCACACCCGAGCCGGTTGTTCGGGGACTTCAGACGCCAGAGGCGGTCCCCGCTCAGGTGGTTGCACCGGTTATTCCTCCAGCTGCACCAGCTCCAGCTCCAGAGCATATGGTTCAAGTTATGCCCGACGACGAGCAGCGTCGTCTTGAGAGATTTGGTAGACTTCAGCCACCCCATTTCAGTGGCGTTGAGGGCGAGGATGCCCAGGGTTTCTTGGATAAGTGTCAGAGGATGTTGCGGACGGCTGGTATTCTTGAGTCCAGCGGAGTTTCATTTACTACCTTTCAGTTCATTGGTCCCACATTTGATTGGTGGGAAGAGTTTGAGAGGCGTAGGCCTACAGGGGCAGCACCTCTCACATGGCATCAGTTCTCTACTCTCTTTCTAGAGAAATATGTACCTCAGTCTCGTCGCGAGGAGCTACGTCGCCAGTTCGAGTGGTTGGTTCAGGGCGACATGTCTGTGACCCGGTATGAGCTCAGATTCACACAGTTGGCTAGGCATGCCACATGGATGATCCCTAATGATAGGGAGAGGATCAGGAGGTTCATTAATGGCCTCAACTACTCTATCCGCATTCTTATGACCAGAGAGAGAGTTTTGTCATCATCATTTGAGCAGGTTGTTGATATGGCATGCTCCATTGAGGTGGATCGTCGCCGAGAGAGAGAGGAGCGGGAGGCCAAGAGGCCTCGTGGTTCTGGCAGTTTCAGTGGTGCTCCATCTAGAGGGCATTCCCAGCAGAGCAGAGGTCGCTCATCTAGACCTTCTCATTCGAGCCGCCCAGAGCAGAGCGGAGGTTCTTATGGTCGTGGTCGACAGGGGTTTCAACAGGGTCAGGTCTTCACTCAGCGCCCTCCCAGCTTAGAGTTATACACCTGCTTCTTCAGCCTAGGGTTCATCTGTGGCGAGGTGATCCCTTCAGTTCCCTTCTCCAGCTCCCGGTAGTTGTTACGAGTGTGGTGAGTTTGGCCACACGAGGAGACAATGTCCTCGGCTTCGCAGTGGTAGGTCTCAGCAGAGGGATCATCCTTCCTCTTCTACTCCATCTTCAGTGCCATCCCAGTCTAGTAGGGTGAGGGTCAATCATCTAGTGGTCACCCCATGAGTGTTGAGCGATCGAGCGGTGGTCAGGCTCGGTTCTATGCACTTCCAGATAGGAGAGATGTAGTTGCCTCCGATGCAGTGATTACAGGTATCATTTCTGTCTGTCACAGAGATGCCTCTATTCTATTTGATCCAGGGTCCTCATATTCTTACGTGTCCTCTTACTTTGCACATCACTTGGGTGCGACTCGTAGTAGTCTTGACTTACCTGTTCATGTATCCACCCCCGTGGGTGATACGATCGTTGTGGATCATGTCTATAGATCCTGTGTTATATCTATTGGGGGTCTGGAGACCCAGGCAGATTTGTTATTGTTGGGGATGGTGGACTTTGATGTTATATTGGGTATGGACTGGTTGTCTCCGTACCATGCTATATTGGACTGTCATGCTAAGACAGTTACGTTGGCCATTCCTGGTATTTCTCGGATCGAGTGGCGGGGTTCGACCGATTTCGTCCCTAGCCGTGTTATTTCATTCTTAAAAGCTCAGAAGATGGTTGAAAAAGGGTGTCTATCGTACTTAGCTTTTGTGAGAGATGTGGGAGCCGAGTCTCCTAGCATTGATTCCGTACCTGTTGTGAGGGACTTCCCAGATGTATTCCCCTCAGACCTGCCGGGCATGCCGCCGGACAGGGATATTGATTTTGGCATTGACTTGGTGCCGGGCACCCAGCCCATATCCATTCCTCCTTATCGAATGGCACCAGCCGAGTTGAAAGAACTGAAAGAGCAACTTCAAGAGCTTCTGGATAAGGGTTTCATCCGCCCTAGTGTGTCTCCGTGGGGTGCGCCCGTATTATTTGTTAAAAAGAAAGATGGTTCCATGCGAATGTGTATTGATTATAGGCAATTGAACAAAGTGACAGTGAAGAACAAGTACCCTCGATTTGTTTGATCAGTTACAGGGTGCGAGGGTGTTTTCTAAGATCGATCTTCGTTCAGGCTATCATCAGCTGAAGATCAGGGACTCGGATATTATGAAGACCGCATTCAGGACCCGATATGGTCATTATGAGTTTCTTGTGATGTCGTTTGGGCTGACCAACGCCCCAACAACATTTATGCATCTGATGAACAGTGTGTTCAGGCCTTATTTGGATTCATTTGTGATTGTGTTCATTGATGACATTCTAGTCTACTCCCGTAGTCAGGAGGAGCATGCTCAGCATTTGAGTATTGTGTTGCAGAGATTGAGGGAGGAGAAGCTATATGCTAAATTCTCCAAGTGCGAGTTTTGGCTCGAGTCCGTAGCATTTCTGGGACATGTGGTGTCTCGTGATGGTATTCAGGTTGATCCTAAGAAGATAGAGGTGGTGCAGAGTTGGCCTAGACCGTCCTCAGCTACAGAGATCAGGAGTTTTCTTGGTTTGGCGGGATATTATCGACGGTTTGTTCAGGGATTTTCATCCATTGCTTCTTCATTAACTAAATTGACCCAGAAGGGTGCACCATTCGTGTGGTCGGATGAGTGCGAGGAGAGTTTTCAGAAGCTCAAGGCATCTTTGACCACAACTCTAGTGTTAGTATTACCATCAGCTTCAGGTTCATATACTGTTTACTGTGATGCCTCGGGGATAGGTTGTGTGTTGATGCAGGAAGGTAAGGTGATTGCTTATGCTTCTCGGTAGTTGAAGCCACATGAGAAGAACTATCCTGTTCATGATTTGGAGCTAGCCGCCATTGTTCATGCATTGAAGATTTGGAGGCACTATTTGTACAGTGTGTCTTGTGAGGTGTATACCGACCATCGTAGTCTCCAGCACTTGTTCAAATAGAAAGACCTTAATTTGAGACAACGGAGATGGCTTGAGTTGCTGAAGGATTATGACATTACTATATTATATCATCCGGGGAAGGCCAATGTGGTGGCCGATGCTTTGAGCCGAAAGGCGGTCAGTATGGGGAGCTTGGCATATATTCCAGCTGAGGAGAGACCATTTGCTTATGATGTTCAGGTGCTAGCCAATCGGTTAGTGAGGTTAGATATTTCGGAGCCTAGCCGGGTATTGGCTTGTGTTTTATCTCGGTCATCTCTATATGATCGTATTCGTGAGCGCTAGTATGATGATCCACATTTGGCTGTCCTTAGGGACAGAGTTCAGCATGATGATGCTAGAGATGTCACCATTGATAGTGACGGCGTATTGAGGATGCGGGGCCGGATATGTGTGCCCAATGTTGATGGCCTTGGTGAGTTGATTCTGGAGGAGGCCCATAGCTCGCGGTATTCTATCCATCTAAGAGCCGCAAAGATGTATCAAGATTTGAAACAGCACTATTGGTGGAGAAAGATGAAAATGGACATTGTCAGACATGTAGCACGGTGCCTCAACTGTCAGCCGGTTAAGTACGAGCATCAGAGGCCCGATGGTGTATTTCAGCGCATTGATATTCCTGAGTGGAAATGGGAGAGGATCACTATGGACTTTGTTACTGGACTCCCTCGGACGGCGAGGAAGTTTGATTCTGTATGGGTGATTGTGGATAGACTGACCAAATCAGCTCACTTCATTCCAGTTAGTACTACCTACTCATCGGAGCAGTTGGCAGCGATCTTTATTCGAGATATTGTTCGGTTCCATGGAGTTCCAGTGTCTATCATATCCGATAGGGGTACTCAGTTCACTTCTCAATTTTGGAGAGCATTTCAGCGGGAGATAGGTACGAGGGTTGAGTTGAGTACAGCATTTCACCCCCAGACAGACGGGCAGTCTGAGCGTACTATTCAGATTCTGGAGAATATGTTGCGAGCTTGTGTGATTGACTTTGGTGGTTCGTGGGATGAGTTCCTACCACTTGCTGAGTTTGCCTACAATAACAGTTATCAGTCGAGTACTCATATGGCCCCGTATGAGGCATTGTATGGCAGGCGGTGTAGATCCCCCGTGGGATAGTTTGAGCCTGGTGAGGTTAGATTGATAGGGACCGAGTTAGTCCAGGATGCTCTGGATAGAGCAAAGTTGATCCAGGAGAGGCTTCGTACAACACAGTCTCGTCAGAAGAGTTATGCGGACCGTAGAGTTCGAGAGTTGTCTTTCATGGTTGGTGACAGAGTATTGTTGAAGGTTTCACCTATGAAGGGTGTCATCAGGTTTGGGAAGAAAGGAAAGTTGAGTCCTAGGTACATTGGTCCTTTTGAGATACTTAGGAGGGTTGGAGAAGTGGCATATGAGTTAGCCTTGCCGCCCAGCTTATCCAGCGTCCATCCAGTATTCCATGTGTCTATGCTCCAGAAGTACATTGGATATCTGTCTCATGTTTTAGACTTCAGTACCATTCAGCTTGATGGTGATCTATCCTATGATGTGGGGCCTATTGCTATTTTAGGTCGTCAGGTGAGAAAATTGAGGTCTAACGAGATTGCATCAGTTAGGTTCAGTGGAGAGGTCGACCCATGGAGGAGGCCACTTGGGAGATCGAGTTACTTGTTTGAGACCTCAGGTATGTTTCTTGACCTGCTCGGGGACGAGCGTTTGCTTAAGAGGGGGAGACTGTGACGACCCGGCTCGTCGTCACGGGAATTTCCACCCCGTTATGTTGTAATTTCATGTTTTATGCTTTTATAACAGGTGTTAGAGTCTATCGGGTGAGTTAGGAGTGAATTGGATTGAAAATGAGGCATATAGCCTTTTTGAAGGAAACTTGAATAAGGAAAGTCAACCCGGAGTTGACTATTTGGTTAGAAGGCTCGGAATCGGATTCTGATGATTCGGTTAGTTCCGGGAGGTGATTTGTGACTTAGGGGAGCAATCGGAATTGAATTTGGAGGCCCGATGTAGAAATAGGCTTGAATTGGCTAAGGTTGAATTTTGACGAAATCCGAACGGTAGGTGAGATTTTGATCCAGGGGTCGGAATGGAATTCCGATAGTTGCAGTAGCTCCGTTTGGTGATTTTGGATATGTCCGCAAAATTTCAGATCATTCGGACGTGGTCTAGTCGGGTTTTTGATTGATTGTGTAATTCGGAATGTTTTAAGGAATTTAGGCTTGAATTCGATGTGAATTATGGGTTTTGATGTTGTTAGACATGTTTTGAGGATTGGAGCAAGTTCGAATAAGGTATTAGGATGTGTTGGTGTGTTTGGATGAGGTCCCGGGGCCTCGGGGTGTTTTCGGATGGCCAAACGAGAGAAGATATGGAAAATTGCAGGTTTGGGATTCTGGTTATGTTGTTTTCGCTCCTGCGGAAATGGGGGCGCAGGAGCGAGTCCGCAGAAGCGGATACAGGAGCGCAGAAGCGCTGTTGATCGCGGAAGCGGAGTTTCGTCCGCAGGAGCGGCACCGCTGGTGCGGAAAGTGAGCCGCAGAAGTGGAATTGGCCGGCTAGGCCTGGAAACGCAGAAGCGACCCTCTGGTCGCGGATACGGGCTCGCAGGAGCGGACTCCTATCCGCAGAAGCGGGAAGGACCGCAGAGGCGGAGGGTATTCTGCATAAGCGGTTCCGCATGGGGCGGAAAATGGCCAGCAGAAGCGAAAATCGCAGTGAGTTAAGTGTATCAGAAGTTAGAAAATTTCAGAAACATTTCACACATTTGGGTCTCGGCTTTAGAGGCGATTTGGGCGATTTTGAAGAGAAACTCAAGGGAAATCATCAGGTAATCAACTATGGACTTAAACTATGATTAGTATTGATAATATTTTGCAATTATATCATGAAAATGGAGGAATTTGGGGTGATTCATAGAAGATTTAACCCTAGGCTTGAACTTTAGAAAATCAAGGTTTTGAATGGGCAAATGGAGTCCGAATTTGGTAAAATTGATATGCTTAGACTCGTATTGAGATGAGGGTTCCGAATATGTGACTTTTGTAATTTTTCGAGAAGCGTACCAAAAGTCGGGTTTTGACAACTTTGGGAATTTTGATGTAAATTGAGTTGTATTGATTGGGTGTCGTTCCATTGGCCTAATTTGTTGTGTTTCTACTGTATTTGATCAGATTCTACGCGTTCGGAGCTTGATTCTCGTGGCAAGGGCATTGCGGAGTAGTCGTCGCGCCATATTGAGGTGAGTAATAGATGTGGGTGATGACCAGCGGGTTCGAAACCCCGGTATACCACTTTGTGACGCTGTATAGCAGCGAGACACGTACTCTCATGTGAGTGCGGGGTCGATTGTGATTGGGGACTATGTCTTAGTTTGACTTGTTGATACTGTGTTATGACATTGGCTATTCTTAAGCCATCGAACCTCCTTCTCGGATGGTTACATACTATATATGCTGATATTGGCCACTCTTGAGTCGAGGAACCCCCTTCTTGGGCGGTTGAGTATACTGTGGGCCGTGAGCCACTTATTGGATCCCGCGAGGATTGTTATCATTGTCTTATCATATTGACATGTTAGTTACTACCGATCCGTAGCTACCTCTATTATCATGCTATTTCCAATCTCTGGGAACTTGATATTACTGTTTTCAATCGAAAAATGATAAAAGAGTTTTCAAAAACTACTTTTGAGCCTCGCGAGGCTATATTTGCATATTAGCCGACCGGTAGTGGATCGGGTCGTGCGCCGCAGCGGTATATATATTGGATCGGACCGCACACCGCAGATAATATTGTGCTTGGGCCGTAGGAGCCCCTCCGAATCCGAACCCCCACAGTGAGCACGGGTACCCAAATTGGACCGGCTACGCGCCGTAGCGGTCATATCATGCATTGCATTGCATTTAGCTACATCTCGTAGTTGTTATACTGTTTTGCTGGTACTCATTGGTACACGTACAGTTGATATTGATTATGTGACAGGGTATTTGATTACAACCTTACATAGTGCTTTATTGCGGATTTCTTATCTCGCGCTGTCTTACCCTTGTTTATTACCACCGAGTCCGGCAGTACTCACTTTACTCCTCGCACCTCGTGTGCGGATCCGAGTACCTCTCGGCAGGTGATCCGAGTAGCTATGCGAGGCGACGTCCGTGGGATATACGAGGTAGCCGCAGAGTCCGCAGGACCCGATATTCCTTCTTACCGTCTTTTGATTCTGTATCGACTTTTCTTTCCGCACTTGGTATCTTGTAAACCTTTATACACTTATGTTCAGGTAGAGGCTCATGAATCTTGACCCTTCGGTCTATGGGAGTTGGTATATTTTGGGACTTGGTTCCCCGCTGTTGGTATATGTATCACTGTTGTTTCATATTTTGATATGCTTAAATGGGATAGAACTAGCTTCTAGCTCCGTTCTTGTTATTGATTGGTCAGGCTGGTTAGCACTGTGCTGGGTGCCATCACGACCGGATTTGGAGTCGTGACAGAAAGTGCCCTATTTCATGTAGGAAAAAGTATTTGCATGTGGGCCTGTCCCTACTTGGTATATATACATGTAAACATGTTATTTTGAGGGGTTTTGACACATCTAAGACCTAAGGAAGCTAAAGAGATGGCGGAGAAGCAATTTTACAAGGAATTAATCTTTCAATCCTCACTCAAGACAAGAGTTTGGATCGTTTAAGTTTTCATTTAACTTAAACTTATTTGTGATGAATTACTCCATATTAATGGAGTACTTATTTTTAGGGTTTGATGGATTTGGTGTATTGATTTTTGTTTGGGGATTATACTCTATTTTTATCCATTAAATCGTTTGGATGTTTTAATCATATCTATAGTCACTTCTTCATGTAATCTAATTCCTAATCGAGAAAGGAATTACTTGTGATATTTTTGCATCCCACTTTGTTGGTTTAGTTAATTAATTATTCTTAGTAATCAAAAGAGACTAGTTGAACTGTTAATTAAACCTAGTTAGGAGGTTAATCGATAGAGGTTCTCCTAAAGATCAATCAATCACGAATTCTCACATATCTTCACCGAGCTTAACTTAGTTCATCTTATGAGGTTGAGACATAATCGAGAGAAGAGTTTCTTGTAAACGTGTAAACTAATAATTGACTGAATTTGAGAGAATCACTTGAACATTAGAAGTGAATTATCTAGTGTTAGCTCCCAAACAACTATTTTGCATATTCCACCAAAACTTGATTTTCTCCCATTGATAACTTTCTTTGCTTACTCATTATTGCGATTGTCATTAGCTAATAATTTAAACTCTTAGTTAATTTTAATTTTAATCACATAGTTCTCAAATGTTGATCATCTTAGATAGCAATCAAGCTATAAACTACGAAAATATTGTTTAACTCCAATCTTTATGGATATTATATTATATAATACTATATTTGACTAGCGAGCATATTTAAGTGTGTGTTGTGCGCTTGTCAAATCTATGCGTCATTGAAGAGATTGGCAATTAATTTTATTTGAAATAGTTTGTAGTGCCAATTCAAGAATATTTTTTCTTTTATATTATTTTCTTATTTTACGGTTGGTATTCTTTGTCTGTACACAAGCTACATGTTATATTGGTACATGACTTGGTCTTCTAGGAAGGAATTGCTACCACACTAAATAGAAATTGAGAAACAACAGTGACAGCTAAAGAAGAAAATAAATCTCCCTAAGAATATAGAGAAGGTTGGTGATCACGCCCAACTATGTTGTATAAAAGACAATGCGGTCGCTGTCAATATAATCCGGTTTATTAAGTCCAGAGTCAAATCCCACAGAGAACTAACCTATCAATTCCAACTTTAAAAACTCAATAATACTCCTGAATCACCTTCCCAAACTTTTGAATATATTTGTGGATGATTTCTACTAAATACTTTTTACAAGAAACTAAAGACTTGAAGAAAATAATTGAATGTGATGTAAAGAATAATGAGAAAGACTAAGGTATTGATTTCCCCTACTGATGGAATCCCTTCGGTTTATGCTTATACAAATTGTCAATATTTTTCTATCAATCTCTATTTCTACCGTAATTCTCTCCTGAGCAATTACAACAATTTTGTGATAACCCGGCCCGTCATCACGGGAATTACCACCCCGTTATGTTGTAATTATATGTTTTATACTTTTATATCAGTGTTAGAGTCTATCGGGTGAGTTAGGAGTGAATTGGATTAAAAATGAGGCATATAGCCTTTTCGAAGGAAATTTGAATATGGAAAGTCGACCTAGAGTTGACCATTTAATTAGGGGGCTCGGAATCGGATTCTGATGATTCGGGTAGTTCCGGGACGTGATTTGTGACTTAGGGGAGCGATCGGACTTGAATTTGGAGGGTCCGATGTTGAAATAGGCTTGAATGGGCTAAGGTTGAATTTTTGGTGAAATCCGAATGGTAGGTGAGATTTTGATCCGGGGGTCGGAATGGAATTCCGATAATTTTTGTAGCTTCGTCATGTGATTTTGGATATGTCCGCAAATTTTCTGGTCATTCGGACGTCGTTTGACCGGGTTTTAGATCGAATGTGTAATTTAGAAAGTTTTAAGGAATTTAGGCTTGAATTCGATGTGGATTATGGGTTTTGATGTTATTAGACGTGTTTTGAGGATTGGAACAAGTTTGAATAAGGTATTAGAATGTGTTGGTGTGTTTGGATGAGGTCCCAGGGGCCTCGGGGTGTTTTCGGAGGGTTAAACGGGAGAAAATATGGAAGAATTGCAGATTGTGTTGCTGGTTCTGTTGTTTTCGCTCCTGCGGAAATGTTGGGCGCAGGAGCGAGTCCGCAGGAGCGGACATGGGAGCGCAAAAGTGCTGTGGATCGTGGAAGCGGAGCTTGGCCCGCAGGGGCGGCACCGCTGGTGCGGAAGGTGAGCCGCAGAAGCGGTCCAGGGTCATGAGGTGAAAATCCGCAGAAGCAGATGATTGATCGCATAGGCGAGTCCGCAGTAGCGGACTCTTGTTCGCAGAAGTGTGAAAGGCCGCAGAGGCGGAGGAAATTCCACAGGAGCGGTCTGTGGCTCGCAGGAGCAGAAATGGCCAAATAGGCCTGGGTTTGCAGAAGCGACCAATTGGTCGTAGAAGCGGTTCCGCAGGGGTGAAAATGGTCCGCAGAAGCGAAAATCGCAGAGAGTTAATTGCATCAGAAGTTAGAAAATTTCAGAAACATTAAAAACATTTGGGTCTCGGCTTAAGAGGCGATTTGGGCGATTTGGAAGAGAAACTCAAGGGGAATCATTAGGTAATCAACTATGGACTCATATTATGATTAGTATTGATAATATTATGCAATTATATCATGAAAGTGGAGAAATTCGGGGTAATTTATGGAGGATTTAGCCATAGGCTTGAACTTTAGAAAGTAAAGGTTTTGAATGGGCAAATGGAGTCCGAATTTGGTAAATCTTATATGCTTAGACTCATATCGAGATGAAGGTTCCGAATATGTAACTTTTGTGATTTTTCGAGAAGCGTACCGCGGGTTTTGGCAACTTTGTGAATTTTAGTGTAAATTGAGTTATATTGATTGGGTGTCGTCCCATTGGCCTAATTTGTTATGTTTCTACTATGTTTGATCAGATTCTACGCGTGTGGAGCTTGATTCTCGTGGCAAGGGCATCGCGGAGTAGTCGTCTCGCCGTATTGAGGTGAGTAATAGATGTGGGTGATGACCAGCGGGTTCGAAACCCCGGTATACCATTTTGTGCCGTTGTATAGCGGCGAGACACGTACTCTCTTGTGAGTGCGGGGTCGATTGTGATTTGGGGACTATGGCTTTGTCCGACATGTTGTTAACGTGTTATGATGTTGGCTATTCTTGAGCCGTCGAACCTCCTTCTCGGATGGTTGCATATTATATTGTGATATCGGCTACTCTTGAGCCGTCAAACCTCCTTCTTGGACGGTTGAGTACACTTGTGGGTTGTGAGCCAGTTATTGGATTCTGTGAGGATCGTTATCATCATCTTGTGATATTGACATGCTAGTTTTACTACCAGTCCGTAGCTATTACTGTTATCATGTTATTTCCAATCTCTAGAACTTTGATATTATTGTTTTCAACTGAAAAATGATAAAAGAGTTTTCAAAACCACTTTTAAGGCTGCGAGGCTGTATTGGCATACTAGCTGACTGGTAGTGGATCGGGCTGCGCACCACAACGGTATATATGTTGGACCGGACTGCACGCCGCAGTAATATTGTGCTTGGGCTGTAGGAGCCCCTCCGGAGTCTGAACCCCCACAGTGAGCACGGGTACCCAAATTGGATCGGGCTACGCGCCGTAGCGGTCATTTCATGCATTGCATTGCATTTAGCTACATCTGCTAGCTTTTATACTTGTTGTTGATATTGTTGGCTCTCTACTGTTGATAATGAACTGCTACAGGGTATTGGTTATAGCTTTACATTATGCTTTACTCTTGATTTATTATCTATGATGTCTTACCCCTGTTTATTACCACTGAGTCTGGCAGTACTCATTTTACTCCCTGCACCTTGTGTGCAGATCCAGGTACCTCTCAGCAGACCTGATTCGGTAGCCGCTCAGAGGCATTGTGCGGGACATTCGAGGTAGCTGCAGCGTCCGCAGGACCTGACTCCCTTTCTAGCTGTCTTTCTTTTTCATGTTGTCTTTTCTTTCCGCACTGAGTTTTGGTTGTAAACCTTATTACACTTATGCTCTTTAGAGGCTCTTGACTCTTGACCCTTCGGTCTATGGGAGTTGGTATGTTTTGGGACTTGGGTCACTGTTTGATATATACCTATCACTGTTATTTATAATTGATATGCTTAAATGGGATAAGGCGAGCTCCTAGCTCCGTTATTGTTATTGATTGGTCAGGCTGGCCTAGCAGTGTGCTGGGCGCCATCACGATCGGGTTTGGGGTCGTGACAAATTTACTATTGCACTCTTTCGAGCTACCCTAGCTAGCTTTAATTTGCACAGTTCACTTTAGATTGCACCCAAGGTGTCGTTATTCCTAACCCCACCTTTACGCCCACAATTATAGATTCCTACAATAATTTAGGTGTGGAGTTGTTCAACAATAACCTAAATATGCACTCTTTTCCAAGTTATGCACACTAAATCGGCACAGCTAATTGAGGATCCTATCAATTAACTACAACAAGAACGAAGTTGAACAAATAGAAATCTAGCTAACAATTTATATTCACATAACCCAGAAGTTCATCAATCAATAGGTTCCATCAAAACCTTAGATAAAGATTTAGCTACTCATAATCAAGACAACAAAATAGATAATTGATTTCATAATCAAGAATTCACAACTTCCCTTTAAGCTTTTTCGTTATGCTCCCCCTAACCATTCATTCACCTCTTATTCACTTTTAATCCCCATTTTTCTGTTGGTGTAACTAGCTTTCTTATTTACATGTATTTTTTGTCCATTGCTTTGTAAAGCATTTATTGTATATTTCCAGTTCACCATTTTCTACCATTCATTCTTGATTTTCCCTTTTTTAATTGCCCCTCACCCCACACTTTTACTTTTGCATATTCATTACTACTCAAGTGCTTCTAGGAGGTAAGGTACAACAATATATGATATAGATTTTTGTGAACATTGTAGTGTTATCAAAGAATAGGCTTAAGGCTCAAAGGGGTTAACTAAGATACTATGTACAGGTGAATTTACAGTTTATTGATTTATGAGGTTACACAAAGAAATGCCTCTATCATCTCTATAACTAAACAACCTCTATTTCGCTTTCCACACACAAAGGTCAAGTTCTAGGTATCATGTAAAACATATAATGTAGGTAAAAACACACACACACACTTAGCATGCAACTCATTTAAAATTAGGTTCATCTACAGAGTCCTATCAACGTTTAAGCAAGCTGTATTGTGCAATTTAAGGCATATCCTAGAATCTACAGTCAAGCATAGATAATACACTCTCAAGTTCATTTTAGTTTTGCTAATGTGCATACATGGGGTTACAAGTTAACCTTTACCCTCTAATCCTAAAAAAATAAATCTACCTAACCCAGTTCAATAAAAACCCTTGGAAAAGAATCGTGGTCAAAAGAAAAACCAAGGGGGAGGTGATACACTACCTTCAAAAAGAAAAGAAAAGAAATAAAAATTCCTACATGGACTACTTCCCTCAAGAGTACTGTCCGAGTAGTCCATCATCAGGAAGAGCCCTCTACTATTATTTTTGGATTTTTTCAAATTTTTGATTATTTTGTGTTTTTATTCCGACTTAGACCCTTAAGAAGCATGTCGCCAAGTGTCCATCATCGGGCCAAGCCAGCTAATATACTATACAGCTAAATCTACTATGTACAACATACAATACAAGATAAGTCTCCCACCCCACACTTAAAATCATGACATGTCCTCATGGCATAATAATCATTGTAAAGCACAGAAAAGTGAGAAAACTTACCTGGGACTCAATTGAGTTGGAGACGGTGGCGGGGTCGACATTGCATGCTCGACCCAAAGCTCTGAACTATGCCATGAAACGCTTCTCAGACCTAGAGTGCCTCTGAGACATCGCGTCCATTCGCATGTGCAGGCCGTCCACAGAAGTGCGTGAATCTGCAACCTCCTCCTCCAAAGACCTAAGCATAAGCCTTGTGGACTGGGACCTGGATAGGCCAGCTCTATAGTGAGCTTGCCTAGAAGTACCTTCAGAGTCAGTGGACCTCCGGGATTGGACAACCGGAACAAGGTCATCCTCATCATCAATGTCAATGGGGTTGGTGCCTCTACCCACCCGAATAATAGAAGCCTTGAACGGAACTTTTTGTGGAAGCTCACCATCCGTAGGTAATACAAGTGTCAGGTGGGAGAGGCAAAGGGTGGTGACCAAAGAAGGGAAGTAAAATCCCTTAGACTTGAGGGGTCCCCTCAGCGTCATCTCGGCACTTATCAAGTGGGCAACATCAAAGTCCCGCTGGGTGACGAAGCACCAAGTCAATAATGCCCGATTGAAGTTAACATTGGTGGTGTTGCTGGAGGGCAGAAAACGGTAACAGACAACCATAAACCAGCACTTGGCAAGATGTGTGAACTATTAGAGTTAAGAGTTATTTGGTCCTTGATCCAGATAGAACCACCACCGACACATAAGGCCTCTATCATGGTGTCCCAAGTGACACCGGGCCTGTCTTGGTAGAAATCCATGTCACTAGTAAAGGCGGGCATTCTCAAAGCCTTCCTAACACTGGGCACTTTGGCGCAAACATGCTTTTCTCTTACGAAGATATACCTGGCCATGTCGTAGGTCGCATTTGCGTAGAACTCCCTGACGAGCATCTGGTTGATGAGAGCAGGTTTATCAAATAGGAATTCCATCTCCCTGCGTCTAATTTCCTCATACATGTCAGGCTTTTCAGCCCGAAGATCCATCCTATCAATGGAGATCTCGTGTAGCCAAGCTTTAGTAGCCTTGGCATGAAAATCATTTTCAGCTTCCTCGCACTCAAAATGAGACTCGTCGTAGGTAGGACGCCTAGACGAGCTCGCACCATGCCTGGATCGTTTGGGGGCCATAATCCTGCACAGAAGAAGCATAAAAAAATTGCATTACGTTAGTACTTCGAATGGTTACTCAGACTTCACCATCTGTGGACTACAAAGGTACTTCTTTTAGTGCCATGATACCATAACCCCTAATTTGACCATATATTTCCAACAATTTCACAAATTCTACCTAGTACACACCACACTTACTCCTTTTTGCATTCCAACATCACCTCGCATATAAATACACCATCTCCAATTTTGTACAATAACAACCAACCCAAGCCTAAGCATTATATCCCCTACAAATTAGCAACAACATATATTACAACATACTTGGCCAAACCATGGCCCAACCATACCAATCAATTCAAAAATTAATTTGGGTCTCCAAACCACCACAATAATTTACATTCCAAAACAATGGAGACCCAACCAAGTTAATTATCAACAAAATTACAAAAATCAATTATACAACAATGTTTCTAAATTAATAGGGCATATTAACATATTTTACACTAAGCCTAGGAAGGGTTTAAGAAAATTCTACCATTAAAGTATACTATACTAATTGAATTAACAAAAATAAAAAAGAGAAGAAAAAGAAAAAGAAAATCTTACTTGTAGTAGATGGAAGAGGATGAGAATAGCAAAGATGGGGATGGGTGAAGGTGAGAGATGAAGAAGAAGAGATTTGGGGAGAGTTTTTGTAGAGTGAGGGAGGAGAGAAAAGTTTTAGAGAGAGAGAGAGAGAGGTGAAGAGAGGCGGCTGAATGTTGTAGAATGAGGGGGGGAGTTTTAGGTTAGGGTATTAAAAGAAAAGGGGGGAGGGTAAAACATAAAAAATATTTTCGGACTTACCTAGTCCTGTTGCGGTTTACCGTGGTCGTGGTGAAACCACGAAGCAGGGGATTCAGACAGAGGTTCTCACCACGGTTTGACCACTGTCGCGGTCCAACCGCGATGGGTTGCGTTCAAAGAGGCCAATCTACCCCGGTTTCACCGAGGTCGCGGTGGAACCGCGGTGAGACGGCTCCTCTGAAATTTAAACCTAGCAACGTCTATATATATATATATTTATATAGACTAACTATAATGATTTACACATACAAAAATTTTGTGGGTTGCCTCCCACGTAGCGCCTGATTTAACGTTGCGGCACAACTCCACTTAGCGCATTTTAAGGCTCGCTAGACCTTTGAAGTTCGTCCAACCGCAATTCAACCGTCTCATTGATTTCATCCATGCCAACATACAATTTCAACCACTGTCCATTGACTCTGAAAGTGTAAGAGGCATCTATATATTATATTTTTACAGCGCCAAACTATAACACTTCAATCACCGGAAATGGGCCAGACCATCTTGATTTCAATTTGCCCGGGAACAACCATAATCTTGAGTTATAGAGTAGTACATTGTCCCCGGTTTTGAAGTTGCGCTCTATGATATTTCGGTCATGTAGCCGCTTCATCCTCTCCTTGTATAATCTTGTTCTCTTAAAACCTAGATACCGGAACTCTTCCAACTCATGTAATCCGGTGACTCTTAATTTACCCGCTTCATCCTAGATGAGATTTAGTTACTTGAGTGCCCACCATGCTTTGTGCTCTAGTTCAACAGGTAGGTGACAAGCTTTCCCAAACACCAATTTGTATGGTGACATGCCGATAAGTGTCTTAAAAGCTGTGATGTACGCCCATAATGCATCATCGAGCTTTCTTGACCAGTCGGTCCTCATGGCATTCACTATCTTTGTTAATATGCTTTTTATCTCCCTGTTGGAGACCTCAACTTGCCCACTAGTCTGCGGGTGATATGGAGTAGCCACCCCGTGCTTCACATCATACTTAGCCAACAATTTCTCAAATTCTCGATTACAGAAGTGAGTGCCCCCGTCGCTGATGATTGCCCTCGGCATTCCAAAATGAGTGAAAATGTTTTTCTTTAGAAATCCCACCACCACCTTAGCATCATTGGTGGGTAATTCTACAGCTTCCACCCATTTGGACTCATAGTCTACAGCAACAAGAATGTACTTATTGCCATAGGAGCTAACAAAGGGACCCATGAAATCTATTCCCCAGACGTCAAATACTTCCACCTGTTGAATAGGGTTCATGGGCATCGCGTGATGCCGGGAGATGTTCCCGGTGCGTTGACATTCGTTACACCCTTTCCCACAAGTGTGCATCTTTAAATACCGTTGGCCAGTAAAAATCGGCCTCAAGTATCTTGGCTGTTGTTCGAACTCCTCAAAAATGGCCACCCTATGCTGAAGCATGACAAGCCTGCAAGACAGAAGATTGTTCGATCTCGGGGATGCATCTCCGGATCATGTTATCAAGGCATATTCTAAACAAATAGGGCTCATCCCAATAATAAAGTTAGCTTTCACAAAAAAATCTTTTCCTCTGGACCGATGACATGTCGTGAGTAATAATACCACTGGCCAGGTAGTTTGCATAATCTGCATACCATGGCGCTTCAAGGAGAGTGGTAGCAAGCTTCTGCTCATCTGGAAAGGTTTCCATAATTTCTCCACTCTCTTTAACAATTTCAGCTCCTTCAAGTCATGATAAATGATCAGTGACTTGATTTTTAGTGCCCTTATGGTCATGGATTTCAAGATCAAACTCTTGCAGAAGCAGCACCCAACGAATTAGGCGCGGCTTAGAGTCCTTCTTTTCAATTAAGTACCTCAGTGCTGCATGGTCAGTGTATACTATTACCTTGGATCCTATGACATAGTACCTGAACTTGTCGAACGCAAACACTACCACCAGCATTTCCTTCTCTGTCACAGTGTAATTTATTTTTCTCTACTCAGTGTTCTACTAGCGTAGTAGATTGGATGCATTAGCGTGTCTTTCTGCTGGCCCAACACTGCCCCCACTACATAGTCATTTGCATCGTACAGAAGCTCAAATGGTTGCTCTCAGTTGGAGGCAATAATGATTGGTATTGTACCAGCCTCTTCTTCAGCTCCTCGAATACAATCCTGCAATCATCAGAAAATACAAAGGGGTGATCTTTTTCAAGCAACTTACAGAGGGAATTGGCAATTTTGGAGAAGTCTTTAATGAACCTCCGGTAAAAATTGGCATGTCCAAGAAAGCTTCTAATGGCTTTGACAGATGTTGGTGGAGGCAACTTTGCAATGACATCAACTTTGGCTCGGTCCAACTCAATACCCTTGCTCGAAACCCGGTGCCCCAGACTATACCTTCTTGTACCATGAAATGGCATTTCTCCCAATTTAGCACCAAGTTGGTCTCAATACACCATTTCAGCACTCTTGTTAGATTGACAAGGCATTCATCGAATGAATTCCCTACCACTGAGAAATCATCCATGAACACCTCCATGATATCTTCCACCATGTCCGTGAATATGGACATCATGCACCTTTGGAATGTGGCAGGTGCATTGCATAGGCCGAATGGTATCCTCCTGAAGGAAAAAATGCCATATGGGTATGTGAAGGAGGTGTTCTCTCTATCCTCTATGGCAATTGAGATCTGATTGTACCCCGAGTACCCATCCAAAAGCAAAAATGTGACCTCCCTGCCAACATGTCGAGCATCTAGTCTATGAAGGGAAGTGGGAAGTGGTCCTTATGGGTGGCTAGATTCAGTTTCCTGTAGCCCGTGCATATCCTCCATCCGGTGACGGTTCTTGTTGAGATTAATTTATTGTTCTCATTTTGCACAACCATCATTCCACACTTCTTTGGCACACATTGAACTGGGCTAACCCAGATACTATCAGAGATTGGGAAATAATTCCCGCATCTAGCCACTTTATCACTTCCTTCTTCACCACTTCCTTCATATTCGGGTTCAGCATTCATTGGTGTTCCCTGGAAGGTTTATGCCCCTCTTCCAGGAGAATCTTGTGCATGCAGTATGCGGGGCTGATCCCTTTTATGTCTTCCATGGTCCAACCAATGGCAGTTTTACATTCCTTGAGTACCTGTATAAGCTTTTGAGCCTGCACATCTAGCAAACCAGATGAGATAATGACAGGTAAAGTGGAGTTAGGGCCTAGAAATTTATACCTGAGATGAGCTCGTAATGGCTTAAGTTCCAGCTTTGGTGGCTCCTCAATGGATGGTTTTGCTAGAGGGGTCTCTCTCTTTTCTAAGTATAAAGGTTCAAACTCCAACTCTCTATCCCAAAACCCCTTGCCTTCCAGAGATAGCACCCACTCCGCTAGACTTTCACCATTTACCTGCTCTAAATTCATCAGGAATGCCTGAAGTGGATCTTCAGCTATCAATTCTACATCATCTATCTCCACTATCACATCTACTGCATCAATAAGACAGCAATTTGCGAACTCACTAGGGCTCCTTATAGATTTTTGTACATTGAATATGATCTCCTCATCGTTTAGCCTCATCTTGAGCTCCCAAGTCTCACAACCAATCAATGCTCTACCCGTGGCTAGGAATGGTCTTCCTATGATTATAGGAATTTCCTCGTCCACCTTGCAGTCCAGAATCACAAAATCGGTGGTAAACACAAACTTCCCCACCTGGATAAGCACATCATCCAATATCCCGAATGGACGCTTAACCGTCCGGTCAGCAAGCTGTAATAACATAGAAGTAGGCCTGGCTCTCCCGATGCCCAGCCCCTTATAGATCATCAAGGGCATAAGATTTATGCTAGCCCCCAAATCACACAATGCCTTGGCAAAGGCAAAGTTTCCTATAGTGCACAGAATAGTGAACTATCTGGGTCAGATAGCTTCTCAGCTATGGGTCTAGATACCACTACACTACATGTCTGTGTAAGAGTCACAGTGGCCAAGTCTTGGAAATCAAATTTCCGCGACATCAAGTCTTTCATCATCTTAGCATACCCAGGCATCTCTTTCAAAGCTTCAATAATGGAATATTTACCTGGATTTGCTTGAGCATCTCAAAGAATCTCTTGTATTACTCCTCTTTCTGGTGCTTTGGCAACCTTTGGGGAAATGGGGCTGGAGGCCTCTTCTTCCCTATTCACTTGGGATTTTTCTTTCTCCATTACTTGTTCCAAAACCGGCTGTTCTACCAAATCAGCTGCTTTCTCCATTCCCTGCTGCACATCATTATTTTCTACTGCTGGCTGGACTGTAACTTTTGTCAACTCGGTGGACTCATCCAGTTCAAGATCTCTACCGCTTCTCAGATTAACTGCCATCAGCTGCTTTAGGATTTGATCTTTTGGATTTATTTGTGCGTCTGCAGGCAATGTCCCTTGAGGACGATTGTTAAGTGTCATAGCAATCTGGCCCACCTGCACCTCTATATTCTGGATAGCTGCGTCATGTGCATTTATTCTCTCATTAGTTTTGGCATTTGACCCAATTACCTGCTGCATCAAAGCTTCCAACCTTGCGAACCCATTGTCATGTCTACCCCAATGTTGTGGTTGAGGTGGATGATACCCTTGCTGCTGATTGTGGAAGGTCTGAGGTCCAGGATATGGAGCCATATTGTTTGGTGGCCTCATACCTGCTGCATTGTATTATGGCTGAGGAGGCCTGTACTGCTGTGGAGCCTACTGACCCCAATTCTGGTTACCCTGTCGGTGCCCTCCATAATTTTACACGTAGTTCATGTCTTCGTGGTGATGATGATGTTCTTGGTCTGCAGCCCATGGATTACCTATGGGTTGGCTAATGCAAGATATGCATAAACCACCATTGGTAGTATCTACAATATGAATCTGCTACTTGACCCCAGATTCTTCCACCTTTTTCGTCAGGATTCTCATTTGTGCCAATAAAGTAGCCATTTTCTCCTCTATAGTATTGGAAGGATTCAGAGGTACGGAGTGTACCACTGGAGTGATAGGAGCATTTCTGGTCATCAACCCGGAGTTCTGAGCCATCTTGTCAAGCAAATTCTGGCCTTCTCTCCAGGTCTTGCTTAGAAAAGCCCCACCTGCTGAGGTATCTACTATATTCTTCATGCTGTCTGAGAGGCCCATGGAGAACCTTTGACCCAACATCTATTCGGGAACCCCATGGTGAGGACACATCACTAGCATACCCTTGAATCTGCCCCAAGTCTCATGCAATGTCTCCATTGGTTTCTGCTTGAAGCGCACAATCTCATCAATTCAGAGCTGTCTTGTTAGGTGGATGAAACATGTTGTGGAATTGGTTGACTAACTCATCCCATGTTGCAATAGAGTTAATGGGTAGTAAGTTGAGCCATACCTGTGCAACCCCTGTAACTGAGAATGGAGATAGCAATAGCCTGATGGCTTCCGGTATCACATTTGGCTACCTCTGCGTCTCGCATATAGAAAGAAAATTCTTCAGGTGTTGCTGTGGATCTTCAACCTGAGTCCTAGAAAATAGTCCCTTATTTTGCAACAAGTGTAGCATGTTATTAGTAATCTGGAATGATTCAGCTTGGATGGCTGGCAAAATAATGGCAGTTGCCAAATTATCAGTAGTTGGTTGTGACCAGTCGAACAAAGCACCTTCATGCAACTGCTGCGCCTCCTGTAAGTTCAACCCAGCTTGCTGGTTTGGGTCGTTTATGTCTCCCATGTCAAAATCTAGTTTCAGTGCTTGCTGCAATTGCTGAAGTTGTCTAATTGCCCTATTACGTGCCCGGAATGTTTGCTCTGGGTCTGAGAGTCCTTCAATTAGTTCTCCGGTCCTTGCAGATTTCCTAGGCATGCACCTGAGCACCCAATTCAACAACCATCAAAATTTTCAGTTTAGAGTGTGTAGAAAGAACCTGACTACACAAGAATCTTGTAGTTCGGCTTGGATGGCTGGCACAATAATGGCAGTTGCCAAATTATCAGTAGTTGGTTGTGACCAATCAAACAAAGCACCTTCATGCGACTGCTGCGCCTCCTGTAAGTTCAACCCAGCTTGCTGGTTTGGGTCATTTACGTCTCCCATGTCATAATCTAGTTTCAGTGGTTGTTGCAATTGCTGAAGTTATCTAATTGACATGTTACGTGCCCGAAATGTTTTCTCTGGGTATGAGAATCCTTCAATTAGTTCTCCAGTCCTTGCAGTTTTCCTAGGCATGCACCTGAGCACCCAATTCAACAACCGTCAAAATATTCAATTTGGAGTGTGTAGAAAGAACCTGACTGCACAAGAATCTTGTAGTTCTGTCAATGGCAATAGATAATTCCGTTAATTCCCCGGCAACGGTGCCAAAATTGATCACGCCCAACTATGTCGTATAAAAGACAATGCGGTCGCTGTCAATATAATCCGGTTTATTAAGTCCAAAGTCGAATCCCACAGAGATCTAACCTATCAATTGTAACTTTCAAACCCCAATAATACTCCTGAATCAGCTTCCCAAACTTTTGAATATATTTGTGGATGATTTCTACTAACTACTTTTTGCAAGAAACTAAAGACTTGAAAAAATTAATTAAATGTGATGTAAAAAAATAATGAGAAAGGTATTGATTCCCCTATGGATGGAATCCCTTATGTTTATGCTCATACAAATTGTCAATATTTTTCTATCAATCTCTATTTCTACCGTAATTCTCTCCCGAGCAATTACAATAATTTACTATTGCACTCTTCTAAGCTACCCTAGCTAGCTTTAATTTGCACAGTTCACTCTAGATTGCACCCAAGGTTTCGTTATTCCTAACCCCGCCTTTATGCCCACAATTATAGATTCCTCCAATAATCTAGATGTGGAGTTGTTCAACAATAACCTAAATATGTACTCTTTTCCAAGTTATGCACACTAGATAGGCATAGCTAATTGAGGATCCTATCAATTAACTACACAAGAACGAAGTTGAACAAATAGAAATATAGCTAACAATTTACATTCATATAACCCAGAAGTTCATCAATCAATAGGTTCCATCAAAACCTTAGATAAAGATTTAGCTACTCATAATCAAGACAACAAAATAGATAATTGATTTCATAATCAATAATTCAATGTAAAAGAAAGAAAGATATTGAGAGAGTTCTCTCTTACTAGTTTTCTTGCAAAAGTAGTCAATAGTACAATACTTACCTCCTTTGGGCGAATCCTAACAATATATAGGGTTTAGGTTATATAACTTGCGTTTTTACACTTTAGTCATTAAAAATTCCGCCTTCCACCACGGTTTGACCGCGGTCACGGTGGAACTGCGGTGGATTGAGTCTTTTGAATCTTAAAAACATCTGCAGGCCTGTTCTACAGCGGTTCTGTCGCGGTCGTGGTGGAACCGCGGTCAAAAAGTGCCTCGGATTCTTCCGGCTATTTTAGCATAATTTCTTTACTTGTTCCACCATTGGCCTTTTTCACCTTCTTTTGACTCCAAAATCGCTCTTTTAGCCTTCATTAACTCTTGTGTACCTATAACACACTAAAAACATTGATAAGAGCATTTTGTCATCATAAATAATATCAAAACAACAATAAAGTGTGATCATTTAGGGCATAAATATAGTACAATTCACCAATTATCAGTTGGTAAATCCTCAAGCAAAGAAATTATGGTTGGAGATAATTATAATGTTCATTTGGTGACAAGAGAGGCAGTCCAGCAAAGAGAAAAAGTTGCACATGATGCCAAAGAAGCAGCTATTAGAGATGCCTAGATTATCTATGAAGATGAGAGGGCTAGAAAAATTGTTCAGAATAAACCCTTGGATGTAGGCCAGTTTGGAAATATACCTCCTGGTGCTGGGAGACCACTTAACGATTATGCTATATCGGTCAACAACTAAGGCTTATCAAGTGTGAGACACCTCCCGTAGCAGCTAATAATTTTTTGTTGGAGCAAGGGTTTCTCCAAACCTTCAAAACTATCGTGTCTTCATAGGAAAGCCAATTTAAGATCAAAACAACCATCTGATAGACTTTGAGGAAATAATGAATGTATTTCAATACAATAGTGTGTCACAAGATGCATTTTACTTAAGGTAATTCCCCTTCACACTCAAAAAGGATGCAAAGCACTAGTTTTGAAGCTTGCCAAATGGTTCGATTAGAACTTGGGATGAGATGACCATAAAATTTATTGATAAATACTTCTCATCAAGTAAGACAGGAAAATTTAGACAGAAATCCATAACCTCTACCAAAACGAATCTAAAACAATGTTTGAAGCATGGGAGAGGTTTAACGAGTTAGTTCAAAAGTGCAAACATAGTGGAATTGAACTATGGATGAAACTCCAGGACTTTTGAGATAGATTGACATCGCCCGCACGTAGAATATTGAGAAATGCATCTGGAGGCCCATTGATGAAGAAGACTCTAGAGGAGATAGTCACAATTCTTGACGAGTTATGTGAGGACGCAAATCAGTTGCCCTCTAAGATTACGGAAAAAGAATATGAACTAGTGTTTACCAATTTCATGCTAACATATCTGTTCCGGTACAACTTGATGCCTTGTCCAAAGAAATAAGGATGTTGACCTTATCCTTAATTCTCAATAAGCCTCATGCAACTTGTCATATATATGGAAGAGGACACCCTACTCATGAGTGTGATGCCTCAATTGAGGAATTTAATGTTATTGAGGATTATAACTACAATCCAATGGGTCAGAAGTACCTCGGTTTTTCATGGAGTTCACCCGGGATACTACAAATGCATGGCAACACAATAATGCTAGATTTCAGGGAAAATGAGCTTTTGGTTTTATGAATCAGCAGAGGCCACAATTTCAACCTCAAGAATCCAATCATCCTGGGCTAGAAGATTTGATAAAGTCCTTTATTGTCAAGACGGATGAGAGGCTAGATGCTCACGGTGCAAAGAACTTGGCACATGTTTGTAAAACGTGGAGAAGCAAGTGGGATAAATTCCAACCATATTGTCTGAGAGAATCCCAGGTACTCTGCCTGCTAATACTGAGAAGAATTGCAAAGAAATCGTGAATACTGTGACTTTGAGAAACGGGGAAGTGTTGAAAGATACCACTCCAATCCAAAAAGGGATTGCGCCTAAAAACGAAAATGGGGAGCAGCTGCAAAATAAACCTTTTTTTACTTATAAGGACAATAAGCACACAACAGGTCAACATGACTACTTTGCATTATAAAGGTATTCTGGTCATATTGTATTACTATTTGGCATTCTTTTCTTGTTCTCTTAGCTTTAGTGTTTTGTCGTAGACTTAATATTACCAAAGTTCTTATTTAAATGCCAAACGTGGCAACCTTTTGTAACATGGCACGTGAGGATTTTCTTGTAATTACATTAAAACTAAGCAATTGCATTGACTAGAAAGGAACATTTCTGTAGCTTTGGCCTAATGTTTTGGTCTTCTTAAGCTATTTAGGCATCATTTGTTTCTATTAAGATTAAGATTAAAACATCTAAATCTGATTACCTGAAAAATAAGATATTGTATTAAGTTCTAAATACTAAATAATTAAGACTATTTATGTTTTCTACATTTGTATGTATAATTTTGTCTTTTTTTAAAAATTAATAAGTATAAATTCAAATAAAATCGTACTAATTAATTTAACACTATATTAATAAAAAGAAATTAAAAAAATATATAGTGGTAGGTGGTGATGATGGCTAATAGTAGTAGTTATGGGTGTCGACTAGGTAGTAGTTGGTGGTGGAGGTGGTTGATAGTAGTAATCTACTTTGGTGAATGACAATAGTAGTTAATGGTGGTGTATAGTGGTGGTGACTGATAACAATGACAGTTGATACATAGTAGTGGTTAATAGTGATGATTGGTAATTGTTATGGTAATGGTAGTTGATAGTGATGATTGTAAATGATGGCTAGAGGTAGTGACAACTGACATTCATGCTTGGCAGCGATGGTGGCAGTAGATAAGGATGGTGGTAATGGGTGGTTGTGATGATCCGGCCCGCCGTCAGGGGAATTACCACCCCGTTACCTTGCATTTATGTGTTTTATGCTTTCATATCGGTGTTAGAGTCTATCAGGTGAGTTAGGAGTGATTTGGATTGAAAAAGAGGGATATAGCCTTTTTGAAGTAAGCTTGAATGTAGAAAGTCAACATGGAATTGACTATTTAGTTAGAGGGCTCGGAATCGGATTCTGATGATTTGGTTAGTTGTGGGAGGTGATTTGTGACTTAGGGGAGCGATCGGAATTGAATTTGGAGGTCCGGTGTAGAGATAGGCTTGAATTGGCTAAGGTTGAATTTTGGCGAAATCCGAACGGTAGGTGAGATTTTGATCCAGGGTCGGAATGGAATTCCAACAATTTATGTAGCTTCTTCATTTGATTTTGGATATGTCTGTGAATGTTCAGGTCATTCGGACGTCATTTGGTCGGGTTTTTGATCGAATGTGTAATTCGGAAAGTTTTAAGGAATTTAAGCTTGAATTCGATGTGAATTGTGGGTTTTGGTGTTGTTAGACGTGTTTTGAGGATTGGAACAAGTTTGAATAAGGTATTAGGATGTGTTGGTATGTTTGGATGAGGTTCCAGGGGCCTCGGGGTGTTTTCGGATGGTTAAACGAAAGAAAACATGGAAAATTGCAAGTTTGGAGTTCTGTTCTGTTGTTTTCGCCCCTACGGAAATGGGACCACAGAGGCGAGTTCGTAGGAGCGGAATTTGGAGCGCATGAGCACTTGGGTTTGCAGAGGCGGATCCTGTTCTGTTGAGGCAGTGTCGCGGGTGCGGAAGGAGTGTCGCAGAAGCCGTCCAAGGTCGTGAGGAGGAGATCCGCAAAAGCGGAAGGTTGGCCGCTTAAGCGAGTCCGCAGAAGCGGACTCTGATGCGCAGAAGTGGGAAATCCCACAGGAGCAGACGTGGTTACGTAGGAGCGGACCCGCGGAAGTGGTCCATGGCTCGCAGAAGTGGAAGTGGCCAGTTAGGCCTGGTGTTCGCAGAAGCGACCAATTGGTCGCGGAAGCGGTATCGCAGAGGCAGAAATTGTCCGCAGAAGCGGAAATCGCAGAAGATTTAATTATATCAGAAGTTAGAAATTTCAGAACATTTCAAAAATATTTAGGGCTCGGCTTAAGAGGCGATTTGGGTGATTTTGAAGGGAAATTCAAGGAGATTCTTTAGGTAATCAACTATTGACTCAAATTATGATTAGTATTGATAATATTATGCAATTATCTCATGAAATTGGAGGAATTTGGGGTGTTTTATGGAGGTTTTTAGCCCTAGGCCTAAATTATAGAAAACAAGGATTTGAATGGGCAAATGGAGTCTGAATTTGCTAAATTTTATATGCTTAGACTCGTGTCGAGACGAGTGTTCCGAATATGTGACTTTCGTAATTTTTTGAGAAGCGCACCGAAAGTCGAGTTCTGACAACTTTGTGAATTTTGGTGTAAATTGAGTTGTTTCGATTAGTATCATTCCATTGGCCTAATTTGATGTGTTTCTGCTATATTTGATCAGATTCTATGCGTGCGGATCTTGATTCTCGTGGCAAGGGCATCGCGGACTAGTCGTTGAGCCATATTGAGGTGAGTAATAGATGTGGGTGCTAACATGCGGGTTCGAAACCCCGGTATACCACTTTGTGACGTTGTATAGCGGTGAGACACGTACTCTCTTGTGAGTGCGGGGTCGATTGTGATTTGGGGACTATGGCTTAGTCCGACCTGTTAATACTGTATTATAATATTGGCTACTCCTGAGCCGCTGAACCTCCTTCTCGGACGGTTGCATATTATATAGTGATATTGGGTACTCTTGAGCCATTGGACCTCCTTCTCGGATGGTTGAGTACATTTATGGGTTGTGAGCCAGTTATTGGGATCCTGCGAGGATCGTTATCATTGTTCTATGATATTGACATGCTAGTTTACTACCTGTCCGTAGCTATTTCTGTTATCATGCTATTTCCTATCTCTGGAACTTGACTTTACTGTTTTCAATTGAAAAATGATAAAAGAGTTTTTAAAACTACTTTTGAGCCTGCAAGGTTGCATTTGCATATTAGCTGACTGGTAGTAGATCCGGCTGCGCGCCGCAGCGTATATTTATGATATTGTTCTTGGGTTGTAGGAGCCCCTCCGGAGTCTGAACCCCCACAGTGAGAACGGGTACCCAAATTGGATCAGGCTACGCGCCGTAGCGGTCATTTCATGCATTGCATTGCATTTAGCTACATCTGCTAGCTGTTATACTATGTTGTTGATACTTGTTGGTACTTTACTGTTGATATTGAACTGTTACAGGGTATTGATTACAGCTTTACATAGTGCTTTATTATGGATTTATTATCTACGCTGCCTTGCCCTGTTTATTACCACTGAGTCTGGCAGTACTCATTTTACTCCCTGCACCTTGTGTGCAGATCCAAGTACCTTTCAGCAGTCCTGATCCGTTAGGTGTTCGAGGAGATTTCTGTAGGATAATCGAGGTAGCTGCAGAGTCCGTAGTACCCGATATTCCTGCCATCTGTCTTATGATTTTGTATTTCTATTTCTCTCAGTACTGAGTATCATGTAAAACACTGTTACACTTATGTTATCTGTAGAGGCTCATGACTCTTGACCCCTCGGTCTTTGGGGAGTTGTACTGTTTTGGGACTTGGTTCCCTGATTTGGTATTTCTATAAATGTTGACTTATAATTATTATGCCTAAATTGGATAAATGAGCTCATAGCTCCGTAATTATTATTGATTGGTCGGGCTGGCCTAGCAGTGTGCTGGGCGCCATCACGGCCGGGTTTGGGGTCGTGACAGTGGTGGGTAATAGGTGTTGGTAGTGTATAATGATAGGGGACGACGGTAAAAACTGTGATGGTGATTAGTGGTAAAAGTATAGGAATACCAATGAAATATCTTTTGACATTGATAGGAAGAAGAAAGGCAAGAAGAAGGTTGAGAAAAACAAGGAGGAAACTTCAAGAAGGAAGGAACATGATGTGAGATAGCACATTCCTACTCTACGTTTTTCCCAAAAGCTCTATAGAGAAAAGTTGGACAATTAATTAGAGAGAATTTTAGATATACTGAAATAGATTAATATAAACTTTCCATTCACTAAAGTGCTCTCACAAATGCCAACTTATGCCAAGTCCTTGATGGAGATCCTTAAAAAGAAAAGATCTTTGTGGCAGGCTCACGGAGCATTGCAATGCAATATTCCAAAACAAACTCCCACAAAAGTGTGGAGACGAAGTTTTATGATGCCTTACTATTTAGGCACTCTTAACTTAGGCAAATCTTTATGTGATTCTGGTGTGCCTCAATTAATTTGATGCCTTTGTCCATTTACAACAAACTGGAGAATGAGCTTGGATAGATAAGGTCTGCAATAATATATTTGCAGCTCGAAGACCAAACGGCTGTGATACCCATGGGGATAATGGAAGATATCTTAATTTGGGTAGATAAGTTTGTCTTTGTAGTGGTGAAGATAAGGGAGAATGAGGAGATACCCCTAATCTTAGGAAGACCAATCTTAGCAACGGGTAGAGCTATATTACATATATATCAAAGAATAATCATGCTTAGCGTGGGTGAAGAGACCGTAACTTTTGAGATATATATTAAAAAGGAGAAGCCAGTTGAAAGTGTTTAGTGGAAAGTGAAGAACTCAAAAGGGAAAGCTCCACTGATTGAGAAATATAAGTGTGGGGTGTACCAAAACAAGGCTGAGAGAAAGATATTTACAAGGATGTGTGCACTAGTTCGAGTGAGAAGGACGGAACCTGACTCTGACTCGGACCCCGACTAGATATTCAGGAAAATATCCTTTAACTTATGTGTTTTTAGTTTTGTGTCATGGGTACATGCAAAAACTTGAAGTATGGGATAGGGATATTTGCATGTTGTATCTATATTAGTTATAAAAAAACAATAAAATTTTTGACTTATCCTGACAATGGATATCATTTGATGGGTTTCTAGAGGGACTAAAGTCGAAAAAAAGGACAAAAAGAGTTTCTTTTGTTAGGTAGTGTAATAATTTCCCCTCTATTTTTCTTGGTGTCATGTCTAAGGTTTTTTTTAAACCAAATGTAGTTAATGTTTATTTTGTTAGGAGTAGAAAAATTTGTGCTATGATTTGAATCGAAGAAATATCTCTTAACTTTGTAATGTCTTGAGAATAGTAAGTGCTTTAGTTGTGATGCTTAGGCTCAGTTTTTTTTACTCTTGTATAAGTACCTTAAATTGTATGATCTTGACTTTACTTAACTAGTTTGTCTAGAGTATCTTGATGAATCCAATCCTGGGTGAATTAGGTGCCATGTGTGTGTAAGTTTTTGTGTTATTCTATGCATTGCATTTGATGTCAAGAACTTTTCTCGTGTGTTTGCAACGAGAAATAATAGTTTTATTCAGTCGTGGAAGTGATATTTGTATTATTTTGTTGAGCTAGTTATATATCTTTATCTACCTGATTGCTATGTATCGTAGTTAACTCCTTTGAGCCTGTAACCTATTTTTTGGCGACCATATTACAGCCTTATCCATTTGTTTGAATTGACCATATATTTGAACCTTGTACCTCTCATGAGCACTTAAATTGTTATGAACTTTTACAAAGTTAAGGTGTGGGTGATTGGTTGGGCTTTTGAGCGGAACTATTAAAATAATGAGAACTATACTAAGAACTAGAGGCCTTGGAACTCTGACTAGGCCCTGAATATGTGGAACAATCACATCTCCTACCGGCAAACTAAGGGGGTGCACTAGTCAATGGCTGGGCTGGATACCTTAGGTACTGATATCTCTAACCACCTCGAAACTTACCAGAAAGACCTGAAGATCTCGCTCTCTTAATCAAGCCCCTATCATGTTCACGATTTTCATTTTGCCTCTGCTTACGCTCCTCTACATCCTAAGCGTATGCCTGAATACGAGATATATCCATGCCTCGTTAAAGTGAGACCGACATGCAGTCATTAAGTTGGTGCAGATCCAACTCCATCATGAACTGGTGAACTCAATCCTCTATCTTAGCTACAATAGTGGGATTATACCTAGCAAAGAATCAAACTGAAGGTTGTACCCCCAAACACCCATATTACCCTGCTGAAAGATTAACAATCTATCAACTCTAGCCCATCAAAGCTCTGGTGGAAAATAATGATGATGAAAAGCTTTTGTAAACTCCTGCCATATTGTTGGAAGAGCATCCTCACCTCTAGGTAACTCCCAAGACTCTTACCAATGAACTGCAACATCTCAAAGTCAATAGGAATGTCACACCCCAGCCTTGGGCAGTGACCCATGCTCAACCAGGATATCCCAATCAAGCAAGCCTACTTGATGCCTTCTACCCAACCTTACCCATAAATAAAGTAAGAGTGTATTCCGTTAGTTAGACAATGAGAATTGTGAGCACGTGATTTTTGCTCTAAGCAATAAAATTCCAAAATTAAAATAAATAATATTTTTGTGTGCAATGATATGTTTTGATTGAAATAAAGTGTATTTGTGTGTTTGAACAATTAAAAATGAAAATTAGAAAATTAAAAAAAATAGGTTAAGTATAAATATCACAAATAAAGGAATTAAAAGAAAATTAGCAAAAATACAAGTATATTCCGGAAAATAAAGAAAAATAGCAAATAATGTCAAAACATTTCAGAAAAAATAAAGAAAATAGGAAATGAAAAGAATTTGAATAATTGAAAAGGAATATAAAAATAGAGAATAAAATACAACAAGAAAATACATACAAATAATTAAAATACATGAAAATACACAAAAAATACGGATATGGGCCAAATTTGTAAGCCCAGTGCATATTGGCCCAGGTGAATAAAGAAACCGGTCCTATTATTATGTAACAATCAATCTTGACCGTCCATGTACCTAATCTAACGGCTGAATTTTAATCTCTGATTTTAAAGTGAAACGACACAACTTTGATGAATTAATCTGAGCCGTCCATCTAAAAAGATCTAACGGAGATCAATTAATGTCCACCTAACTCCTGAGCGGCGTCGTTTAAAGGCATTGGATCCTGGCCGTTGATCAAAGACAATCCAATGGCCAGGATTAATTGGTTATCGTGGGTATATATTGCTTGGTCTCTTCATAGACCAGCCACTTCTCTTCAGCAAAAACCCTAGCCGCCTCGTATGTCTTATTCATCTCCTCTCCTCTCCTCACCGGCCATGGAGACTGGCCGCCTTTCATGGCCGTCTTCGGCGATTCTTAAACCCCAAACCACTTTTTTCTACTCTTCTACACCAAACAACCCTAAACACCTAATGAAACCGCGAAAGCCCTATTTTCTTGAAATTTCGGCCACCGGATGTCTTCTCCGGTGACCACAACCTTTGAAACAGACCTTCAAATTAACACCATTAGACCATTTTACACTGATCTTTAACCCCATAAACTCACTTTCCCTCGAATCTCACCCAAACTTCTTGAATCTTTGAGAACAAGTCGCCGGAACCCTAACTCCGGCAGACCTTACAACCTTACCCCCCCCCCCCCAAAGACACACTCTAGTGTCTCCAATACACCCCTCTTTTTCAATATTCAAGAAAGACTTCAAGTCTGAAGTCTGAAGTCTGAAAAGAAGAGAAAAGAAACTAGAAAAAAGAAAGAAGAAAGAAAAGGGAAAAGAAAGAAGAAAGAAAAAGGAAAAGAACAAGAAAAAGAAAAGAAAAACAGGGAAAGCTCAGGAGACCAATCCTGCAATCTAAGTCCCATCTCCATCTTTTATTTCTGTTTGATTGATTCAGCATGCTTTAGTGTGTTTAAATCTATTTTCTTTGATTTAGTTGATTAATTAGTTGCATGTTTAGTATAGCTTCTTTCTTTGATATGCTTTTTGTTATAATTCTGTTTCTCTTTTGATAACATGCTTCATTGGTCTCTTTGATAATCCTGTCTATTACACTTGATTAAATATTTCTCCAGCCTTTTTAGGGTTTTCTGAGTTTGAACATGAAAATATTCTGAATATATCTCTTTATGTCAAATTTGTTATGATATGCCTGAATCTAAGTTGTGAGTTGTTTAATTGAAATTCAACCATATTCAAATTTCTCTCTGAGTTTTGGTTAGATGATAAATAATTTCTGATTTGTGGCTATTTGTGCAAATTGATATAAAGGCTATATTTGTGATAAATTCATGTTTTCAGACTACAATTAGTCTTATTATGCTTTAGGGGATATTGGTTATAGTTGTAATAGATGAGTAATTAGATAATTGGTTAATTCTGAAAGTATGTTAAGTAGGTTAATTGGCTAGAAATAAAAATGACATAAAATGGTTACAATTGAAATAATATAAAGAGTGGCTAGTTCTGAAACTGGCCACTCTGTAATTCCTTAGGCTTAAATCTAATTGGCTAGTTCTGAAAATGGTCAATTTTGTAATAATAGACATAAATCTGAAACTAGCTAAGGTCTTAATCTAATTCTAAGTGGCTAGTGAATAATAATTGACTAATTTTGCAAAGCCAAGTCCAAAACACTGGACTGGCTAAATCTGAAAGGTTTAATCCTTAACAAATAAGCTGGCTAGTCCTGCAAATCAATTCTAATAGACAGTAATGAAAAGATTACCTCTTAAAAGAGGTCAAATTTGAAAAGAAATTAAAGTTCAAATCTTGCTAAGTCTTAAATGACTTATAAATACTGGCCAGTAGTTAAATAATGTATAAAATTGTACACCCAAACCTTAGATAGGTCGGGTAAATAGTAATTTATAATAGGGGCATAAAAGGAATGAAAAATGGCATAATTGTAGATTTAATAGAGCCTATAGGGACAAATCAGACATTTAGGCCTAGTAAACAAAAGAATTAAGGGGAGGGAATTCGGAATAACTTTTTCAAATTTCCCCCTCATAATTTCACCATTCATATCTATAAATAGGCTTGAATTAAGCCTGAATAAGGGCTGGATTTTTAGAATTCAGAGAATACATTCCGAAATTAAGAAAATATCATATTCTAAGAGCAATTTCTGGGTCTTAGTCGAGCACTATTCTGAAAATCTGTTAGGAATCCTCCGTTATCCCTTCTTTCTGCTGGGTTTCTACTGGTTTTCTTCAATTGTGCTATTGGGTTGATATTTTGCTGAGCCTGGAACTCTTGTTCGACTGTTGATTTCAATTGTGCTTGCTGTGTTGATTCATTTCTGCTGCAATTGCTTTGCTGTTGTGATCAACTGCTTATTCATTTCATTTGCTCCCTTAGACTCATAAGAGTTTCTTTGCTGAATCAGGTACACATTTGATACTCCAATATGTAACTGCAGTCAATTTAAAGAGAATGAATGAATTGAACTGATTTTCGAGAACTATTTCTGTTATTTACTTTCGTTTTAGCATACAAGTAGATAATCTGTAATTTTGATAGGAAATGGTTGTATAATTAGTACATATGAAGCATAAGTTGATACTGGAAAAGCAATGTAATAGAGTAGTATGTAGATTAGAATAGTAATGGTAATCGTAATCACCTAGTTAGCTAAAAATAGGTTAACAAATAAATTAACTCATTAAATTTTGAAAACAAGCTCGTAACAGATAAATTCATAACAATATTAGCATATGATAGTTAGTTTAATTCAATATTTGTTAATTCACTTTAAACAAGTTAATAGCGATTGAAAATAATATAGAGTAAAACCAGTAGTCAAACACGAAGTAAAATAATCATGTGACTAATTAATTCGTTACACATTTAGCTTATTACTTTAATACAATTAATCTCTGATAGGTAAAAGGTAGGAGTTGTAATGATTCTGCTTCATATAATTAAGTAGTATTCCGTCACTTTTAGCCAATAAATAATCTGTTTCAATAGTTTAAAAACTAATTGATAAAATATAAAAACAAAAGTAGTCTGTTAGTCAAATTCTATTTGTATTTGATGACTGCGATCTGAAACTGGAAATGTTAACTTTGTATTACTTCTTCTCTTAATAAATAAATAAATTTTGAATTTATTCCTTCTGATTTCAATTATGTGTATGTAATGAATCTTCTATTCTGTTTCTCCCTTTTCATTTCGTTTGGTCTAGGCCTAATGAATGGCGTAGGCCTGGATCTGAATTATTTCGAAATTGGGCTTCTGAGTGTAGGCTCCAGCGTAATCTGGGTTTGTGAAACCCAGATGCAAAAGCTGGACTGTTAAATATGAGCCCATGTGTCCAGGCCCAGCAATATAAATGATAAGGCCTGGACTTATGTTCTGAAACTATAAGATAGTTAAAACAGATTAAGGGAAAACCAATAGTAGAAAATATAGTTATGCATTAGGATTGGACTATAAAATTGAGTGCGACGAGCCTCGTATGAAAACAAAATAGCGGGGCCCCCATATAAGCAAAATAAAAATACAATAGACTCGGGAAGGTCGATAGCGAATTCCACGACGTTTCCAAAAGATTAACAAGCCGTTAGACGAAATTGGCGCGATTCTAAAATACACTTTCCGTAATACGATTGCACATCTAATGTGACTCAAATCATAAATCTCGGCGAAGCCGAAACGTATTAAAAGTCACGGGCGTACTGGTTGCGATGTGACTCGAAATACATTTTCGCAACATCTCAATTAATAAAATATTTAAAGTGAAACACGTACACATTGTTTAAAAGCATATAGTGAATTCAGTTAAAATCAAGAATGACAGTTGAGCGACCGTGCTGAAACCACGGAATTCGGGAGTGCCTAATATTTTCTCCCGGGTTAACAGAATTCCTTATCCAGATTTCTTGTTGTGCAGACTGTTAAACAGAGTCAACTTCCTCGGATTCGGGATTAACCGGTGACTTGGGACACCATTATTTTCCAAAATGGCAAATCAGAAATTTTTAATAAAATCCTGAACCGACTGTCCTTTAATTTGAAAAACTCCTTCCTCGTTGTTATTGTATCCTTTCATGGGATATTTATAATTATCGAGGTATACCTTATTCTCTTATTCGAGAAAATCAAAAAAAGATAGTAAAAGGGGAGGTGTGACAGCTATGGCGACTCTACTGGGGATAAGCAACCCAGAACTTCGGTTCAGGGTTTAAGAATTCGAGCTCGTTAGAATTGCCGTTCTTGATGTTATTTGACTTCATTATATGCTTTGGTCAAACGTGCTACGTGTTTTTATTGCTTTTATATTACGTGGATTGTATATATAGAATTGTGCCGAAAACCCTTCTCTTTTTTACCTCGGGGGATGTGCTTACTGGTTGAGACTCCCTTTTATGTTAAGTTATACCCAAAAATAAGAAAAGAAGTCGGGTAAGTTACAAAGCCGAACGACCCTGTGGGTCCTCGGTATGTAGCCCCATCCTCAATCCGAGTTGTCCACTCGGGTACACGGTCTAGCACCATATGAAATAATAAGATATTGAACATAGGTCTAGGATGATTATTTGCATCATAACTGACTTAGGGGACTCAACACAGGGGTTGGGTCCGTCTAGGATAGGTGACCCGGAATATTAAAGATCGAGCATATTATATGTAGCATTTTAATTGTCCTCGATCATTATGCGCACCGACAAAATTCTCGAAAAGCAAAAGAAAGAGAAAATTCTAAAAAAAAGAGAATATTGAAATATTAGCGAAATGTTGTTGGAAATTTGTAAAGAAAAATCTGAAAAATAGGAGGAACAATGTTGTTGAAATTATTGGTCACATAATCTGACCGAACTACACAGGTTTGATTCAGGCCATTAGCTGGGATACGTAGGCAACCCTTGACATGTCCAACCACCCTTTTAGAAAATGACCAAAAACATATTGAATTTTAGTTTCAAATAATCGAAGTGATTGTTGTTTTTGGAAATAGCCGAATGTTCCGAAAGGACCCCGAAAGGCTGTTTTGGCAAAAATGGCCACTTCGAAATCTTGTCTTTTTCTTTCAAAATAAATAGCCTGAAAAGGCTAATTCTTTCAAAAAATAAAAATTGTCTTTGAAGAAATATTTTTCCTTTTCTGAATAAAATGGCCTTTAATAAATGTGCAAGATGAGCACAGTACAAAATGAACCCTTCGCCTTAATGAATAAAATCCCTTTGGAGTTGAGACTATGGTGGAATTATATAGGTCAAGAAGGACAAGATTGGGTCAAAAGCTATCTAAAGGAACATACGAGGTTGATAGACATAATTCCCCGTGGTGATATTATTCGGGCACTTGTCACTTGTTGGAATCCCGCACATAATGTTCTACACTTCTCAGACTTCGAGCTTACTCCTACCTTAGAGGAAATTGCTTATTATATCGGGAGAGACGAGGCTCCCCTGAAATAAAAATACTCGGTGGCTCCGAGGGCGATAACCGTGCACAAATTCCTCGATTCTCTAAAAATTGCCAAGAACGTCCATAACGAAGACTTGGCTAATGGATTTTGTCCTTTAAGTTTCATCTACAGCAGATATGGTCATATCGGAGGATTCAATGACCCTACGAACAAGCTCTGTAGTAAATCCAATCGAGTCAAGTGGGAAGAGCATAAGCGATTTGCCTTTATAATGGCATTCCTCGGATTAGTCATATTCCAGAGAAACGATGGAAACATTGATACTAGGGTCACCGGGGTAGCCAGTGCTCTTCTTGTGAAAGATAATAACACACTGGCGCCAATGATTATAGCTGATATCTTTTGTGCCCTCACATCCTGTAAAGCGGGGCATGACTTCTTTGAGGGTTGCAATTTGATTCTCCATATTTGGTTGATAGAACATTTGTGTCGTCATCCTCCGTTCTCGAGTTATGGGTCATCTGAAAAGACGTGCATTGAAGAGTTTTATATGAGAACAAAAGAAGTTAAGCTGCCGGAAGGAGCAAAAGGTTGGGTTTCATATTTTCGATCGTTGACTGCCAGCCAAATTGATTGGGAATACGGATGGTTGCCCCTCGATGAGGTGATATACATGCCAACGGAAGGGTCGCATTTCTTGATCATGGGTCTTAAAAGCATTCAGCCTTATGCACCGTACAGGGTACTACGACAGCTTGGGAGATATCAAGTTATACCAAAAGACGGGGACCTCAGCTTATAAGCAGTAGAAATCAGCCCGGACGGACAATTCCCTGAAGCAAAGATTCGACAGATTTGGATTGAATGCCAAAGCTTGAAAGTAGACACTTGTGTGGGAAACCGAGCTCAGAGAGAAGTATAGCCAGGGTATGATGCATGGTATCGCCGGGATATCGAGCATGATAGACCAATGAAAAGGCCTCACATTCAAGAATTGGCCAAGCAGTCTAAGGACCACAGAGATTGGGTGGCCAGAGAAAATGAGTATAGAGCCAAGATCATCTTGCTAGAGAAACAATTTTGAGATCTCAAATTAGAGAGCGGCTTACAAGTAGCATCCCGATAAAGGAGAAAAGAAGAAACTGAGAAAAGAGAACGAAATTTTAAAGGCTCAAATTGCAAAGAGGAAAATTGAAGCCGAAACCCCAGTTCGCCTAGCCCGAGATGAGAAATTGATTGAAAATCTTCGGCGCAAAGTGAATGAATGCAACTTCGATCTTGATAAAGCAGAAAAGGAGTTAGTCGGGGTTCGGAGACAACTGGTCAGAAATGCCTAGGAAAGAGCTAAAATGGTTCAGCAATTAAAAGATGAACACAAAGTTGAGGTAGCTCGATTGAGAAAGAAAGTCAATGCAGCCGAAGTCAAAAGTAGCAAGCAAACCAAAGAGTTTGAAGTAGAGAGAGAACGTTGTTACATGGCTATGGCTCGATTAGAATTTGAGTTACAACAACTACAAAAGGAGAACCAACAAACCTTCGATGCTCGGGCCAAACAGATTAGCAGGCTGCTTCAGGAAAAAGGGGTCATCCGAGAGAGAATCGTCAACATTGCTCAGTACATCACTAAGAAATGCCAATTGTGTGAAGATATGTCCCAATCAACATTCACATCAGCAGTAAAGTTCTTTGTAGAGCAAGTAATGTCTAACCTAGATAAACTCCAACGTGGATTAGTATATAGGCCCGCGGCAAGACCGAACAACGTCTCGCAGGCACTAGGAGCATTAATGTATTCGTAGGGCATGCATTTTATATTTGTATTTCTTCTGCATTTGTAGTACAACATCATTTGTAATCAGTATTTTTTAGTATCAATGAAAAATTCAAAAGAAGTTGTTATCATCCTCTTTCTATTTTTATACAAATTGTCTGGGCGATAGGCAAACATGTAGGAACGGAAAACAAAATTGAAAATGAAAAATGGGAAAAAAAATGAATATAAAAACAATGGGTGAAAAGAAAATGGTGGTTCAAGGAGGAATAAATGCTGGAATGATGCATAATGATCAAGGCAAAAGTTGTGATTTTAATCATTATGTTTTACCCTTTATGATCTAATTATTAACGAGTTTTGTTGTTGATGAGTATTACATTTTCAGCTGGCAACTGGCATTCTGGCACATCACAATTACAATACATGTTCAAAAGCTATGTCTAAGGCAGTAACTCGAGAGATTGAACCTACCATCATGGACCCGGTACAGGAAGAAGAGGTGGTAGATATTGCGGGTATGAAAGAAGTGATGTATAAGCTAAGGCAGCAAATGTCGGAAATGTACCAAGCCTGGTCTAGGGGGTCAACCTTTACCCACCTATCCAGTCAATCCAGCATACATCCCTCCCACAAATCCAAATCTTGAACCTCCTACCATCAATTCATCCTCCACGTACCCAAATTACCAACACTACTATGCCACAACTTCACGGGAACCACAACCACTATCCAAACAAGTTCCACCACAACCACCTCAGGTCACCCCGGTATATGTGGCACCACCATCTGCTGCTCTACACAAATCGTCGAGTGAACCAGTGTTCCATGTTCAGGACACTCATTATTATCCACCGGAGCCAACATTCAGGTAGCATGACTCCTATACACCACTTATGGATATGACGGAAGAAACGCTTGTCAGAAACTTGGAGCAAGAATAGATGGCACGGAAGATGAGAAGTCTAGAACAATCATTTTGTAACATACAAGGGCTAGGAGGCTAAGTGAGCGTCACGTATAAAGATTTATGCTTGTTTCCGGAGGTGCAGCTCCTGGCTGGATTCAAGCTACCTAAGTTTGATATGTACGATAGACATGAGGATCTGGTAGCCCATCTAAGGGGTTATTGTAGGAAGATGCGTGGTGCAGGGGGAAGAGATGAGCTGTTGATGGCTTATTTTAGCCAGAGTTTGAGCGGTTCTGCACTGGAGTGGTATACCCGTCAGGATCACACCAGATGGTTCATCTGGGATGATCTAGCTCAATTATTCGCCAACCACTTCCAGTACAATTTGGAGATAATTCCAGACAGGTTACCCCTAACAAAAATGGAGAAGAAACCTGGGGAAAGTTTCCGGGAGTACGGGTTTAGATGGAGGGAACAAGCTGCACAGGTAGACCCTCCCATGAAGGAAACAAAAATGGTGGACTGCTTTCTACAGGCTTTAGAGCCTACTTACTATGGACATCTAGTATCAGCAATTGGTAAAACTTTTAATGAAGTGGTGAAAATGGGAAGCTTCGTAGAAGAAGGATTGATAACCAATAAGATCATGAGTTTTTCGGCTATTAAGGCCACGAATCAGGCAATATAAACCGGAATTGGAGGATCCATTGGTAAAAAGATGAATGAGGAGGTCGCAGTTGTTGAAAGTAGATCGTGGTCTCGGGATCAAAATACATATCATCACTCACCTCATCCATACCAACCATACCCACCAGCACCCTACAAACCACCTCCACTATATTATCCTCCCACCACTCCACAATTTTCCGTCCCACATGCTCAACATTACCCACCGCCTCCACATGTATGGCGAGCCCAAACTCGACAAAACGTCTTCCACACACAAAACACTTATCCACCTCCCAGAACATATAAAAATCCATATAGACCCAACTTTCGTCCAGATCCGGAAATAAGAGGAAATAGAGCCCAAACAAAGAAAGCATTCACTCCGTTAGGGGAGTCATACACCAGTCTTTATTATTGCCTGAGGGAGCTAGGGATGCTAAGTCCAATTGAGCCAAAACTTCCAAACACACCACCCAAAAACCTTGACCAATCAGTTCGATGTGAATATTGTTCCGGTGCGCCAGGACATGATAGTGAAAAGTGTTGGCAGTTGAAGTCCGCCATACAAAAGCTTATTGATACCAGGAGGATCGAGGTGCAGGCTCCAGAAACTCCCAATATCACACAGAATCCATTGCCAACCCATCATGAGACGCACATGATAGAGTTAGAACAGGGAGAGAGCAGTAAGAAACCTTCTCAATCAGTGATGATGATAAAAGCCAATAGCAAAGTGGAAGGAAAGGTTGAGAAAGAGAAAGTGTCAGATGAATTTCCAATAAAGAAGCAATCAGTGGTCGAGGCCATGAAAGTAGTAGTGCCGGGAGCCAAACCGTTGTTGACCATAAAGGGAGGTTATGTGGAACCGGTAGTCATCAAACCGGTGGTGCAGATTCCAGTTGTAAACACTAAAGCCATACTGTGGAACTATAACAAAGTCACAGTGATGTACAAGGGAAGGAGGTTACAGGAGAAGTCAATGAAACACATGGCCTAACTCGTTCCGGGTGATGCTTTGCCCCGGAAGAGTTGAGGAAAACAAAAGTGGTAAAGGAGAATCTGAATCATGTGAAGAAAGCAGTTACTGAAGAAGAAGCAGAAGAGTTCTTGAAAAAGATGAAAGCTAAAGACTATTCAATAGTAGAGCAGTTGAGAAAAATGTCTGCGCAGATTTCATTGTTATCATTGCTAATCCATTCTGAAGAGCATAGGAAGGCGTTGATGAAAATTTTGAACGAAGCACATATGCCCGAGAAAATTTTAGTCTGTCATCTTGAGAAAATCACGAATAAGATCTTTGAGACAAACATGATAACATTTTCAGATAATGAATTTCCACTTGAAGGGACGGAGCATAACAAAGCACAATATCTCACAGTCAAGTGCGAAGAATCTGCGGTTACCCGTGTTCTGGTTGACAACGGGTAAAGTGCCAACATTTGCCCACTCTCAACCTTGGGAAAGCTGAAGGTCAGTCCTGATAGAATTCGTCAAAATAGTGTGTGTGTGTACGACTTTAATGGAGGAGGCAAGAATACTGTAGGGGACATTGTGTTGGAGGTTACTATCGGACCGGTGGACTTCACTATGGAGTTCCAAGTGCTAGATGTCGCTGTTTCTTACAATCTGTTATTGGGACGTCCGTGGATCCACGCGGCGAAAGCTGTACCATCTTCTTTGCATCAAATGGTGAAATTTGAATTGGAACAACAGGAGATCATAGTGCATGGAGATGATGATGTCTGTAACACCATAACACCGTTCGAAGAAACGGAAAGGTACAAGGGCCCGTGGGTATATCAAGTTATGGATGATGTGGTGGTTAATAAAATATCCGAAGGGGAGAACATGCCAACTCCTACAGTGGCTCCTACAGCAGTAATGGTGGCTGAAGAAATGATCAGAAATGGGTTTGCACCGGGGAAGGGTTTGGGGATAACTGTACAAGGGATAACACAACCAGTCCACTTGCCAGGAAATAACAACACTTTTGGCCTGGGTTTTAAGCCTACTTATGCCGATATCCAAAGAGCCAAGAAAATGAAGAAGAAAAGTTGGACCCTCCCAAAACCTTTCCGAAATTATCTGATTCCTTTACTAGGCCTGGTACACGAAGACATTTGGCGACTACTATGCCAAGTTATGCTGAAATAAGGCCAGATGCGGAGCTTCTAGCAAGGTTCGAGATGCTATTCGAGGATGTAAATATGTTGGAGATGGGTGAGGGAACGAGTAGAATGGATGTTCAGTTCGTGGGACCCAGCACTGCACTTAATAATTGGGAAGCTACTCCTCTTCCGATCAGGAGGGAGTTGTGGTAGTTAGCCTCAAATATTTCATTTTCCCCAAAGCTGTTTTGTTTTGTAATCCCACACCCCATCAGAAACAAATGTATCCAATGTCTGCTATCTTTTTGAAAAAATCAATGAAATGCAATTTCTTTCTTTCTTCCACTTTTGCCTTATTTTATTTTTCTTCTTTTATACAGTTCAATATTTGCTGTTTCCAATGATATGTCATGCATGAAGGATTCCTGGTCCAGTCTTGATAATCAAATATTTATACAGGAAATTGAAAGTGAATATGAAGTAGAATATGAGGATGAGGAAATACTGGAGGAAATCAGTAAAGATTTGAATCAATATGAGGAAAAACCCAAACTGAATGTAAATGAGACAGAATCTATTAATTTGGGGAGTGAGGATAATGTCCGGGAGACAAAGATCAGTGTACATTTAGAGGCTTCCCTCAGAGAAGATCTAATCAAGTTATTACATGAATACAAGGACATATTTGCTTGGTCCTATGATGACATGCCCGGACTCAGCACTGATCTGGTGGTACATAAATTGCCCATTTATCCGGAATGCCGACCTGTAAAGCAGAAGTTAAGAAAGTTTAAAACGGACATCAGCGTGAAAATAAAAGAAGAAGTTAACAAGCAATTCGAGGTGAAGGTCATATGGGTCACTAAATATCCCACCTGATTAGCTAATGTTGTGCCAGTTCCGAAGAAGGATGGAAAAACCAGGGTGTGTGTTGACTATAGAGACCTCAACAAGGCCAGTCCAAAGGATGATTTTCCATTGCCAAATATCCATATACTGATTGACAATTGCGCCAAGCATGAAATTGGCTCTTTTGTAGACTATTATGCGGGTTATCATCAGATCCTAATGGACAAAGAAGATGCAGAAAATATAGCCTTTATCACGCCTTGGGGAACATATTGTTACAGGGTGATGCCGTTTGGGCTGAAGAATGCCGGGGCTACATATATGAGGGCAATGACCACTATGTTTCATGATATGATACACGGAGAGATAGAAGTATATGTGGACGATGTCATTATTAAGTCCAAAAAGCAATGTGACCATGTCAAAGATTTGAGGAAGTTTTTCCAGAGGCTCCGAAAATATAATCTCAAGCTCAATCCAGCAAAGTGTGCTTTCGGGGTGCCTTCAAGAAAGTTACTGGGATTTATAGTAAGCCGGCGTAGTATCGAATTGGATCCGTCGAAGATAAAAGCAATCCAGAATTTGCCTCCGCCGAAGAATAAGAAAGAAGTGATGAGTTTATTGGGCAGGTTGAATTATATCAGTAGGTTCATTGCTCAGCTGACATCAACATGTGAGCGTATTTTCAAATTGTTCAAGAAAGATGATGCGGTAAATTAAACCGATGAATGCCAAGAAGACTTTGACAAGATTAAAGAATATTTGGCCAATCCTCCAGTGTTAGTTCCTCCGGAACTGGGAAGACCTCTGATCTTGTATTTGACTGTGCTAGACAATTCTTTTGGCTTCGTACTGGGGCAACATAATGAGACGGGAAAGAAAGAGTAGGCGATATATTACCTCAGTAAAAATTTCACATCTTATGAGGTAAAATACACTCAGTTGGAAAGGACGTGTTGTGCATTAACCTGGGTTGCTCAGAAACTGAAACACTACCGGTCAGCTTATACCACATATCTGATATCACGGTTAGATCCATTGAAGTATATATTTCAGAAGCCCATGCCTATAGGAAGACTTGCTAAATGGCAGATTCTCCTCACATAATTTGACATCATCTATGTAACACGTACGACAATGAAGGCGCAAGTAGTTGCAGATCATCTAGCAGAGAATCCAGTGGATGATGAATACGATCCACTAAAGACATATTTCCCGGATGAAGAGGCAATGAATGTTGAAGAAGTAGAGCAAAATGACAAGCCAGGTTGGAGAATGTACTTCGAAGGAGTCGTCAACAATAAAGGAGTTGGAATTAGAGCAGTACTTATTTCAGAAACGGGTCAGCATTATCTCGATACCGCTCAGCTTCGATTTTTATGCACCAACAACATGGCTGAATATGAAGCGTGTATATTGGGACTGAGGATGGCAATAGACATGGGTGTTCAAGAGATTTTGGTCATGGGTGACTCGGATCTCTTGATACGTCAGATTCGGGGAGATTGGGAGACAAGAGATTTGAAGTAGATACCTTATCGACATTGTTACACCCTAAGTTTTCATACGTGAGAGTATGTCGTACGTCAATTGATGTAAGCTCATAAATGAGATTATATTTGAAAGCAAATAAAGTAAGTTAATCATGTTACTTTGGAGGTTACAAATACTTAAGATCATGAATGACAAGTACCAAAAGGGTTGGAAAGCTTAGTCGCTAAACAAATTGAAGAAAATAAGTTCCATCGAAAATCGACAAGTTTTGAATGTTATAACATATTCTTTTGGTGTGAGACTAGGGTGATTAACATGATGGGGAGGTTAAGTTATGAGTTATTGTAGTCCTATGATAGTCGTGTCTTATTTTTTTTAAGTCAAACCAGTTATGCAACAAAAGTTAGCAAAGCCCATCACAAGTTGCATTCATAATATGCTGAAATTTAGGCCAAATGTAGATGCACTTTTCTCCAAATATACTTTGAATAAATGGATGATCTACATATCAAATTGAAGATCTACGAGTCTAGTTTTCAAAGCATTAAACTGTTCGTCAATACGACATGGGAGTAGAAGGATATTCATGTTTTCGCGAGACTGCGCAAGCAGCTCCCAATGGGACCCACTTAGGCGGTGGTTGACCTACTTCAATTATTAAACGATTTGGACGCCTATTTTTCACTTATTTTCAACTCAACTTCATCTCCAACCTTCTCCTAACCCTTATAAACAGATTCCACAAGGGTTTGAAGTGATTCCAAAGTGATTACACCATATTTCAACATCAAAACATAGTTCTAGTGAAGAACAACACCTCTTTGAGGTTATGTTGTCATTGAGGATTGTTATGGGCTGTATTTGGATGAAATTCCAAGTTTTTGCTGCTGTATAAGGTGAGTATATCAGCCTACTAATTGTGCTTAAGCTTTCTTGTATGTTGGTTAAGTTTTTAGGATGTTAAATTACAAGATAATACTTGGATTAGCTTAAGTCACTTCTATGGTGTTGTATTGCCATTGAGGGTTGTTGTAAGCTGTTTATAACTTGGATTTCGACTTGAAGTTGCTTTAGCAAGTATGTGTATTGTGTTCTTTCATGTGCTTAAGGTTATCTTTATGTTGATTAAGTTAAATGGATAGAGTAGACATGAACTAGTGAATAAAGCTACTAATTGAAGATAGTTGGAGTTGAGGATTGTTTTCTTTGTTATAAATATTTTGTATAAGGATGGAATCATTGATGAATGAATTCATAATCACGTTAATGATAGTTTTAAATTAATGTAAGAAGTCTATAAGGGGTGATATGGGTTATACTGATTCCAACCGGAGCTTGCCGCTCGTCGTGAAGTCGTTGTGACTTGTTGTTGTTATATGGTGTCTTGTTATTGATATTTATAGGTTTCGGGACTTCCATGGCTGTTGTTGTTGTTGGTATATGGTATTGGAGGAGGCCCTTGTTACAAGGGAGATGCTGCCCGGATTCACGTAGATGAGCTACTAGCTTAAGTTTCAGACTTAGCCTTTGCTCAACACTGATTTTGAATCTCTTTATGCCATGGTAGATTGAGTTGAGTTGTTTGAAGAAGTTGCTTGAGAGGTATTAAGGACTCACCATGGTTAAGGTATGTTAAAGCATTTCCTTCTTTCTTTTGGCATGCTCTAATATGAAATAAATATGCTATTTCATAATGAATCTACTCCTAGCAACTAAGGTTGTCCATGTTGTTCTATCCATACAAAGTTATTCTAAGAAAGTATGTATGATCCATAAATCCTACTTAAATTCATATTGTATGTCCATAATGTTCTTACGTCACTCAGAAAGGTTTAGAACGTGATTACATGAGTCGAGCATGCATTATATATATGTATCTATTTTACTCTACCGAGCCGCGGTATAGTCGGCCGGGTACGGCACCTATTGTGCAACCACTGATCAGTTGGGTTTACCGAGCTCTACGTGGCCGGGTATGTTTGTACCGAGTCCTCTTTGAGGCCGGGTACGATATGATGATAATGATGCCCCCAGAGGCAAATGTTTTTAAAGATATATGTATATATATGTATTGTGCATTTCATGTCAATAGACCCCAGAGGCACTCAGATGTTCCAGGTTGTATTTCTTTCATCTCTCTTTACATTATTGTTCTTGTTTATGCTTTCTTGTCTTACATACTCGGTACATTATTCGTACTGACGTCCCTTTTGCCTGGGGACGCTGCGTTTCATGCTCGCAGGTCCCGATTGATAGGTTGATTGTCCTCCTATTAGGCTATCAGCTCAACGAAGGTGTTGGCGTACTCCACTTGCTCCGGAGTTGCCTATTTGGTCAGTATGCTTAAGATATGTATTGGTTGGTATAGTGGGGCCCTGCCCCGACCTTTATGATTTTATTTACTCTTAGAGGCTTGTAGACAGATGTCAGCTGTATGGATACTTGTATGGCCTTGTCGGCCTATATTTTGAGTTTACAAATGGTCATGTCGGCCTTATAGGCCCGTGTGTCATATGTATAAGTTTGTATATCATGTTGGGTCATCATCTGTTGAGTATTCCCTTATGTTTTATTCTTGTTATCTCATGGCGGGTTTTCTGGCTTATTTACTCATAATATTATTCTAAGAAATATATGTTACGTTGGTACTCGGTTAAGTAAGGTAACGGGTGCCTGTCGCGGCCCATCGGTTTGGGTCGTGACAAAAGTGGTATCAGAGCAGTTCTGTCCTAGGGGGTCTACAAGCCGTGTCTAGTAAAGTCTTGTTTATGGGTGTGTCGTGCACCACACTTATAAGCAGGAGGCTACAGGGCATTTAGGATTGTCTCTCTTTCTTCTTACTCTAGATCGTGTGGTAGAGCCCACTTATAACAATTCAAATCCGAATTATTTTTGTTATTCGTAATAAGACGATACGTACATCCTGAAAGAAGGATTGGTAAGAAATATTGTTGTGGAAGAGCTGAATCAAAGGAACTGGATTTTGTATAATGCCTACGATAAGTAAATTTTAGGTCTTCAGCAGATCATGGGTGTAGTGAAAGGTGTAAGCCTCTTGATAAGGAGCCTTAAGCGAAGAATGCCTACCCACCTTTATGGTGAAAGACAATGAGAGATTAAAAACTACAAGTTTTAACAAGCAAAAGAAGCAAGATAAAGAAGGGTACGAGGCGCCCAATTCATGATGGTTAACAGTGTTTATAATTGAGGTAGAGGAACATAAGCTTTTTGAGTTATATTCAATAGTAGTAGAGGTATATACAATTGCTCGCACCCATTCAAGATATGCCCTATGGGTGTTAATATAAGTAGTATAAGAAGATAGGATGGTGGAATTGTTTGTGTCAGTTGACATTTCTGAAGGATATTGCAAATGTGCTAACAGATCTCCTTGTGAGACACCCAGATGGTACACTTTAAAATAGTGTAGCCAGATTTGAGTACGACAAAGACATGCACCATAAGTCTTGAATTGATACATATTACCTTAGTGTGGCTCGTGTTCCTATTAAAGCGAGAGCATTAAGCAACCTGAAGAGCCACTGGATAGAGCAAATGGAAGCTAAAGACAAAAGAATGTTTTGTTCGAGTGTTCAAAATAAAGTGATTGACAGAAATGTTAGCAAGAAAATAAGAAGAGAGTTAATGAAGCATTATGAGTAAGAGCTAATACATGAATGACAACAGTATAAAAAATGACAATATTATAGAGTTTATAGTCAAGTGAAAGGAAATACAAGAGGTGACAAGCGTTGAGACAACAAAAGAGTATAGGCCATAAGGTTATATCCTCATTTTGAGAAATAAGTTTGTGACGCCAATGCGACTACCAGAGGGGAGAGTTAATCCCTAGAGTAACAAAAATCAGTATGGACTATTAAATACGATAATCTAAATATGAATTAGGGACTGAATGATTGGAAAGTATTCGACATCATGGGAATTTCAGATTTCATTCCAGCAGTAATAAAATGGACCACAGAAGAAGATTCACGATGAATGCAAAGAATAGTCATTATGGAGACGCTTCCCTAGAATAAGCAATGTGAGCAAAGTTAACCTTAAGAGATTGTATGTTCCAGTTATGCTAAGTGTCACCCTCGCGAGTAGGGAATTTTTCATCCTTGGTATAGCAGAATTTCCACAAGGCAAGTAAGGATCATTGATGAGAAACAACGCCAAAGATGAAGAGGTAAAACATCTATAGGTAGATCCTCGTGGCTTCAGCTTTTAGTACACCCATAAAGGGGGGAATATGGAGTGATATGACATTAAGTCAGAATTTAATGGTTCTAGTAACTATGAAATGGTAAATGAAGAATGAGATAAATAAAAGTGGAATGAGATGGAACTTATCCAAATCATATAGATACGCTACCATTCAAGAATATTCTGCAAGTACGACATCAAGGAGAGGAAGTAAAGGTTCCTACTCGAGCTGTTATTAATAAATAAGGAGCTAGTGCGAGACATAAGTTAATACAAAGTAATTAACCTAAGAAAAATTACGAGGAATATTGATATGAGAATGGGCTAACGAGTAGTTAGTAATTGGTCAGGAAGATCTCAGTTATGGCAAAATAGGAGGTTATAGACGAATCATCAGATCGTGTAAAATAAACATAGTAGAACCCAACATGGAGAATTCAGTTTCGGAGAATATCATTTTGAGATATATATTCAAAAAAAAAGTTGAGGTAGTTAAAGGTACCATATGAGTGTTTTGGGGATAAAAGAAAGATCCATTGGAAAGGCAATCAAAATATCAGTTCAAAAGCAACCATACAAGCACAGGGGCATGAAAGCAAGCAAATACAGATGATTATAGGAAAGTAAGGACATCAAAAAGGTCCGCAATAAGGTCACAACTTTACGAGAGTCAAAGGTTATCCCTAAGTACAATAATGAAAGACTAGCCGAGGAGATAAGAAAGAAGGCTTCAACCTAAGCACAACGACCTAAAGATGAAATAGTCGTGTAACAATAATCTCGCAACAACATTGTAAGAATTCCAAAGGAAAGTAGCACCTACCATGGCTAATGAACGGGAAATAAGAGTTAAAAGTAATATTCAAAATCATGAGTAGTATAAAAACTTTGGCAAGTGTGGGCACTAATATAAGCTAAGTATGGACGCAACAAGGAGGCAGAAAAACATGGAAACGAAATAGCTTACATTGAAAGAAAGCTAATATGGAAAGAAAGAATTATTACACTCAAGATTTTGGAACATTATCCAGGCAGCATATCTATTAACAATCCTACAGCCATAGAAGACTCCGGTATAAGTTGAAATAAAAAATTGAACCCAAGGCATAAACAAAGGATTAAATTGTTAGAAGATTGTATCATGGATATTTCATAATGCCCATGAAAGGCTAAGGTGATAACTGGTACCATGAGCCTTCGATTGAGTAATGATCTGACAAATAAAAGAAATGGGTCTCATGAATTGGACAGAATTAAAATATCACGCAAGGTAAATCATATTGGGATACCGTGAGATACGGTTATGAAAGCAGGGTATCGCCCCAGATGGATCAATCTGATCATTAAGATATCCCCTAATAAAACATGAATCCTAGCACCAATATTACATAAAAAGGTTAAGTTATCAGGGGTGGATTATCGATCAAAATTGATATGAATCAACAATGGATGGAAAAAATTCACAAAGTATGAGATGAGATTAGACTGTCATTATTAAGATTTACAGTAATGAGGATGAATTAAAGGACTTAGATTTATACATATAGGACAAGCAGCGAATGAATAACCCGGAGCCGAGTGGCAGACCTCGTTAATAATAAACCGAAGTAAGAGTTAGGGTATAGTATGACCTACCTAGATATAGTAAAACCATAAGCATAAAAACCTGAGGATATGAAGCAAGGTATAGCAATAGTCGTAAGTTCGACAAAGTACCAAGCGAAGAACTTTAGTACAACTATAGATGCCTAGAGTGACAACTTGTCATAGTTCTGTATATGTCCACAATGTGAGGTCTAGAGATTGGCTGAAAACCAAGAGGAAAAAGGAGATAAGAGTTGCATAGACACACATACAAATACACGGTTGTACATGATGCATGACAGAAGTAATTACGAGATTAAAAGAATTCCGACCACAGGTTGTGGTGTGAGAAAGAGGCCTAAAGAGGGGAATACCCTGGCCTTTGGAATTACTTACAAAATAGTTTCCTATATGTCAAGGAAAATATTCAAGTATTCATCAGAGCTAAAGGTTATGATATTGATAAATGCATTAGTCAACATTCGAGGACGAATGTTCCAAAGGGGGGAATGATGTTACACCGCAAGTTTTCATACGTGAGAGTATGTCGTACGTCAATTGATGTAAGCTCATAAATGAGATTATATTTGAAAGCAAATAAAGTAAGTTAATCATGTTACTTTGGAGGTTACAAATACTTAAGATCATGAATGACAAGTACCAAAAGGGTTGGAAAGCTTAGTCGCTAAACAAATTGAAGAAAATAAGTTCCGTCGAAAATCGACAAGTTTTGAATGTTATAACATATTCTTTTGGTGTGAGACTAGGGTGATTAACATGATGGGGAGGTTAAGTTATGAGTTATTGTAGTCGTATGATAGTCGTGTGTTATTCTTTTTAAGTCAAACGAGTTACGCAACAAAAGTTAGCAAAGCCCATCACAAGTTGCATTCATAATATGCTGAACTTTAGGCCAAATGTAGATGCACTTTTCTCCAAATATACTTTGAATAAATGGATGATATACATATCAAATTGAAGATCTACGAGTCTAGTTTTCAACGCATTAAACCGTTCGTCAATACGACATAGGAGTAGAAAGATATTCATGTTTTCGCGAGACCGCGCAAGTAGCTCCCAATGGGACCCACTTAGGCGGTGGTTGACCTACTTCAATTATTAAACGATTTGGACGCCTATTTGTCACTTATTTTCAACTCAACTTCGTCTCCAACCTTCTCCTAACCCTTATAAACAGATTCCACAAGGGTTTGAAGTGATTCCAAAGTGATTACACCATATTTCAACATCAAAACATAGTTCTAGTGAAGAACAACACCTCTTTGAGGTTATGTTGTCATTGAGGATTGTTATGGGCTGTATTTGGATGAAATTCCAAGTTGTTGCTGCTGTATAAGGTGAGTATATCAGCCTACTAATTGTGCTTAAGATTTCTTGTATGTTGGTTAAGTTTTTAGGATGTTAAATTACAAGATAATACTTGGATTAGCTTAAGTCACTTCTATGGTGTTGTATTGCCATTGAGGGTTGTTGTAAGCTGTTTATAACTTGGATTTCGACTTGAAGTTGCTTTAGCAAGTATGTGTATTGTGTTCTTTCATGTGCTTAAGGTTATCTTTATGTTGATTAAGTTAAATGGATAGAGTAGACATGAACTAGTGAATAAAGCTACTAATTGAAGATAGTTGGAGTTGAGGATTGTTTCTTTTGTTATAAATATTTGGTATAAGGATGGAATCATTGATGAATGACTTCATAATCACGTTAATGATAGTTTTAAATTAATGTAAGAAGTCTATAAGGGGTGATATGGGTTATACGGATTCCAACCGGAGCTTGCCGCTCGTCGTGAAGTCGTTGTGACTTGTTGTTGTTATATGGTGTCTTGTTATTGATATTTATAGGTTGCTGGACTTCCATGGCTATTGTTGTCGTTGGTATATGGTATTGGAGGAGGCCCTTGTTACAAGGGAGATGCTTCCCGGATTTACGTAGACGAGCTACTAGCTTAAGTTTCAGACTTAGCCTTTGCTCAACACTGATTTTGAATCTCTTTATGCCATGGTAGATTGAGTTGAGTTATTTGAAGAAGTTGCTTGAGAGGTATTAAGGACTCACCATGGTTAAGGTATGTTAAGGCATTTCCTTCTTTCTTTTGGCATGCTCTAATATGAAATAAATATGCTATTTCATAATGAATCTACTCCTAGCAACTAAGGTTATCCATGTTGTTCTATCCATACAAAGTTATTCTAAGAAAGTATGTATGATCCATAAATCCTACTTAAATTCATATTGTATGTCCATAATGTTCTTACGTCACTCAGAAAGGTTTAGAACGTGATTTCATGAGTCGAGCATGCATTATATATATGTATCTATTTTACTCTACCGAGCCGCGGTATAGTCGGCCAGGTACGGCACCTATTGTGCAACCACTGATCAGTTGGGTTTACCGAGCTCCACGTGGCCGGGTATGTTTTTACCGAGTCCTCTTTGAGGCCGGGTACGATATGATGATAATGATGCCCCTAGAGGCAAATGTTTTTAAAGATATATGTATATATATGTATTGTGCATTTCATGTCAATAGCCCCCAGAGGCACTCAGATGTTCCAGGTTGTATTTCCTTCATCTCTCTTTACATTACTGTTCTTGTTTATGCTTTCTTGCCTTACATATTCGGTACATTATTCGTACTGACGTCCCTTTTGCCTGGGGACGCTGCGTTTCATGCTCGCAGGTCCAGATTGATAGGTTGATTGTCCTCCTATTAGGCTATCAGCTCAGCGAAGGTGTTGGCGCACTCCACTTGCTCCGGAGTTGCCTATTTGGTCAGTATGCTTAAGATATGTATTGGTTGGTATAGTGGGGCCCTGCCCCGACCTTTATGATTTTATGTACTCTTAGAGGCTTGTAGACAGATGTCATGTGTATGGATACTTGTATGGCCTTGTCGGCCTATATTTTGAGTTTACAAATGGTCATGTCGGCCTTATAGGCCCGTGTGTCATATGTATAAATTTGTATATCATGTTGGGTCATCATATGTTGAGTATTCCCTTATGTTTTATTCTTGTTATCTCATGGCGGGTTTTCTGGCTTATTTACTCATAATATTATTCTAAGAAAGATATGTTACGTTGGTACTCGGTTAAGTAAGGTAACGGGTGCCCGTCGCGGCCCATCGGTTTGGGTCGTGACAGACATTGTCTACATGAATTATCCCAGAGATTTCAATCTATAGAGTTCAAACACATCCCAAGAATGCACAATGAAGTAGCAGATGCTCTGGCCACATTATCCTCTATGTTGCATCATCTCGATAAAGCTTGTGTGCATCCACTACAGATACAAGTGCATGATCAAAATGCTTATTATTTTACTGTGGAGGAAGAACTTGATGGGGAACCGTGGTATCATGATATCAAAGAATACTTGAAGATAAGGAAGTACCCAGAACAAGCCACTAGAGATTAGAAAAGGGCTATAAGACGATTGGAAAATGGATTTTTCCTCAGTGGAGGGATTGTATATAAAAGAACACCATATTTGGGATTATTGAGATGTGTGGATGCGCAACGAGCTGACACAATTATGACTGAGGTAAATGCGGGAGCTTGCGAACCTCATATGAGCGGATATATTCTAGCAAAGAAAATGCTGAGAGTTGGGTATTATTGGCTTACTATGGAGCGGGATTGTATTAGAAATGTGAGGAAATGCCATCAATGTCAAGTACATGGAGATTTGATTCATTCTCCACCCTATGAATTGCATACAATGTCTGCACCTTGGCCATTCGTTGCCCGGGGCATGGATGTCATCGGACCAATAGAGCCTGCAGCATCTAATGGACACAGATTTATCTTGGTCGCGATTGATTATTTCACCAAATGGGTGGAGGCGAAGACATTTAAGGCAGTGACGAAGAACGCCGTGGTGGATTTCATGCATGAAAATATCATATACCGCTTTGGAATTCCTAAAGTAATTATTACAGATAATGGTACAAATCTGAACAGTCATCTCATGGCAGAAGCATGTCAAAGATTCAAAATCCTGTATTGTAACTCTACACCTTACAGACCGAAGGCAAATGGAGCAGTAGAAGCTGCAAATAAGAATATAAGGAAGATTCTCAGAAAAATGGTGGAATAGTAAATAGAATGGCATGAAAAGTTACCTTTCGCTCTTACGGGTTATCGCACAACCGTACGTACTTCGATTGGTGCCACACCCTATTCATTGGTGTATGGAACAGAGGCTGTTATACTCGTAGAAATTTGAGATACCCTCCCATCAAATCATAGCTGAAGCTGAGATCGATGATGATGAATGGGTAAAAAGCCCGACTGGAACAATTGAATCTGATTGACGAAAAGAGATTAGCAGGAGTTTGTCATGGGCAATTATATCAGCAGAGAATGGCAAGAACATATAATAAGATTGTACGTCCTCGAAAATTCGAAGTGGTACAATTGATATTGAGGTGTATTCTGCCGCATTGGGCTGAAGCGAAGGGTTAATTTGCACCAAATTGGCAAGGACCATTCATGGTATCACGGGTGTTGTCCAATGGAGCCTTATATTTGACAGATGTTGAAGGAAAATGCGTATAGACTGCTATCAATTCAGATGCAGTCAAGAGATATTATGTATGATTCCTTTTCATTTGTATAATTGTATTTGTTGTGATTTTGGAATTGAAATGATGAAGGCATTTTATTTCTCTATCCAAATTTATCCATTGACATCCCCGTTGAGCCTTATTTGTTCTATTCTTTCATACCCCTCTCTCGGAATTTTTATGATGCAAGAGAAATGAAAATGAAAAAAAAATGATGAAAAAAAAGACAAAAAAAAAAGACAAAAGAAAATCGGGAAAAAGTCAAAACACAATAAATTTGTAACGTAGTTTGAACTACGTTTGACTTGATCCCAAAAGGGTACGTAGGCATCCTCACTGAGGTTCAGTCACAATAAAGGAAAAATCCAAAACAAATCCCCACATATTGAAACTGGGGCAGAAGTTATGTTTTATAATTCCGAGAGTTGTAAGTATTTTGAACCCTCGTAAATTTTGAGTCTTTATATCCTTCTTTCTGAACCCATCCAAAAGCCACATTACTGTCCAAAAAAATACCTTCTAATCAATTTCAAGAAAATGACAATACAATGAGAATAAAGGAAAATAGGGCATGGACAATATCGGTGGTTCAGAAAACAAAAAGAACAAAAAGAAAAATGAGAGAGTCTCATCGGTGAAAACCTTAACTGGCACCATGAGGCGATTGTGAGGCTGAGAGAATAAAAAATGAGAGAGTCTTATCACTGAAAACCTTAACTGGCACTGTAAGGCGATGGTGAGTTTTGAAAGAAATAAATGAGAGAGTCTTATTGGTGAAAACCTTAATCGGCACCGTAAGGCGATCGTGAGAAATGTTTTGAGAAAAAAAAAGATTGGTTTGGGTTGAAAAAAAGTTGGAGTTCAGATAATGGCAATTCGATTGGACAGACTGGGTCGGAGTTTAAAAACATGGCGTAGCCAGAGGAATCAGCCGTCAATACCCAGATAAGTTCTGTCACTACTCCAAATTACCCTTACCCTTTTGAAGATCATTTGTTTCTGCATTTCATTGATTGAAAAAAAAAATTGCCCATTGAAGGCTAACTACCAGCTTCTCATAATAAGAGGTGAAATAACGCTGGGTCGAAAAAAAAGAAGAGAGAGAAAAGAAAGAAAAAAAGAAAAAAGAGGAAATAAAAGAAGGACGGCGATCAAAGCCAAAGAAAAAAGAAAAAAGAGAGAGAGGGAAACAAGGGAAATACAAAAGGAGTTTACAAAAGAAACCCGGTGAAAGGCTCCATAACAGAGTAAAGAAAAAAGAGAAAGGCAATGGAAGCAAAATCAGCAAAATGCCAGTTGCCAGCAGTTTACAACTAAAAAGATTGTTCTCTGATTTAGACAGGAACAACAAGATTCCAATTTTCACTAATCACTTTAAAGTAAACGTGACCAATATGGAAAAAGAAAACACAAAAAGAAGTACAACAATTAGAGGAGGAATCCGTAGAGGAGGACTCACTCAATCAAGCAAGAAAATTACCAAAAACAGCAAGAAGGTTTCATTTTTCTAAAATACCCCAGTTATCAAACTGAGGGAATATTTTTCTGCATTGCATTTCATGCATCAGGCGCCCACCTAGATAACAAAGAAATATTTTTCTGCATTCATTTTCATGCATCAGGCGCCCACCTGGATAACAAAGAAATATTTTTCTGCATTGCATTTCATGCATCAGGCGCCCACCTGGATAACAAAGGACTATTTTTCTGGATTCATTTTCATGCATCAGGCGCCCACGTGGATAACACGGGAATATTTTTCTGCATTGCATTTCATGCATCAGGCGCCCACCTGGATAACAAGGGAATATTTTTCTGCATTGCATTTCATGTATCAGGCGCCCACTTGGATAACAAGAGACTATTTTTCTGCATTGCATTTCATGCATCAGGCGCCCACTTGGATAACAAGGGAATATCCTGGATAACAAGGGAATATTTTTCTGCATTCATTTTCATGCATCAGGCGCCCACCTAGATAACAAAGGAATATTTTTCTGCATTCATTTTCATGCATCAGGCGTTGTCACGACCCTAGTTCACCAATTGTGAACATGTCGTGATGGCACCCAGTCCCCACGACTAGGTAAGCCTAACACGTTGCGGAATCCATAAATTTTAAACACTTAAATAGGAAATAGCGAAAAATAACATAAAAGATATGTAATCCGTGCCGCTTGGCACATACATCCGTCACAAAATAAATAAAACACTACCAAGATCCGGAACCCCACGGTAACACAGACTAAAAGAGAAATACAACTGGGGCTCTATGTATAAAGAGTTTCTAACAACGAAATGAGGAAAAATGTCAACTAGAAATACTAGAATAGAAGGGAAGCCTCCGGATCCGCGGACGTAGCAGATCATACCTCGAAGTCTCCCAGGAAGCTGCAGAATCACCTAGTACGAGCCTGCTCTGATGTACCTGGATCTGCACAACAAAAGTGTGCAGAAGAGTAGCATGAGTACACCACGGCGGTACTCGGTAAGTGCCAAGCCTAACCTCGATGGAGTAGTGACGAGGAAGGTCAGGGCCCTACTGAGAGAACAATAATATAATGATGATAACAATGACAAACAGTTTAAATAATAGTGAATCTGAAATGACGAATGATTACTGCAACTGTCTACAATCAAGCTAACAACAATTAACCAACTCAAATAAACGAATCCAGGATCTGTGGGAATTGAACCCACAGTCCCATTCTCAGTACCTCTGGGTCTCCGGAATCGAACCCGCAGCCCATGTCTCAATAATATATCAATAACTCAGGATCTCCGGGAATCGAACCCGCAGTCCTTACCAATAATCAATAAATCTCAGGATCTCGGGAATCGAACCCGTAGTCCACATTTCAATAAATCTCGGGATCTCGGGAATCGAACCCGTAGTCCACATTTCAATAAATCTCAGGATCTCGGGAATCGAACCCGTAGTCCACATTTCAATAAATCTCAGGATCTCGGGAATCGAACCCGTAGTCCACATTTCAATAAATCTCGGGATCTCGGGAATCGAACCCGTAGTCCCTACCAATATCACTCCGGGTCTCTGGGAATCGAACCCACAGCCCTGGGTCTCCGGGAATCGAACCCGCAGTCCACAAACACAGCAATTAAAGGAATACACAGAGAGAATAAATTATGCTTAACTATAACTTCACCGAAAAATAGTGCCAATAATTATCAAGGAGTTCAAATAAGGCAATTAGGCAACTAAATAGTTAAGGGCTACCTAATCATGTTTTTCTATCCACTACCGGTAAAACATCAAATTAACAGCCAAAGACAGAAATACCGCTCATCGAACATTTTTAATAAATACGTGTTCAACAACCAGCGCATGTACACGCCCGTCACCTCGCGTACAAGGCATTAAAACTATCACATAATATCCTAAGGGTGAAAATTCCCCCACACGAGGTTAGACAAGCCACTTACCTCAATTCCGGTACAATACCGCTAAGCAATAACCCTCTTGCCACGAATGTCGGCCTCCACAAGTGTAGAATCTGATAAAAATCAATAGAATCACATCAAAATAGGCCAATTGGGCATTACCCAATCAAATTAACTCAAAATACACCAAAACCCACAAGTTGCCAAAACCCGACTTCCGGTACGCTTATCGAAAAATCACGAAAATTATATATTCGTTTTCCTTATCTCAATACGAGTCCGTGCATATAAAATTTATCGAAATCGGACTCCGTTTGCCCATTCAAATCAAAGATTTTCTAACATTTAGGCCTAGGGCTCAAACCCACCTTTAATCTTCCAATTTCAGGTGAAATAATCACGGATTTCATGATAAACCAACGAATTAAGGTCAAGAAACTTACCCCCGATGATTTCCCGATGATATCCCAACGTTTTCCCTTTCAAAAACCTCTCTTGGAGCTCAAAAATGGCGTTTTTGTGTATGGGGGTCGCGGGTGTTATGTTCTGAACTTAAGCTCACTGCCAGACATTTTCCTTCATCGCGTTCGCGTGGCGTGTCACGCGTTCGCGATGCTCTAACCCATTTACCCTTCGCGTTCGCGTGACGCCGCTCGCGTCCGCGATGCACAGCCGGCTAAACCTTCGCGAACGCGGCGCTAGTCCACGCGTTCGCGATGACCTTATTTCCCATCCAACTCGCCTTGCTCTTCGCGAACGCGACACAGGGATCGCGAACGCGGTGCCTCCCCTCCTTCCACTACGCGAACGCGACGCCTTGGACGCGAACGCGATGCTCTGCAGCACCCAGCCTACGCGAACGCGAACAAGGCCCTCGCGAACGCGATGGCTTAAATCTTGCCTAGTGATCTGCAGTTTTTCTGCAGATTTTTCATGCCCCAAAGTGCCGGATGATGGTCCGAATTCATCCCGAGGCCTCCGGGACCCCAACGAAAACCACCAACATACTCCAAAACACGATACGAACTTATTCCAATCATAAAAACACGTCTAACAACATCAAAACCCATAAATCACATCGATTCAAGCCTAAGTTTCTTAAAACTTTCCGAATTGCATATTTGATCAAAAACCCGACCAAACGACGTCCGAATGACCTGAAAATTTGCGGACATATCCAAAATCACATAACGAAGCTACAGAAATTGTCGGAATTCCATTCCGACCCCCGGATCAAAATCTCACCTATCGATCGGATTCGCCAAAATTTCAACCTTCGGCATTTCAAGCCTAATTGAGCTACGGACCTCCAAAATACCTTCCGAACGCGCTCCTAACCCCGAAATCACCTAACGGAGCTAATGGAACCATCGGATTTCCGTTCCGAGATCGTCTTAACACTGTTCCGGCTATGGGCCATTTTCTAGTTTCAAAGCTCTTATTTGGGGACTAAGTGTCCCAAAATGCTCAAATTTTTGGAACCGACTCTCCCGGCAACCCACAATAGCAGAAATGGGCTTTGGGGAACAGTTAAATTAGGGATAGGGGCGTAATTTCCTAAAACGACCGGTCGGGTCGTTACATCTTCCCACACTTAAAGATTCGTTCGTCCTCGAACGAGCATAGAAAAACATACCTGGAGTAGTGAAAAGATGAGGGTACTGGCTGCGCATATCCTGCTCGGTCTCCCAAGTCGCCTCCTCGACCGGCCGACCCCGCCACCGAACCTTTGCTGAAGCGATTTTCTTTGACATTAGCTTCCTGACTTGCCTGTCTAGAATGGCTACTGGCTCCTCAACGTAAGACAGATCCTTGTCTAGCTGAACAGATGTGAAATCCAACACGTGCGACGGGTCACCATGGTATCTCCGGAGCATGGAGACATGAAATACGGAGTGAACTCCGGCTAAGCTGGGAGGTAAGGCCAACTCATAAGCAACCTCCCCAACACGCCTCAAAATCTCAAAAGGGCCAATAAATCTAGGACTCAGCTTCCCTTTCTTCCCAAACCTCATAACGCCCTTCATGGGCGAGACTCGAAGCAGAACCCGCTCACCCACCATAAAAGCCACATCGCGAACCTTCTTGTCCGCATAACTCTTCTGTCTAGACTGGGCCGCACGAAGTCTGTCCCGAATCACCTTGACCTTGTCCATAGCCTCCTGAACCATATCAGTACCTAGTAACCTGGCCTCGCCCGGCTCAAACCAACCCACGGGAGACCTGCACCTCCTACCATATAGGGCCTCGTACGGTGCCATCTGAATACTAGATTGGTAGCCGTTGTTATAAGCAAACTCCGCCAGTGGCAAGAAGTGATCCCATGCACCTCCAAACTCAATCACGCACGCACGGAGCATATCCTCCAAAATCTGAATAGTGCGTTCGGACTGCCCATCAGTCTGGGGGTGAAATGTTGTGCTCAGCTCCACCCGAGTACCTAACTCCTGCTGTACAGCTCTCCAGAACCGTGAAGTGAACTGAGTGCCTCTATCTGAAATGATAGAAACTGGAATACCATGCAGCCGAACTATCTCCTTGATATAGATCTCCGCCAGTCGCTCCGATGAATAAGTAGTGCTCACCGGTATAAAATGGGCGGACTTGGTCAGCCGATCCACAATAACCCAAATAGAATCAAACTTCCTAATAGTCCGTGGAAGCCCAGATACAAAGTCCATGGTGATGCGCTCCCATTTCCACTCTGGAATCTCAATCCGCTGCATCAATCCACCCGGACGCTGATGCTCATACTTCACCTGCTGGCAATTGAGGCATCTAGAAACGTAATCAACTATATCCCTCTTCATCCGCCTCCACCAGTAATGCTGTTTCAAGTCCTGATACATCTTCGCGGCACCCGGATGGATGGAATACCGCGAACTATGGGCCTCTCCTAGAATCAGCTCTCGAAGATCATCTACATTGGGCACACAGATACGCCCCTGCATCCTCATAACTCCATCATCCCCGATGGTAACATCTCGAGCATCACCACGCAGAACTCTATCCTGAAGGACAAGCAAATGAGGGTCGTCGAACTGACGCTCCCCGATGCGGTCAAATAGAGAAGACCGAGAAACCACACAAGCTAGAACCCGGCTGGGCTCCGAAAGATCCAGTCTAACCAACTGCCTGGCCAAAGCCTGAACATCCATCGCCATAGGCCTCTCCGAAGCTGGTAGATATGCCAAACTCCCCAAACTCTCTGCCCGACGACTCAAGGCATCAGCAACCACATTAGCCTTGCCTGGATGATAGAGAATAGTAATATCATAGTCCTTCAATAGTTCCAACCATCTCCTCTGACGCATATTCAGGTCCTTCTGCTTAAGCAAGTGCTGCAAGCTCCGGTGATCAGTGTAGATCTCCGAAGGAACCCCATATAAATAATGACGCCAAATTTTCAAGGCGTGAACAATGGCAACTAGCTCCAAATCATGAACAGGATAATTCTTCTCATGCACCTTCAGCTGTCTCGACGCGTAGGCAATCACCCTACCGTCCCGCATCAATACCGCACCGAGTCCAACTCGTGAGGCATCACAATATACGGTATAGGACCCCGTACCTGTAGGCAACATCAATATAGGGGCCGAAGTCAAAGCTGTCTTGAGCTTCTGAAAGCTCGCCTCACACTCGTCTGTCCACTGAAAAGGGGCACCCTTTGGGTCAATCTAGTCATAGGTGCTGCAATCGAAGAGAACCCCTCTACGAAACGACGGTAGTAGCCCGCCAAACCAAGGAAACTGCGTATCTCAGTAGCGGAGGAGGGTCTGGGCCAACTCTGCACGGCCTCCACCTTCCTTGGATCTACTCGAATACCATCACTCGACACCACGTGGCCCAAAAATGCCACAGAACTCAACCAAAATTCACATTTAGAGAACTTGGCATAAAGTTGCTTCTCCCTCAGGATCTGAAGCACTATCCTCAAATGCTGCTCGTGCTCTTCCCGGCTCCGAGAATATACTAGAATATCATCAATGAAGACAATCACGAACGAGTCCAGATAAGGCCTGAACACACTGTGCATCAAATGCATAAATGCTGCTGGAGCATTAGTCAACCCAAAAGACATCACGAGGAACTCATAGTGACCATACCGGGTCCTGAAGGCAGTCTTCGGGATATCTGGCTCCCGAATCTTCAGCTGGTGATACCCGGAGCGCAAATCAATCTTAGAAAACACATGTGCGCCCTGTAACTGGTCAAATAAATCATCAATACGGGGCAAAGGATACCGGTTCTTCACTGTAACCTTATTCAGCTGACGATAGTCAATACACATACGCATAGAACCGTCCTTTTTCTTCACAAACAATACAGGAGCACCCCAAGGCGAAACACTGGGTCGAATAAAACCCTTGCCCAATAACTCCTGTAACTGATCCTTCAACTCCTTCAACTCAGGAGGAGCCATACGGTACGGTGGAATAGAAATGGGCCGAGTGCCCGGCAACAAGTCAATAGCAAAGTCAATATCTCTGTCGGGCGGCATGCCCGGAAGATCAGCTGGAAATACATCAGCAAAGTCACGTACCACATGGAACAGAATCAATAGAGGGAGGGTCAATACTGACGTCCCGCACATAGGCAAGATAAGCAGCACACCCTTCTCAACCATACGCTGAGCTCTGAGAAAAGAAATAACACGGCTAGGGGTGTGATCTAGAGTACCACTCCACTCAATACGTGGAATGCCTGGCATAGCCGGCGTCACGGTCTTGGCGTGACAATCAAGAATAGCATAATGGGGCGACAACCAGTCCATGCCCAGAATAATATCAAAATCGACCATCCCAAGCAGCAATAGATCCGCTCTGGTCTCAAAATCACAAATGGTGACCAAACACGACCGATATACGCGGTCCACAGCCAAAGAATCACCCACCGGAGTGGAAACATAAATGGGGGCACTCAAAGAATCCCGAGGCACACCCGGATGAGAAGCAAAGTAAGAAGACACATATGAAAAAGTGGAACCAGGGTCGAATAGAACCGATGCCTCCCTGTAACTAACCAGAATAATACCCGTGATAACAGAGTCAGATGCAACAGCCGCAGCACGATCAGGAATAGCATAGAATCTGGCTTGTCCCCCCTCTCGAGGGCGGCCTATGGAACCCTGACCCCCGCCCCTGGCTGGCCGGGCAGGTGGAGTGGCAGATGGGGTTGGAATGATGACCTGCTGACCTTGTGAACTACGCTGAGGCTACAAAGACTGTGGAGGCACTCCTCTTCTACGCCTGAGGCACTACCTGACCAGGTGGCGAGTATCCCCGCACTCAAAACAAGCTCTAGGAGGATGCGGTGGCTGTGACTGACCGACCTCACCCCCACTAGTCTGACCCTTGGAGGTACCGCGCAGGTGGCGCACTAGAAACTAGGGGAGCATAATAAGGCTCCTGAGATGCTGGAAGAGCTACAGTACTACCGGCTGACGACAATGCTGAATAAACTAGACGACCGGAATAACCTCTGCCAAAACGACCGGCTGCTGAAGTGCGGGCACCACAGAAATGGCCCGACTCACGAGACCTCTTGGCCTCTCTCTCTCCCCGCTCTCTAGGGAGCATACTCTCGATCCTCCTGGCAATGCTAACTGCCTGCTGATAAGATATATCTGTCTCCAACTCTCTGGCCATGCTGGATCGGATAGGCGGAATCAGGGCCCTCAATAAATCTCCGTACTCTCTCCCGAACCGTGGCTACCAAGGCCGGTGCATGCCTGGCCAGACGGGTGAAACTGATGGCATACTCCGATACTGACATGGAGCCCTGTCGCAACCGCTCAAACTCCGAGCGCCAAGAATCCCTAAGGCTCTGTGGAACAAACTCCCTCAAAAATAGATCTGAAAACTGCGTCCAAGTCAATGAAGCAGACTCCTCTGGACTATCCAACTCATACGTGCGCCACCAATCATAAGCAGCCCCGCGAAACTGAAAAGCAGTGAAGGAAACCCCGCTGGTCTCCACAATCCCCATAGTACGAAGAATACGATGACACTCCTCCAGAAAACCCAATGCATCATCTGAAGCCAGGCCACTAAACACTGGAGGATCATATTTCTTGAACCTCTCTAATCTACGCTGCTCGTCCTCAGAGGCAGCTGGTCCACCTACCGGTTGTGCTGGGGCGGCAGGAGGCATAACCAAAACATCTGGAACATGTCCCACTGGCACACGCTGCTCCGGTGTAACGGCTACGGGAGTCCGGGCCCCTCCCCCGGCCTGAGATGTAGCTGCAACAAGAGGAAGCAGTCCTGCCTGGGCTAAAGTGGTATACATGCTCATGAACTGAGCCAGGGTCTCCTGTAGTGCTGGAGTAGTAGCAGCTGTAGTCGGTGTACCAGGTGCCTGCGCTCCAACCTGGTCTACCGGTGGCACCTCAGCGGCAGCGCGCGCGGGTGCTGTGGCTGCACCTCGGGCGCGTCCTCGTCCTCTACCTCGGCCCCGGCCTCTGACGGCAGCAACAGGGGGCGCGGGTACCTGATCATCGCGGTTAGCTCGTGTCCTCACCATCCGTGAGAGAATAGAAAGCAGTAGTTTAGATTTTTGATGCCAAAAATGTCGCACGACAAGGAATCCAAAAGAAATGAAGAGTTTCCTAAACAGTTACATAGCCCCTCGTAGATAAATACAGACGTCTCCGTATCGATCAGTGAGACTCTAAGTAACCGGTCTGTGTCCCGTGACTCCTATGAACCTAGAGCTCCGATACCAACTTGTCACGACCCTAGTTCACCAATTGTGAACATGTCGTGATGGCACCCAGTCCCCACGACTAGGTAAGCCTAACACGTTGCGGAATCCATAAATTTTAAACACTTAAATAGGAAATAGCGAAAAATAACATAAAAGATATGTAATCCGTGCCGCTTGGCACATACATCCGTCACAAAATAAATAAAACACTACCAAGATCCGGAACCCCACGGTAACACAGACTAAAAGAGAAATACAACTGGGGCTCTATGTATAAAGAGTTTCTAACAACGAAATGAAGAAAAATGTCAACTAGTAATACTAGAATAGAAGGGAAGCCTCCGGATCCGCGGACGTAGCGGATCATACCTCGAAGTCTCCCAGAAAGCTGCAGAATCACCTAGTACGAGCCTGCTCTGATGTACCTGGATCTGCACAACAAAAGTGTGCAGAAGAGTAGCATGAGTACACCACGGCGGTACTCGGTAAGTGCCAAGCCTAACCTCGATGGAGTAGTGACGAGGAAGGTCAGGGCCCTACTGAGAAACAATAATAATATGATGATAACAAAATAAACAGTTTAACAGATAACAACAAAATTTCCAAAATAACAACATTTACTGAAACTGTCTACAATCAAGCTAATAACAAATAACCAACTCAATAAACAAGTCCAGGATCTGTGGGAATTGAACCCACAGTCCCATTCTCAGTACCTTTGGGTCTCCGGGAATCGAACCCGCAGCCCATGTCTCAATAGTATCTCAATAGCTCAGGATCTCCGGGAATCGAACCCGCAGTCCTTACCAATAATCAATAAATCTCAGGATCTCGGGAATCGAACCCGTAGTCCACATTTCAATAAATCTCGGGATCTCGGGAATCGAACCCGTAGTCCACATTTCAATAAATCTCAGGATCTCGGGAATCGAACCCGTAGTCCACATTTCAATAAATCTCAGGATCTCGGGAATCGAACCCGTAGTCCCTACCAATATCACTCCGGGTCTCCGGGAATCGAACCCACAGCCCTGGGTCTCCGGGAATCGAACCCGCAGTCCACAAGCACAGCAATTAAAGGAATACACAGAGAGAATAAATTATGCTTAACTATAACTTCACCGAAAAATAGTGCCAATAATTATCAAGGAGTTCAAATAAGGCAATTAGGCAACTAAATAGTTAAGGGCTACCTAATCATGTTTTTCTATCCACTACCGGTAAAACATCAAATTAACAGCCAAAGACAGAAATACCGCTCATCGAACATTTTTAATAAATACGTGTTCAACAACCAGCGCATGTACACGCCCGTCACCTCGTGTACAAGGCATTAAAACTATCACATAATATCCTAAGGGTGAAAATTCCCCCACACGAGGTTAGACAAGCCACTTACCTCAATTCCGGTACAATACCGCTAAGCAATAACCCTCTTGCCACGAATGTCGGCCTCCACAAGTGTAGAATCTGATAAAAATCAATAGAATCACATCAAAATAGGCCAATTGGGCATTACCCAATCAAATTAACTCAAAATACACCAAAACCCACAAGTTGCCAAAACCCGACTTCCGGTACGCTTATCGAAAAATCACGAAAATTATATATTCGTTTTCCTTATCTCAATACGAGTCCGTGCATATAAAATTTATCGAAATCGGACTCCGTTTGCCCATTCAAATCAAAGATTTTCTAACATTTAGGCCTAGGGCTCAAACCCACCTTTAATCTTCCAATTTCAGTGAAATAATCACGGATTTCATGATAAACCAACGAATTAAGGTCAAGAAACTTACCCCCGATGATTTCCCGATGATATCCCAACGTTTTCCCTTTCAAAAACCTCTCTTGGAGCTCAAAAATGGCGTTTTTGTGTATGGGGGTCGCGGGTGTTATGTTCTGAACTTAAGCTCACTGCCAGACATTTTCCTTCATCGCGTTCGCGTGGCCTGTCACGCGTTCGCGATGCTCTAACCCATTTACCCTTCGCGTTCGCGTGACGCCGCTCGCGTCCGCGATGCACAGCCGGCTAAACCTTCGCGAACGCGGCGCTAGTCCACGCGTTCGCGATGACCTTATTTCCCATCCAACTCGCCTTGCTCTTCGCGAACGCGACACAGGGATCGCGAACGCGGTGCCTCCCCTCCTTCCACTACGCGAACGCGACGCCTTGGACGCGAACGCGATGCTCTGCAGCACCCAGCCTACGCGAACGCGAACAAGGCCCTCGCGAACGCGATGGCTTAAATCTTGCCCAGTGATCTGCAGTTTTTCTGCAGATTTTTCATGCCCCAAAGTGCCGGATGATGGTCCGAATTCATCCCGAGGCCTCCGGGACCCCAACGAAAACCACCAACATACTCCAAAACACGATACGAACTTATTCCAATCATAAAAACACGTCTAACAACATCAAAACCCATAAATCACATCGATTCAAGCCTAAGTTTCTTAAAACTTTCCGAATTGCATATTTGATCAAAAACCCGACCAAACGACGTCCGAATGACCTGAAAATTTGCGGACATATCCAAAATCACATAACGAAGCTACAGAAATTGTCGGAATTCCATTCCGACCCCCGGATCAAAATCTCACCTATCGATCGGATTCGCCAAAATTTCAACCTTCGGCATTTCAAGCCTAATTGAGCTACGGACCTCCAAAATACCTTCCGAACGCGCTCCTAACCCCGAAATCACCTAACGGAGCTAATGGAACCATCGGATTTCCGTTCCGAGATCGTCTTAACACTGTTCCGGCTATGGGCCATTTTCTAGTTTCAAAGCTCTTATTTGGGGACTAAGTGTCCCAAAATGCTCAAATTTTCGGAACCGACTCTCCCGGCAACCCACAATAGCAGAAATGAGCTTTGGGGAACAGTTAAATTAGGGATAGGGGCGTAATTTCCTAAAACGACCGGTCGGGTCGTTACAGGCGTCCACCTAGATAACAAGGGAATATTTTTCTGCATTGCATTTCATGCATCAGGCGACCACCTGGATAACAAGGAAATATTTTTCTTCATTGCATTTCATGTATCAGGCGCCCACATGGATAACAAGGGAATATTTTTCTGCATTTCATGCATCAGGCGCCCACCTGTATAACGAGGGAATGCATTTCTGCAATTTTTTTAATTTTTGTTCAGGTGCCCACCTGTATAACGAGGGAATACATTTCTGCATTTTTTTAATTTCTGTTCAGGCGCCCCACCTAAATATCGAGGGAATACATTTCTGTAATTTTTAATTTCTGCAAATTTTTATCCGTTTTATCTAACATGAGTAATGTCGTAACATAAGAAAAGCCCACACTTGGGCAGATGACAAGTTTTGTTGTTTTCTTTTGTTTTAAGCAGGTATCAATTTGAAAGCAGGGAGTACAATTGGAAGCCACACTGAAAGGAAAGAAAGCAAGAGAAAGAAAATCGAAAATCAACAAAAAAGAAGGATTGTAGGCTTGTAGCATGAAAAATCAAGAAAAAAACAAGGAAGAATAAGAAGACAAGAAGTAGATAGGAACCATTGTAATTCGTAGAATTGTAGCTTAGAATAGCTTCTTTATTTTTACATTTTATCTCGGGTGTAATAAGGAGTAAGTCAGTGATCATAGCAATAGCAATGCAGCAGCAAAGTCTTGGTAGTTTCAAACTACCAGACCTTCCCGAACCACACTGACATGATTCCTGTTTAGCCCAGGATATGTAGGCAACCTCTGAGGCAGGGTGCTGTCAAAAAGTTTTCAAAATACTTCTCACGGAATATGCTAGTGGGCAAAAATCTCTCATTACTGCTCACTTGTATTTGTACTGAAACTCTTCGTCTTCCCGAGCAAAGAGGGGCAGCTGTGAGCACGTGATTTTTTCCCTAAGCAATAAAATTTCAAAATTAAAATAAATAATATTTTTGTGTGTAATGATATGTTTTGATTGAAATAAAGTGTATTTGTGTGTTTTAACAATTAAAAATGAAAATTAGAAAATTAAAAAAAATAGGTTAAGTATAAATATCACAAATAAAGGAATTAAAAGAAAATTAGCAAAAATACAAGTATATTCCGGAAAATAAAGAAAAATAGCAAACAATGTCAAAAAATATTAGAAAAATTAGAGAAAATAGGAAATTAAAAGAATTTTAATAATTGAAAAAGAATATAAAAATAGAGAATAAAATAGAACAAGAAAATACATAAAAATAATTAAAATACATGAAAATACACAAAATATACATAATTGGGCCAAATTTGTAAGCACAATGCATATTGGCCCAGGTGAATAAAGAAACCTGTCCAATTATTATGTAACAATCAATCCTGACCGTCCATGTACCTAATCTAACGGCTGAATTTAAATCTCTGATTTTAAAGTGAAACGACACAGCTTTGATGAATTAATATGAGTCGTCCATTTATAAAGATCTAATAGAGATCAATTAATCTCCACCTAACTCCTGAGCGGCGTCGTTTATAGGCATTGGATCTTGGCCGTTGATCAAAGACAATCCAATGGCCAGTATCAATTGGTCATCGTGGGCATATATGGCTTGGTCTCTTCAGAGACCAGCCACTTCTCTTCAGCAAAAACCCTAGCCGCCTCGTATGTCTTCTTTATCTCCTCTCCTCTCCTCATCGGCCATGGAGACTGGCCGCCTTACATGGCCATCTTCGGCCATTTTTAAACCCCAAACCACTTTTTTTTTTCTACTCCTCAACACCAAACCACCCTAAAAACCTAAAGAAACCCCGAAAGCCCTATTTTCTTGAAATTCCGGCCACCGGATTTTTTTCCGGTGACCACAACCTTTGAAACAGTCCTTCAAATTAACACCATTAGACCATCTCACACTGATCTTTAACCCCACAAACTCACTTTCCCTCGAATCTCACCCAAGCTTCTCGAATCTTCGAGAACAAGTCGCAGGAACCCTAACTCCGGCAGACCCTACAACCCTACCCCCCCCCCCCAAAACACACACTCTTGTGTCTCTAATACACCCATCTTTTTCAATATTCAATAAAGACTTCAAGTCTGAAGTCTGAAAAGAAAAGAAAAGAAACTGGAAAAAAGAAAGAAGAAAGAAAAGGAAAAAGAAAGAAGAAAGAAAAAGGAAAAGAACAAGAAAAAGAAAAGAAAAATGGGGAAAGCTCAGGAGACCAATCCTGCAAGTTAAGTCCCCTCTCCATCTTTTATTTCTGTTTGATTGATTTAGCATGCTTTTCTGTGTTTATATCTATTTTCTTTGATTTAGTTGATTAATTAGTTGCATGTTTAGTTTAGCTTCTTTCTTTGATATGCTTTATGTTATAATTCTGTTTCTCTTTTGATAACATGTTTCATTGGTCTCTTTGATAATCATGTCTATTACACTTGATTAAATATGCTCAAGCTTTTTAGGGTTTTTGTGAGTTTGAACATGAAAATATTCTGAATATATCTCTTTATGTCAAATTTGTTATGCTATGCCTGAATTTGAGTTGTGAGTTGTGTGAGCACGTGATTTTTGCACCGGGCAAATAATTCCAAAATTAAAATAAATATGTTTTTGAGTGTAATTACCTGCTTTGTTTGAAATTAGCCATACTTTATGTGTTTGAATAAATAGAAATTAAAAAAAAAAAGTATTAGATAATTAGCATAAGTAGGAAATTAGGTTTTTACAACATTCCATAAAAGAAAAGAAAAAAAAAGGTATAAAAGAAAATACATAAAAATGATTAAAATCAGAAAATACAAAAAAATATAGATGGTATTAATATGGTTGGGCTGATTTGGATTGAAATAAGCTGGCCCAGTGTATTGAGCCCAAACAATCCAGTCCATAAGCCTTTTTAATTAGCAAAAATCTCGGTCGTTCAGTTGTGTTAACCAACGGTCGAGATAATAGCAAAGTTATTGGTTTATTTTAAATTGCGAAGATCGAATCTGGGCCGTATGTTTAGATTGATCTAAGGGTCTTGGTTTTGATCTCATGAGTAACGACACGACGTCGTTTTAGTAACGTCGCTCAGAGCCGTTGATCTCCATTGAACGAACGGCCTGGATTACCTCAGACGCATGGCCTATATAAGGTTTTTGTCTGAGAATTTTAGCCATTATACACTCCACAAACCCTAGCCGCCACAAAACACTCTTTCTTCTTTCTTCTTAAACCTTCCAAAAAACACCCGCCGGAATGTTTCCCAGGAACAACCGCCAGGCAGTAATCCGGGAGCCACTCCCCACCTATGTTTTCGTTGCCATTATGCTCTTTTTCTTCTTCTGTGTGTATATGTATATATGTTTATATATATATATAATAAATCCGGACGACTGATCGTTTGTCTCAATCCGGTTAGTCGAGTTCAAATTTCTGTTCTTGTCCATATTTTGTTAGTATTTTTAGATCCAAAATTATTGTATGTTGGTGTTGTGCATGATTTTCTAAAATTTTTGTTTAATTTTCTTAATTATTATTTGCATTTTTGTCCATACATATTTGTTTGTTAAAATATACAATATATATATATATATATATATATATATATATATATATATACAATATATATATATATATATATATATATATATATTTGCATTTTTGAATTTAGGATTTAATTAAGTAATTTTTGTTATCTTTACATTTTTAGTCAATATTGTGCAGTTTAATGTTTAATTGTTTGTGAAAAATACTACTTAGAGTTAATTAATAATTATGTGTTTAATTTATTTTTGTAATTAAAATTATGATTTTAGTTTTAATTCTTAAAATAAAACAAAGAAAAAATGAAGCAAAATAGATTTAATTGAAGTCAAAATCGGATTGGGCCATTCTTTAATTTAAAATATCAAGCCCAAACAGAATTAGTCCCAACCCAGGCCCAAATGTCATCTACCCAGACCCATTACCCGGATCAATCTCAGCCGTCCATCGTGTTAAATCCAATGGCTCTCATTAACTCATCAATTTTTAATTACCCAAACCCCTCAAACACTCCCCATTTTCTGATTTATCCAAACCCTAGCCCCATCTATTTCACTAACCAGCCGCCGCCTCCCCCCTTTTTTTCTTCTCCGCCGCAGCAGGTTCACTCCAGCCATGGCTGCCGTCCACTCGCCGGCGAATTTCACCCGACGCCAAGCGACCACTCTCACCAGCCGCACACCCCAGCTCCCTTTCCTCTTCTTCTCCAAGCCGCACACCCCAGTCGACCAATCTCCTCCATAGCCGCCGGTAACCATGACTCCAAACGACCCCCGCTTTTCCGCCATTTCCGGCGACCACTGTCACCAAAGTCGCCGGCAAACTCCTCCAACCTCACGCCATTGACGCATCCAAGCATTGCTGTCCGTCGCTGCTCACGACGCCACTGCCGCGTCGCCATCTTTGCTGCCTCCGACTAACGTGGCCAAATTCGTCGTCCAAACAGCAGCCCCGTCGTCGGACCACCCCAAACCAGCAGCTTTGCCCATCGCCAACCAAACAGCATGCCGAGATCGAGTCCACCTGCTACGTCATAGTCTCCATCGTGTCGCTGCTGCTTTCACGAAGATTATGTACGCAGCAGCGCTCTTCACCACCAAACTCGCTTGAACGAACATCCAAATAGCTGTTGTTCCTGCCCATGAACGACCCTCACCTCGCCGGAATTAGTTCTCGGACGATTCCTTCGTGTGCGTCGTTTTGATTGTCGCTCCATTGTTGCCGTTGTTGTGGAAGTAGTGTTATTTTCAAATCGAGGTTGTCCGTTTAAGGGTTCCGAGCAGACTCGTGGTTCCGATGAATTGTTGTTGTCTAAATATCCCGGTGTTATGCGTTTCAGGGCCAACATTGCGTTGTCTTGAAGTCAACTTCTCTGATTTTTAATTTTCTCGTAATACTGATCTTTGATGACTATGTATGTTATGTATTGTTTGTCTAAATTTTTCTTAATTTTGTTTAGTTATGTTAAGGTTTTCATGGATGCTCAATTAGGGAACAAACATGAATTTCTATTATATTACTTTGTTTCTGTTAATCTCAAGTCAACAAGGCTAAGGATTAGTTTATTTTTGTTTGAAGAAATACTGAAGTTGGATTTTGGTTTAGGTTGGTAACGAGAAGGAATTTGGGCATATAAAAAATATTTGATATTCTTGTCTCATTTTTAATTACTCAGTTTCTAAAATGAACATATGTAGTTCCCTTTAGTTGAATGCAATTTTTTTTTTTTGAAAAAATTAGTTTCATGTGTTAATGATATTAATTGTTGAATGTGATTAATTTTTGCACAAATTGAAGGATTGGGGTAGGTCAATAATATTCAGGGAGTTTCAGGGTTAATTTAGGAAGGGAAAAGTTAGGATAAGAGTTTAATATTAACAATTTGATAGTGGAAGCATTAGGTTTTATTAAATTTATTAGTTAGTGGGGAACAAAAGGGCACTAGGGAATAAAACAAGGAAAAATATTCTTTAGTGGGATTTTAAGTGGAAATAGGCAGATTTTTAGGGATTTTGTTCAGATTTAAGCTATTTTGAAAAAATGGGCAAGTCTGTTACGTGGGTATATAAATAAGGGAGAGCAGACTGAAAAAGAGGGCATTCTGGAAAAACAGAACAGACTGAAAAAAAAAAAAAAGAAAGAAGAGACGGATAAAAACTAAAAAAATATTATAAGATACATAGAAGTCTTCTGGTTTGTCTATTGGTATTTGGTTGATTGAAAGTTATTTTCCGGATATTTTAAACTGGTTTAGATTTGTTGTTGGAAATACTGGTTCAAAGCTGTCTTAAGTTGATTTCACTATTCAATCGGCATTACTGGTGTTGATCTTTGTTGCTGCTGATTGCTATTGTCAATACTACTTCTTCACTTCTTTTTCCTTCATTTCCAGGTATTCCCATGGACATCAGTCAAAGCATAGTCAAAGTTTGGACCTGAAATTTGATTATGTATTAATAATATTCGTGTTAAATTCTGAGTTATTTATTTTATGTTTTATGTTTAAGATTAAGGATGTACTTTATATAACTATTTGACTGTTGTACCTCGTTAAGTTTTTTCTACTTTATTATAAATTTAATATGTCAAGTATGAGTTAATAGCCATAATATGTAGTGTTAATAATAGTAATTTAATTAATTTGTTCAGTAATTTAGATCTAACAATTCGATAATTAGTTGTTTTACGACCGATTCAGATTAATACTACGATTATATATACGTTTCGCGTAATATAATTGTAAACCTCTTTATTAATTGGAATATGCGTTTGCGCAATTTCGATTAGTTAATAATAAAATAGGATGCGGTTTACTAATTAACTTCAGTTTATAATTTATTAAAAGCATGATTAATAGTAAGTTTCAATTAATTCATTCGCGGATTTTAATTGTTATTAGTAAAGTATTCCGTATAATTGCAATTTAAGTCTTAGTAGTATAATTGCAATTTAAGTCTTAGTAGTATATATATATATATATATATATATATATATATATATATATATATATATATATATATATATGTATGTATGTATATAATTATATATTTAATTTTATTATATAATTTCCTTTGTATCAAATTTTATTAGGCAATATGTAAGCTAGTGTTTAATCTAGTTAATGACGTCCATTAGCGATTAATTTCTTTAGTTTTAAAAATTAATTAATTCAATTTAATTAAAAATGGTTAGTTTATTTTGATATATATCTTTTATGTTATTTGTCATTTTAGATTTTAGTAATGCTTATTTATGAAAATATGATGCGAGACGTCGTTTTAATTAATAGAAGTTTGCTAAACTAATTGTAAAAATTCGATTAGAAATTTAATTATTTTGTTCAGCATGTGATAGTAGGTTTATTTTTATATATTACTTATACATGCCATATTTTATCAATAATTCGATTTTAGTAAGGCATGGCATAATTTTCTTTTGTGTTAATTTAATTATAATTTATCAGTTGCACCTATTTTAATACGTTCATTAAGTTATAATTCTAATCACATTGTTTAATAAAGAAGATTCGTTTCCTCTTGTTTTATTTATTTATATAAATCCATAAAAATGTAGCCATTTTAGGAAGTATTTTTTTTTTTTGTTTTCACATGACAATGTAAGTTTTAATCTAGTTATGTTCAGTTTTTTTTTCCGAATATTTAGTTGTCAAATTTTATCTTTTATTTACAAAATTCGAAATTTTATTTTATTTTATTTGTAATTTCGAAATTTTATTTTATTTTACTTATAATTACGAAATTTTATTTTATTTTATTGGTAATTTCGAAATTGATTTTTATATATATTTTATTCGAAAAAAAAAATTTTAAAAGTAATTTATCTTCCATCAATGTCGGTTAATCTAACAATTAGTGTGCTACATATTATTGATTCGTAATTAATTAGAATTTTTCTCTTTTAATAAATTATTACCTAGATTACGGGACATGCCGTTTAGCAAATTCTGCAGCTTTTCTCAAATAATAATGCGTTAGTATCTTTAGGCGCGTATTTAATAATAATACCTCCTTAATTTCGGGTACACATTTATGTGACCCCAATCCAAATCCCAATGAAGTTGGAATATATCAAAAATTGCGGACACATTTATGTGACGAAATTCGAGATATATTCTCACGACATTACAATTTTCTTCTAACAATGAAAACGGTTTGGAGTGGTAGTTTGTACATTAGTTCATATTTGTATTAAAATCAGATAATCAAGCCAAATATAACAGTTGAGCGACCGTGCTAGAACCACGGAACTCGGGAATGCCTAACACCTTCTCCCGGGTTAACAGAATTCCTTATCCGGATTTCTGGTACGCGGACTGTTAAATAGAGTCAAACCTTTCCTCAATTCGGGATTCAACCGGTGACTCGGGACACCATAAATCTCCCAAGTGGCGACTCTGAATATCTCAATAAATGAATCCCGTTTTGATTGTCATTTAATTGGAAAAACTCCTTTTTATATTCGCGCCCTCGCGGGCCTGCGCCAAAAGGAGGTGTGACAGCTCTGGCGACTCTGCTGGGGAATGGGACCCAGAACCACTGGTTCAGGGTTTAAGAATTCGAGCTTTGAATAATTGTTATATTTGGCTTATTATCATCTGATTTTATTATATGTTTGTATTTAATGTGCTAAATGTTGTTTTTACCGCTTTGATATTTTTATGAATTGTACATATAAACTGTGCCGAAACCAATCTCCTCTCTGAGTCTTCTAAATCATGAAGAAGGGTGCACTTCGTGTGACTTCTTTTCTGTATAGTGTCTAATTCCCATTTTTAGAACGAGGTTTGGATAAGTTGCAAAACCGGTGAAGCTTCCGTATTCCCGGGTTGCTGCCTCCTCCTCGGCTCGAGCTGTCCGCTCGGGTAAGCCAAGTCTAGAACAGATAAACCTAGGTTTTTAAACATAGAATAACAAAGCTTCATGCCGGATCCCTAGTAGGAAACGTTTACTTGCATCATGTTGCATTTGGCTTAGGGGACTCAACACAGGGGTTGGGTCCGTCTAGGACAGGTGACTTGAAATGAAAGACCATCCTGCTGCATCCTATTTGTTTTACGCATTTATTTGCTTCAGACTTGCATGCTGACCGATTTTTAAATATGGAGAATTTCTTTTAATAGTTTGTTTTTTTTTTTTTAATAAATAATAATAAAAAAAATTGTGTGTTTTATTCTTAAAATAAAAAAAAATAGTTTATTTGTTTTTCAGTAAAATAATTTTTTTTTACAGATTGTAGTTTGTTTTTTATTAAAACCGAACTACGCGGGTTTGATTCTCATTGGATGTGAGATACGTAGGCAACCTTTATCAGGTCCAACCTCCCCTTTTGCAAAAATAGCCAAAAAATATCGAAATTAATTTTTCGTCGTAAATAAGTCGGTGATGATGTTTTCAAAACAGCCGAATGTTCCCGAAAGGGACGCCGGAAGGCTGATTTTGTATAAATAGCCACCTTTGGGTCAATTTTTAGATTTTTGATCGATTAACCCACACAGCCTTAAAATCTTTGTCCCCGAGGCATTGAAAGGCCGTGATTGAAAACTGAGTTTTATTTTAGTAAAACAAAGTTGTTTTTCTTTCTTTAATCACCTTAATAAATGTGCGGGATGAGCACAAATCAGAATGAACCATTATCAGACTTTAGCGAGGTCCCTCAACAGCTCCACGTGTGGTGGAATGATTTGAAAGACAGTAGTAAAAAGATAGTGGAAAGAATTTTGGGAGGTTTTGTCAATCTGCTGAATATCAAGCCAAGGAAAGATATCATCGAGGCACTGATATCGTTTTGGGATCCGACCCGCAATGTGTTTCGTTTTGCTGACTTTGAACTTACACCCACGCTAGAAGAGATTGCAGGCTATGCAGGATTAAATGGGAAATTAAGAGGACAATACCTGCTTTCACCAAGACCGGTATCTCCGCATGGGTTTCTGGATTTGCTAAGCATTAGTCGGAAGGTGCAAAATGATGATTTATCAAGAGGGTGTTGCGATCTCCAATTCTTATACCAACGCTATGGTACTCCTCGGGGTTTTGAAGAGTCAAATCTTGGATTAACTCACGCTGGGAATAGAATCAAGTGGGAAACCAGACGAATTCTAGCATTCATAACAACGTTCCTGGGTATTGTAATTTGTCCACGCGAAGATAAGAAAATAGAGATAAATCTTGTAGGAATAGCTGATGTTGCAATCAAAAAAGTTACCAGCACGGTAGTCCCTTTGGTTTTGTCCGAAATCTACCGAGCCTTGACTGTATGCCGAGAAGGGGGCGATTTCTTTCAAGGATGCAATCTGTTACTCCAATTGTGGATGCAAGAACACCTCCATCACCGGGCACAATACATGAACCATGGGTTGATTGGAAAAAACTGTATTAGTGGTTTTGAGGAACGAATGATGAGGCGCTGTATTCCCCGAAGGCGTCGAAGCATGGCTTGCACGATTAAGTTCAATAGAAGCCGATCAGGTTGAATGGGCGTTCGGGTGGTTACCTGATACTGAAGTAATATACATGGCAGCCGAGGAGTGTTATATTCTTCTGATGGGGATCCGTAGTGTCCAACCATATGTTCCTCATCGGGTATTACGTCAACTAGGAAGGTTTCAGGTTATTCCTACTGATCAAGATCTGAGAAAGCACGCCATTGAGTTGAGCCCAGGAGTTGTATTCCCCGAAGAAAAGATTAGAAAGCTGTGGCATGAATGTAGATTTCTTGAGCCTAAAACTATGGTTCGTGAGCTGGCTAAGGGTGAGGTAGATCCAAAGTACAATGTGTGGTTCGAGAAAAGGTTTCAGATTCGTCGGAAATGTTCTAAAAGAGCCCATGTCCAACAGTTCACGGAAGATTCACAGGAGCAATGGAATTGGATAGCAAAGGAGGAAGGGTACAGAACGAAGATTGGTAGGATAGAACAGCAGGTCCGAGACCTTCAATTCGAGAAGAATATGCAAGCTGCCGCCGACGAGGGAGATAAAAAGAAGTTGGCACAAGAAAACGACTTTTTGAGAGCTCAAATCCAGCAAATGAAAAGGGATGCTGACAGACAATTGAGGAGTCGGTCGGACGAAAAATTGATAAGGGGTTTAAAAAATCAAGTCAAAGATGTCCAAAAAGAATTAGAAGAGTCAAAGGCCCAAACGATGAGGATCCGTACTAGCTGGAGAAGGGAGGCACATCAACAGGCACTTCATCTACAGCAAGTGGAAAAAGATTATACTGAGGTCATCACCAATCTGAGAGAAGCAAATGTTACCCTCAGGGAACGGGTCTTCAAACAAGCCAGGGATGCCAGGGTAGACCTCGATCGTTGCCACAATTTGATGGCCCGACTGCAAGAACAAGTGGATAGGCTCTTAAATCAGGTCACCAACAACGCTCGAAGATTGGGGGCGAAGAACCAGCGGATAGAACAGCTACTCAGAGAAAGGGACATGATCAAAGACAGAATTGAAGAGATCGGGCATTATGTCACCATGAAGTGCTTAGCTTGTGAACAAATGCCCCGCGCCGCCCTTTTTGCTTCGATTATGGACTATGTTCATCAGATCATGAAAGAGTTAAGGGGACTACACAGGGACCTCACACCAAGGCCCGCGGCAAGGCCGGACGATGCCTCGCGGGCCCCTAGGAGTTTAAGAGCATTAGGCTATTGATTAAAAGATGTATTTTTATTTTTATTTTATTTTATTTTTATTTTTTTTTTTTTTGACATTTTCAGTATTTTTTTTAGTCAAGCATTTCTCTCTTGTTGTTGATTATTGTAAGACATGTTTTGTGACCGTAAAGGTTTTTCATTATGAGAATTCCAGAATTTCGCCACAATCTTGTTAAATGAACTACGCTAGGGTCTGATTCATGCGGGGACATGATACGTAGGCAATCTACATAAGATTCGACCACTGTTCAAAAAAAATAAAAAAAAAATAAAAAATAAAAATAAAAAAATAATAAAAAAAATAATAATAAGCCGGGATGACGCATGCGGTCTGAGAAAAAGCATAATAGAAATGGTTCATTGCATAAGGACATTTGCATCTCCAATGTGCTTTTACCATATCTGTTAAAATTTTAACACTAACAAGTTCGTTGTTTTCTTCTATATCCAGTTAGTGTTAGAGTGTACTGGCATCACACAGATATCACACAAGATCGAAAAGACCTATACCTAAAAGTATGACTGGGTCAGATCAAAGTAATGAGTCAGAAAAAGCAATGAGCCAGATGCTCAAAGAAGCTCTTGAAAAAATGGAACAGATGCGGTTGGAAATGAGCGAAATGCAGACGGCGCTGGCCAGAACACAAAAGGGTCTTGAAGTACCTACTCCTCCTACCTTTCCACCAGGATTTACCCCAGAATACCTTCCTCCCGGTCCCTCAACAAGAATCCCGGACCTTCATTACCACCAGGGAAGCGATGCTTACGACCACCCAGCTCCACCACCAAATCAAAACCCTCCTCCACCAAAGGGCCCTGTCTTTGTGGCACCTCCCCCAGCTCCATTGCATAGATCATCAAGTGAGCCATTATTTCAGGTTCACGACAATCAATATTACCCCCCAGAACCCACTTTCAGGGCACCCGAACCTTCCACCTATACTCCTCCCTTTGAAGTCCAAGTGGAAAATCCGGCCAAAAGCTCGGAACAAGATGAGATGATAAGGAAAGTCAAGAGCCTGGAGCAGTCCTTCAGGAACATGCATGGGTTAGGCAACCAGGTCAGCGTAGCCTACAAGGATCTATGCCCTTTTCCCGACGTCCAATTACCAGCGGGATTCAAGATGCCCAAATTCGATTTATATGAAGGGCATGGCGATCCTATGGCTCATTTGCGGGGTTTTTGTAGTAAGATGAGGGGAGCAGGAGGCAAAGACGAGTTGTTGATAGCATACTTTGGCCAGAGTTTGAGTGGGTCAGCATTGGAGTGGTACACCGGACAAGATCCAAGCAGGTGGTACACATGGGATGATCTAGCACAAGCTTTCGCCGGACACTTCCAATACAACCTTGAGATAGTCCCAGACCGCCTCACATTACTAAAGCTTGAGAAGAAACCCGGGGAGAGCTTCCGGGAATTTGGATTTCGATGGAGAGAACAGGCAGCTAGAGTTGATCCACCTATGAGAGAGGGGGAAATGGTAGATTACTTTCTGCAAACTCTCGAGCCGACCTACTTCGGTCATTTGGTGATATCAATGGGAAAATCCTTCAATGAAGTGGTCAAAATGGGAAGCATGATAGAAGAAGGTCTCAAGACCAACAAAATCTTGAGTTATTCAGCAATCAAAGCGACTACACAGGCTATTCAGAGCGGCACAGGAGGTGCGCTCGGGAAGAAGAGAAGAGAGGATGTCACCACGATAGAGGCTGGTGATTGGTCCCGATCCAAAGGTCCTTTTCCCCGTCACCAATTCAGACCTCCTCACCCAAATTACCCCCACATTCCAAATTACCCTCCACAATCCTATTACCCCCATCAAGAGCCACATTTCTCCATACATCAGGCACAGGCATACAATCAACCGCCGGTTCGCCCACAATGGCGCGCACCGGTTCCCCAACATACATATGTACCTCCTCAAAACAACTATCCACCACAAAACACATACCCACCACCCCAAAATGCTTATCCTCCACCAAGGGCCTACAGGAACCCTACATGAACAGGTTTTCGTGGAAATACAGCTTCCAGAAATGACAGGGTACAAAGGCAAAGAGCCTTTACCGAATTGGGAGAAACCTACACCGCCTTATTCCACAAGTTGAGGCAGGTAGGTTTGTTAAATCCTGTCGAGCCTAGGGTACAAAACCCCCCGCCCCAGAATATAGATCAATCGAAGAGCTGTGAGTACTGTTCGGGGATGTTAGGACATGAAACATAAAGGTGTTGGAGATTGAAGCATGCGGTGCAAGATCTCATTGACACACGCAAAATCGAGGTCCAAACACCCGAAGTGCCCAACATTAATCAAAACCCATTGCCGGCGCATCACGAGACTCAAATGATTGAGTTTATGCATGAGGGAGGAGAGACGAAGAAGCCATCACAGACAGTGATGATGATCCGAGCTGTTCCGAAAGACAAAAAAATGGGTAAGGAAGCAATGATAAGTGAGGGGAAGTTAAAGGGTAAGTCTACAGTGATAGTGGAAGAGAATGCAGTTGTTGCTCCAGAGAAATCAGGATCCGCCAAAGTGGTAGTATTGGGGGCGCCACTCGCACCCGTGTTAGTGGTAAAAGGAGTTTGCCGAGAGCCGGTCATTGTCAAACCGGTAGTTCAATTGCCGATAATTAGCAATAAGATGGTGCCTTGGAGATATGAAAAAGCAACAGTAACATACCAGGGCAAGGAGTTGGAAGAGAACGTATGTGAGACCCAGGGATTGACTCGTTCAGGGAGATGCTTTGCTCCCGTCGAGTTAAGAAAGACCAACTCAACAACAACAAAGAAGCCAGTGACGGATGAAGAAGCCGGGGAATTTTTGAAGAAAATGAAAGCCCAAGATTACTCCATTCTGGAGCAATTGAGGAAGACTCCGGCTCAAATTTCACTGTTGTCTTTGTTGATCCATTCCAATGATCATTGCCAGGCGCTGATGAAAATCCTGAACGAAGCCCACGTTCCGGACAAAATCTCAGTAAATCACTTAGAGAAGATGGTGCAGAAAATCTTCGAAGTGAATCGGGTGACCTTTTCTGACAATGAGCTACCGGTAGAGGGCACAAAACACAACAAAGCCCTATACCTAACGGTGAAGTGCGAAGACTCGGTGGTCACTCGAGTATTGGTTGATAATGGATCTAGTGCCAACATCTGTACCTTAGTTGCTTTAAACAAGTTGAAAGTGGATCACAACCGGATTCGTAAGAACAGCGTCTGCGTCAGAGGTTTCGACGGGAGTGGTACCAACACGGTAGGTGATATCATACTGGAATTAACCATTGGTCCAGTTGAGTTCACCATGGAATTCCAGGTGGTCGACGTGACAATATCCTACAATTTCCTACTTGGGCGACCTTGGATCCATGCTGCCAAAGCGGTGCCTTCCACATTACACCAGATGGTGAAATTTGAATGGGACAGGCAGGAGATAGTTGTGTACGGAGCTGACGGCACAAGCTTTGGGGGAGATGATATTGTACCATTTATAGAGACAGAAGATGACAAAGGACCGTGGGTGTACCAAATCTTCGACGTGGTTCCAGCTGCAGAAATTTCTGAAGGAAAGAACCTCACACTTCACGTCATAGCTCCCGCAACTGTCATGACAATCTCAGAGATGCTGGGAAACGGGTTTGTGCCAGGAAAAGGCCCTGGGGGTAGGGCTTCAGGGTATTCTTGAGCCTGTGTCTTTGCCCGAAAATTCAGGGACATTTGGATTGGGGTTCAAACCCACCGTGGAGGATATACAACGGGCCAGGAGAATGAAGAAAAGAGTTTGGGTTCTCCCCAAACCAGTTCCACGCCTGTCCAAATCTTTCATCAAAGCAAGGGCTAAGAAATCAGCGATTCCGAAAATCCAAGGACCATTGATCGGTATAGATGGGGACTTGGAATTGACCTTTGAAAAAGTGTTTGCTGATGTCCACATGTTAGAAGCTGGAGAGGGTTCCAGCAAAGCGGACATACAATTTGTAGGGCCTAAAGCTAAAATCAACAACTCGGCGGCCACTCCTCTTCCCACTCGAAGGGAGTCTTGGTAGTCAGCTTTGGATTTCCTTTCTTGTTTCCTCGGTTATCCCAGAATTGTAATCCTTTTGTTTTGTTTGTATTTTTCTTCAAAGTGTGAAACTGTTTTGTTCCGCATTTTCTTAATAAGAACGAAAGTGTTTCCTTTCTTTTTCTGATTTTAATTTTTTTACATCTTTTTTTCTGAACAGTTCTTCTGTTACTGGTCCTAAAGACATGGAATGCACAACGGATCCTCGACCTAGTCTAAATAATCAATCCAACTCCAACTTAGTTGAACCAGAGTTTGAGTTAAATAATGAATCTGAATGCGAAGAGGATGAAGGCTTTGAGGAAATAAGTAGGGAATTGTGCCAGTTCGAAGAGAAACCGAAGCCCAATTTAAATGAAACTGAAGTTGTCAATCTAGGGAGTACAGATGACGTTAGGGAAACAAAAATCAGCATCCATATTGAGTCAAGTACTAGGGAAGAGCTAGTCAAAACCCTCATTGAATTCAAAGATGTTTTCGCATGGTCATATGATGACATGCCAGGATTGAGCACTGATTTAGTGGTTCACAAATTGCCCACTGACCCGGCCTACCCTCCTGTCAAGCAAAAATTGAGGAAGTTTAAAACAGATATGAGTGTCAAGATTAAGGAAGAAATAACTAAACAATTACAAGCCAAAGTTATTCGCGTCACTCGATATCCCGATTGGTTAGCCAATGTGGTACCAGTACCGAAGAAGGATGGAAAGATCAGGGTGTGTGTTGATTACCGCAATCTCAACAAAGCAAGCCCTAAGGATAATTTTCCATTGCCCAATATCCATATCCTGATTGATAATTGCGCGTGGCGCGAAATCGGATCCTTCGTGGATTGCTATGCAGGATATCATCGGATCTTGATGGATGAAGAAGATGCAGAAAAGACAGCTTTCATTACGCCATGGGGAACCTATTGCTACAGGGTAATGCCATTTGGTTTGAAGAACGCTGGGGCAACGTACATGAGAGCAATGACCACTGTGTTCCATGACATGATACACAAAGAGATTGAAGTGTACGTGGACGATGTGATCATAAAGTCTAGACGGCAAGAGGACCATATAATGGACCTAAGGAAGTTTTTTCAAAGACTTCGAAGGTATGATATTAAACTCAACCCGGCCAAATGTGCTTTTGGGGTTCCATCAGGAAAGTTGTTGGGATTCATCGTTAGCCGACGAGGCATTGAGTTGGACCCATCCAAGATCAAATCCATCCAGGACTTGCCACCGCCAAAGAATAAAACAGAGGTAATGAGTCTATTGGGAAGATTGAATTACATCAGCAGATTCATTGCTCAACTCACGGCAACCTGTGAGCCCATATTTCGGCTGTTGAAGAAAGATGTTGCGGTAGAATGGACGACAGAATGTCAGGAAGCCTTTGACCAAATCAAGGGGTATCTATCAAATCCGCCCGTGCTAGTTCCACCTGAACCTGGAAGACCATTGATTCTCTATCTAACGGTACTAGAAAATTCATTTGGCTGCGTACTGGGGCAACATGACAGTACAGGGAGAAAAGAGCAAGCCATCTACTATCTCAGCAAGAAGTTTAAAGTATATGAGGTTAAGTATACTCAGCTAGAGAAGACATGTTGCGCCCTTACTTGGGTAGCCCAAAAGTTGAAACATTATTTATCTTCATATACTACTTATCTCATTTCACGCTTGGACCCATTGAAATATATCTTCCAAAAGCCTATGCCCACGGGAAGGCTAGCAAAGTGGCAGATATTACTCACGGAGTTTGATATCGTCTATGTGACGAGGACGGCCATGAAGGCCCAAGCGTTGGCTGATCACTTGGCTGAAAACCCTGTTGATGAAGAGTATGAGCCATTGAGGACGTATTTCCCCGATGAAGAAGTGATGCACGTAGATGAGGTGGAATCAATGGAGGAACCAGGATGGAAGCTTTTCTTTGATGGAGCCGTAAACTCGAAAGGAGTTGGGATAGGAGCAGTTCTCATTTCAGAAACAGGACATCACTATCCTGTCACGGCACAACTGCGATTCTATTGCACCAATAACATGGCTGAATACGAGGCTTGTATTTTGGGATTAAGATTAGCTGCAGACATGGATGTACAGGACGTCTTGGTCTTGGGGGACTCAGACCTTCTGATACATCAAATTCAAGGTGAATGGGAGACACGTGATTTGAAGCTTATACCATATCGACAATGTTTGCACGATCTGAGTAAGCGATTTCGATCGGTGGAATTCAGACACATTCCAAGAGTTCACAATGAGGTTGCTGATGCACTGGCCACCTTGGCATCAATGTTGCATCACCCAGACAAAATTCATATTGACCCATTACATATCCAAGTTCATGAGCAACATGCTTACTGTAGTATGATAGAGGAGGAAATGGATGGCGAGCCATGGTTTCATGATGTCAAAGAATACCTCAGAATGGGAATATACCCGGAGCAGGCGACTGGAGATCAAAAGAGAGCTATTCGACGATTGGCAAATGGATTTTTTCTTAGTGGAGGAGTGTTGTACAAAAGAACCCCGGATTTGGGATTGTTGCGATGTATAGATGCAGGTCAAGCCACAACAGTGATGACAGAGGTACATGCCGGAGTTTGTGGACCGCACATGAGCGGATACGTGTTGGCGAAGAAGATCCTACGGGCAGGATATTACTGGCTCACCATGGAGCGTGATTGTATAAATTTTGTACGGAAGTGCCATCAGTGCCAGATACACGGAGATTTGATTCACTCTCCGCCAACGGAGTTGCATACAATGTCAGCACCATGGCCATTTGTTGCATGGGGCATGGATATCATTGGACCAATTGAGCCGGCAGCTTCCAACGGTCACAGGTTCATTCTGGTAGCCATTGACTATTTTACCAAATGGGTTGAAGCTAAAACTTTCAAGTCGGTGACCAAGAAGGCAGTTGTGGATTTTGTGCATTCCCATATCATCTGTAGATTTGGGATTCCAAAAATGATCATCACGGACAACGGTGCTAATCTTAACAGTGGGTTGATGAAAGAAGTATGTCAACAGTTCAAGATTACACATCGTAATTCCACCCCATATCGTCCTAAAGCAAATGGTGCAGTTGAGGCAGCAAATAAGAATATAAAGAAGATATTGAGAAAAATGGTAGAAGGGTCTAGGCAATGGCATGATAAGCTACCATTTGCATTGATGGGTTATCGCACTACTGTCCGCACTTCAGTAGGTGCAACTCCTTACTTGTTGGTATATGGAACTGAAGCAATAATACCAGCAGAAGTTGAGATTCCATCTCTCCGAATTATCGCTGAAGCTGAGATTGATGATGACGAATGGGTCAAAACTCGATTGGATCAGTTGAGTTTAATTGATGAAAAGAGATTGGCAGCAGTATGTCATGGCCAATTGTATCAGAGAAGAATGGAAAGAGCTTACAATAAGAAGGTGTGCCCCAGAAAATTTGAAGTAGGGCAACAAGTGTTGAAAAGGATTCTCCCGCATCAAACTGAAGCGAAGGGCAAGTTCGCCCCAAATTGGCAAGGACCTTATACTGTGACCAGGGTGCTATCCAATGGCGCTTTGTGTCTGACAGATATTGAAGGAAGAAACACCGACATGGCCATCAACTCTGATGCAGTCAAGAGATATTATGTGTAATTTCTTTGATCATGATAATTGCTTGCTCGTTTGTCTGTATTTGGTGTTTATTGAACAATGAAATGACGGAGGCAATTCTTTCTTCTATCCAAACACTTTCAACCTTTGCTTTCCCTTTTGAGCCTTAATTATTTTGTTTCATACCCCTCTTTTGGAATCGTTAAAATAAAAGAAAAAGAAAGAAAAAGAATAAAATAAAAAAAAAAATTGATAATAAAAACACAAGTTGATTGAACTACGTTTGACCCGATTCCTCAAGAAGGATACGTAGGCGCCACACGGCTCGGTCGCAACGTGACAAAAGGTCACGCAATTCAAAAATCCCCAAACAAGAAAACTGGGGCAGAAGTTATGTTTCTATTTAGAAATTTTGATTCCAAAAGTTGTATTCCTTTACTCATCAAGTTATTTAAAACTTCATGATGATCCTTTTTACCCACGCAAAAAAAAACCCATCTTATGCCCAAAAGACCTCCCGATCATTGTTTAATAAGTATCAGGATAGGAAGCAGAGAGCTCAGGGTAATACACTGATTCTTGACTAGAAAAGGACCATGAGCTGAGAGAATTCCCAACAGAGAGAATCTTATCGGCAACATTCCAATCCCCAACTGAAAAATAAAATGAGAGAGTCTTATCGGTGAAAACCTTCAAAAGGCACTGTAAGGCGATGTAAGCTGAGATGAATCAAAATGAGAGAGTCTCATTAGTGAAAACCCCTCGAAGGGCGCTATGAGTCGACAGGGCGAGTTTTGGCGGAAATGATCCACATGGGCAAAGAATTGCACATCTGTTTACCCTGGGCAAATAAGGCCATCAGAAAGTTTGATTGATACAAATAGACTGGGTCATTTAATCCGGAATGCATGACATGATCATTGGGAGCAGTCATACCATCCAGATAAGTTCTTTTTCTTTTCTTTTCTCAACATTTTGTTCAGAAATATTTTCTCTTTTTCTTTTCATTTCTTTTTTCTAAAAGACTTTTCTAGAAATTCGTTCTCTTTGTATTTAAGAGAAAGGTTTTTAAAGTATACTACCAGTCGCCGAGACAGTACAATGGAGAATATGGAGAAAAGTTGATAAGTGATGTTTGAGGAACTTACAAATCAAGTTCCAAGAAGATCCTCAACAGAACTCCGATGGATTGTTGACCAAGTTTGGAGATGGTCAAGACCACACAGAAAAGGAAGGAGAAAGGAAAACCCATCCATAGCAAGTGATCCCAATATCTG